>JAHBCN010000033.1:0-376143 GCA_019359885.1 Listronotus oregonensis | reverse complement strand
GCATCTATGTCTGTCTGAATTTCTGTAAATATCCTGCTTTTAAATTTTCCAGATCCATTACTTAGTAATTTGGATGGAATTTAGCATACAAGGTTTTTATTGGATGGCAAGTTACTATTTGAAGTCAGTTTTTTAATGAAAATCCACAGGTTTTGGAGAATGAAGCTCCATTTGACCTAATCTTGAACTGCAAATTTTTTTTAAATTCCACCTTTCTAAAATTTTGGGTAACACCCCTAAATGATTGTATGTAAAAAAAATATTATTTTATGAAGTAAGTCAGTTTCACAATTAATAAGTCAAAAATTGTAATAAAAAACATCTTTTAGAATTTTTTTTTACTTTTAAAACATCTGGAAAGTCCAACTTTTCAAAAGAATCTGCACAAACATATGGAAATACCGTTATTTTTAAAAACTTTGTATTTGATTATTTGTTATGCTGATCAAAAGCCTTAAAGGGCACAAAGCCTGAAAACGCCCCTAACTCCTCCAAAAACTGCCCCTAAAGGTCGGGGGCTGCATCTGACAGATTTCTGGTGGATTGTCTAACGGAAATATATTACAACAGGTGTCAGATCTACCGCCCTTACACACTAACTACGCTTAGTTCTGCCATTTCCAAAGGAGCAGAAATCTATCTTCTGCCCCTTCGCCCTTCCTTTAGGGGAAGTTTTGGAGAGGTTTGAGGGTTTTTCAGCTTAGTGCCCATTAGGACTTTTGATCAGCATAACAAGAGCTATCAAAATACAAAGTTTTATAAAAATTAACCGGTGTTCAATTTCCATATGTTTTGTGTGGGGTTCTTTGCATTCTGTTCATTGATCTGTTTTGTATAAAAATAAGCTTTTCTGGATGTGCTTTTTCTAAAAATGATGCATAAATAAATTGTAAAATAGTAAGTGTATTAATATAAATTTATTTTTTATGTAGTCAGTTAAAATAAATGTTAGGGAATTGTGCAGTTGTATGGTTATGTCAACATGGGACCTCCTAACTAAAAAATTAGCAAAAGCAAGTTTAAAAAAAACTTACTTCAGATACATGATTAGGTGCTTGCTCTATGAACTGTATGAGACACACGGGAAGGATATAAATATATATATATATATATATATATATATATATATATATATATATATATATATATATATATATATATATATATATATATATATATATATATATATATATATATATATATATATATATATATATATATATATAATTATTCATAATTCATAATTATTCATAATTTATTCATAATTTTACATATTTTATATATATTACAATTTAGTTTTAGTACTAATTCTATGGTAAAACCAAAGTCTTTTTTTTTATATACGGCACCTAGCTGAATTAACAGCTGTATGTGCCTAAAACAAATTAAATAATAGGTATTTTACTATGAGATTCTATAAAAAAATAAAAAAATATATGCTAATTCCCAAAAATACATACATAATACACACACACACACACACACACACACACAGACACTTACATATGTTACATAAAGTCCAATAAGCATTAGAGATTTGGATTAAATCTGCCTAAAAAATATTAATGAAATCTACATTTCTTAAAAATATATATGCTCTACATTCTTTATTAAATTTTTTTTGATTTTGGATTATTCTAATGCCAGCCGAACAAGTTATAAAATTTTGGACCGAGATATGTCAAATATCTTTGATTTATATCTTTATGGCTAATTGGTATTTGAAGGTTCCTTTGAGTTTTATTTCTGGTTTCATGTTGATGATCTACATATTTTTAATTTTGTTTTCTTTGTGGATATAGGAACATGCATCTAGAATATACAAGGATCTTACATTAAATATTTCTTCATTGTATAACAGATATGTAGGATATCGTTTTTTTTTATATATAATTTTTAAAATAAAATTTCTGTACAACATTCAATTGTTTTAAGGCACTATTGTACAGACCACCCCAAACTATAATACCATATCTAATTAAAGACTCAACCAGTGCCTTGTATATCATCAACAGCAGATTTGTAGACAACATTTCACGCAAAAGATAAAATTTGTGTATTAGTTTTCTTATATTATTTTTTAATTTCAAAATATGTTCGTCCCATTTTAAGTGTCTATCAATCATTATGCCCAAATATTTTGTACTTGAGACCTCTTTAATGGGTTTTTCAAAATTCTCCACAGTGATACTGGTAAAATTAGGACGACTAGCTGATGTTATGGAAAAGGCTATGTAATTTGTTTTACTCAAATTTAGTGTCAGTTTGTTATAGTCCAACCAGTTTTTAACCCTAACCAAACCCAACTGCACCAGCCTTTTTACCTCATCCCAACCATCAGCCGAAAAGAGCAAAACCGTGTCATCAGCATATGATATTATTGTGCCATTTATATCAAGAATAGTCAGAGAATTAATATAGGTTATAAATAAAACTGGCCCAAGGACTGTTCCTTGCGGAACCCCTATTCTGATGTCCATATAATTTATTATATAGAAATAAATTATGTATTTCAGTTTATATTTTTTTCAAAAATTAGATGTAACTTAAATGAAGGAAAACTGCATATTATAAAATAATAAAAGTATGCAAAATATAACCTAAGCAGAATTTATATTACTTGGTTACTTGAATCACTTGAGTTCTTTTTTGCCTTTATTTTTTTTTAATAACTCTACTATTTTTTAAGTGTGTAGAGATCGAACGCTGTTAGAACAACACCAATACGTCACGGTTTTATATCAGTTTGCCATATGAGACCGTGACGTATCGGTGTTGTTCTTACAGCGTTCGATCTCTATCACTTAGGTAATGGTAATAAAAATCATTTTTGCCTTGAGTAGAAATAAAAATTAAAATACCGGGTTTTCTTAAATCTCTAAACCAATAATTTGATTTAAATTATTATAATATTATAACTATCACTAAAACTTGATTGAGGTTTCTGTTATTCCACTATTCATGGTCCATTGCAAAATATTCTGCATTGGACCACTACTAAATTTACCAAAAGTTTTTATCATATTTAAACCAAATAATACTTTAGAAAGAAGAAAAACCTGTTTTTTAAAAATAGCTGCATTCTAGTTGGGTTCAAATACATGATTATTTTCTAACTGTTACTTTGTAATTCTTTTTAGAGAACTGCCAGAATTAGCCAGACAGTATGTAATTCGAATCCTTTTTGTTGAACAACCCGTGCCTCAGGCTGTGGTTGCTTCATGGGGTACTCAGGCCTTTTCTAGGTAAGCACTCGAATTTTCTGTGGTAAATATATTTATTACAATATTGGTTATTTAATGAATTATAATCCGTTTGTAACGAGTGGTTACCTCAAAAGTAGCAGATCTTTATAATTGATTCTTTATATTTACATAATCTAAATTACTAATGTGGGGCCGTTTAAGTATTACATTAGCATTATAGGGGGCAGGGGAGTCTTTGTTTTGCTTATTTTTGATGACATGGGGGGTGGGGGGTCTAGATGGTGATTATGTCAGCAGTAGTTATTTACTTTTTTACACATATGACAACCCACACATTGTCTATGCTTAAAAACAATACGCATTTTCGGGTATTCCTACAAATTAAAAGAAAAATATATATACCAATATTTACATAAGCATCGGAGGGGGGGTAAGAGCTTTGCTTACTTTGGCTGACATGGGGGAGGGGGGGGGGGCGAATAATTGTAAAAAATTACTTGAACGTCCCCTCTGTATGTAACGGGAAAACTTAATTCAGCCTTTTTTGCTATACTAAATTTAAAAAATATCCTGACTAATAAGCAGCTTCCAAATGTTTACAGCTACAGTCTTGTTTACAGCCATCTAAAATATATTATTTTTTACTGGGGTCGGGTTGCTGACGTGACACATATTTTTATTCTCCAAACAAGAGTAATCAGAAAAAATAGGTAGTTTTTTTAGGAGATACCTATTCATTCGGGTACTGTACGAATAATTTATAATTATTAATCCGGGTACCCAATTTTTGGATTTTTTCTACAAATTTTGGGTGGTTTGGGATTCTAATAAATAAAATAAATTATTTATAATAAAAAAACTATCATAAATTATATTATTTACAAGGTCTTTAATTTAGGTTATTTAACCTTTTTGCATAAACTTAATACTTTTGGAGTCATAATCAACAACCCTGCAAAAAATTTGAAAATTAAAAATTTGTATTTCTCGATTTTTTCTGCAAATTATGAGTGATTTGGGATTCAAATGAATAAAATTTAGTGATTGATAAAAATAGAAAATTATTCATTAAAAAAAAAACAAAAAACAAATATTCCTGGACGAATAATTATTTGTAATTCATACAGTATCCGTATAAGTAGTAACAGCGATTTTTTTTACTTATCGGGCACACGGCCGATTTTACTGAAATTTAGTATAAGTGGGATATTCGGGCGCTGATCACGAATCTGGAGTCAATTTTTTTCTGAAACTTCTAGTTTTTGAATAATACCACCATACGCGGACTTAACCTCAAAAATGCACAACTTTTCTAAAAATCCTTCTTCTTGAACCTGGTTACAGCCAAACTGAACGATTTTATGGTAGAACACCTTTTATTTTACAGGATAAACTAATTTTCACTATTATTTATTTATTAGTTTTACTTAAAAACACATTTAAAAGTTTTATATTTAAAAAAAAATCAACGAAATTATCTAGGGATTCTTGTACAAATAAGTTGGTACAACTGACAGGTGCCAGTTGGTTGAAAGTCAAGTTCAGCAAATCCAAAGCCAAATACAGCAAGTATAGCCACAAATTAAAAATATAGCTACTATAGGTGTCATTTTAGAATGTGGTACCGCAGTAACTGTTGTGAAACCACCGACTTTTGTGCTCACCAGTGAAGGCATATACCCTTTGTACTTGCCCTTTGAGATGAGGGTATGGAGGTTTTAAGAAACATTTCCGAGGAAAAGCAATGTGACTATGAATCCATTGTGATATTCCTGGAACCGAGGTATGGCGAAACGCACTTGCAGGAAGTTTCTGAGACGCAGCTGCAAGAACAAAAACAGAAATACAGTGAAAGTCTTCAGGAGTACGGCCGGCCCTACAGTGTAGTCTACCCACACAAGGAGGACTAGAGTCGAAAAACGACCGACCTGCGCCCAAGGAAGTTTAAAGGTGTATGGACGGCCAATGTTGTAAAACAAAATTGTCCAGGAGTGCAGGGCAGCGGGAAAAGGGGAATCGGCCCCGCGGAGTTTGAACAATGAATCATAGGTCAGGTCCGGACTTCCATAATTTGTTACCATGTATAAAGTTAACATCATCAAATGTCAAATTCAGACTTAGTATATTTTCACTGTTTTTTTTTAACTTTTTGCACAACATTGTTGGTTACTAAAGGAAACTGTTATAGAATATTTACAATTATTGTGTATTATTGGATTTTATATCATCAGATTTAACATGGAAAGAACTGATGGGACCACTTCACAGCCTTTTATTTTAATAGTTGATATTTTTGGTAGTTTCGTATTTTTACCAAAAATCTTAATAAAATAATTAACAACACGATTTTTTAAAATAAATTTTAAACATTGTATGATACTTTCATGTAATTATCACGAATTCTGTGATAAAAGAAGGGCAAAATAGTGTAAATAAGTTTATTCTAATTATTATATTTAAGGATCGATATCTGAAAAATAAAACGTTGAAGAAAAACACTTACTTTAGATTTGTAATTAACGCCTCTGTATGCAAAATCATCGAAATCGGCAAGGGTCAGGAAAAGTAAAAACTTACCATAATTTGAACTGGTTGTTTGTGTTTATGTCAGTTAAGGTTGTTTTTAAAAGTAACGCCAAAATGATTTTTCGCGACACCGAACATGACGTATAAGTAACAAACAATAAACACAAAATTATAGTCACAATTAAATAAACCAATAATCAGACAAAGCAAAACAATCGCTTGGAAGGGTTGATGAGACAATGGCACACCGCGGGTATAGTTTTCCAAAAACACAGCACCGTCGCACAAAAACGGGACTCCGGCTCTGTCAAAAGATAATGTGTTGCCTACCTATAAACTGTGTGTAGGTGAGCATCACATTACAATATTTTGGGGACTTTTGTTACTGCGCAGGACCGAGGGGGCCTCTCATGACAGATATTTTCATAGTGGGCCGGACACTTTTTGATCGAATAGGCCATAGTATTGGGCTTCCATTCACCTTCAAACTTCCTTGCCTGCTCCAGGCTGACATCTGTTGGTACACCGATGGCTCCAAAACCAAGGACGGTGTTGGAGCTGGAATATGTGGACAGAGGCCAAGGGCAGAGTTTTCCTTTAGCCTGGGCACTCTCGCAACCATATTTTAAGCGGAGGTATTTGCTATTGAGATGTGTGTTAGATCGCTGGTTGATCGGCACTGCAAACGTAAGACAGTTAAAATATTCTCCGATAGTCAAGCAGCTCTTAAGGCTCTTGTATCCAGCCGGTGCAATCCGAAAACCGTCTGGAACTGCAAGGATGCGCTGACCAAACTGGGTCAAAACAATAAGGTTACACTACTGGGGATACCTGGACACACCGGCCTAGAGGGTAATGAATCCGCAGACCTCCTTGCCAAAAGGAGGGCGGAAACAAAATTCACAGGGTCGGAACCGGTCATCGGTATATCTTATGGAACGGCCAAGCAGTTCATATCAGCTTGGACACAAAGAGAAAATCTTCGGTACTGGCACTCGGAAGGCCTTCATAAGCCCACTGAACCAACAATTTACTGTCAAACTACTAGAGCAATCAAGGGTACACCTTAAAACTCTAGTGGGACTGTACACGAGACACTGCAGATTAAAATACCACATGCACAAGATCGGCCTAGCAGAAGACGCCGAGTGCCGCATGTGCATGGAGGGGGATGAATCGGCAGAACACATACTATGTTCGTGCCCAGCAATGGCCCGACTAAGATTCGCAATCCTCGGCAATGACACCTTGTTGCCGGGGGAGGTGAAAGATCTCTCTTCCAACAGGATCATCAGATTTATTAGGAGTCTGGACCTGGTGGGAGAAATATAAAAGGGTGTGAGCCACAATAGACCGGTCGCGGTGGAAGGGTGTTATACCCACTCACTTTAAACCTTTCAGGAGTACGAAGCTGATATTGCACGCCTAATTAACCTGACATATCCAGCCTATTCAGAAGAAATAAAACAGAAATTAACAGTAGGCTGTTTCACTAAAGGTGTGAGAAATCGGGATATAAACCAAGCTTTAAGAATGGCTAGGCTTAAAAAAAATTCTGAAACTCCTGCCTATGCACTTTATTTTAAAACGCTAAGCAAACATCCAGAAGTCAGGCAAGACTCTGGAAGATGAACTTTGTACCAGAAGAAGGAAATTCCGACAAAGATTTGACAAGGAATCGTCTGTAAAAAGCACACAGACGGAGAAAACAGTATTAGCTTCCGACGAAGAAACATCCTTTGCTGAAAGTGTAGCAAAGAGGGGATTATTAAAAGAAATTGTACCAAATCTGCCCCTGCAAGTAGCCCGCAAAACTGCCAGGGACAAAAGCTGGGTAGGTGCTACCAAGTCCAATCAACCACAATAATTAGAGTATCCCGGCTGCAAAACAATGGTTCCAGCTTAATAGTACCTGGAAATTTATGCGGTCGGGAATGTGAGGTGGTACTAGATACTGTACTACATGAAGCTTGAATACGCCTGGGTAGAACAACTTTTATACACGGTGTGTTTGTTGCTGACATAATAAAACACCAGAAGTTTTGTACTTGACCTTTCACAATAGATACTGCAAACTAATAATGAAGAGATTGTAATGAGATTTCAACGGAACAATGGAGCATCATTTCGAGAAGTTGTACTTACAAAAGATCTCATACTACCGCCAAATTCAGAAGTGGGTGAAATTGTATTAGTCGAACCAATTAAAAATAGTCTGCTATATGCTAAAGTAATTCTACCCAGAAGAACTTTGACGCAAAACAAAAGAAATAGGGTATTTTTCAAAATGATGAACCTGAAGAATTTACTCTCAACAGGTCAAAAGGGGTGACAAAATTGGAACCTGTCAACCTGTTCATATGATAGTTACCCATACCTTTGCTATACCTGTGGAAGAAATCAAGACTTTTTCTCTTTCTCCGAAAAAGATTTGAGAAAAAACAACATGGTTCAACACCGAATCAATAATGGTAATGCATCGCCACTAAAACAACCAACAGGACGACTTACGTTAGCTAAAAGAGACGAAGTTGAGAAATTACTTGGAGACATGCAAAACCAAGGCATTATAGAATCATTCCAGAGTCCATGATCAGCTCCAGTACTTCTAGTTAAGAAAAAAGGTGGCTCTACGATATTTCCTGTTGATTTCAGAAGGCTTAATGACGTCACGAAGAGAGACAGTTTTCCATTACCTAGAATTGACGATACCCTAGATACACTGTCAGGGTCAAAATGCTTTTCGTCTTTAGACCTAAAAAGTGGCTAATAATTTCTCGACCGGAACCGAATTGTGACAGTTTAATGTTATGCCAATTGATCTATGTAATGCTCCTGCTACTTTTAAACGTTTAATGGAGTTAATATTACGGGGACTAACTTGGAAAATATACTTGGCATACCTAGATGACATTATTATTCTTGGAAAAGCATTTGGGGACCACCTGAAAAATGTCGATGAGGTTTTTTAGAAGCTAAGATCTGCCCAGCTGAAGCTTAGTACAATGAAATGTTATTTTTTCCAGAAAGAAGTGAATTACCTTGGGCATATCCAAATTTCGACCTACATCAAAAAACAAGCATGAAATTAAATTTTTCCTGGGACTGTGCACTTACTAAAGAAGATTTATACATGGCTTTGCTGATATTGCGAAACCCTTACATCGACTTGCTGGAAACAAAAAAAGCTATGAGTGGACTGAAGATTGTTAAGCAGCCTTTATACAACCAAAGAAATCCCTTTGTATCCTCCAGGGTTGTCATATCCACAACCCAAGGAAACATTTATTATGGACAGTGATGCAAGCAATACTTTTATTGGTGGAATTTTATCAGTACAGGTACAAGATGGCCAAGAAAAAGTGATAGTGTAATTCAGTGAAGCTCTTTCTATATCTGAATGAAATTATTGTGTGACCAGAAAAGAACTCTTAGCTATTGTCCAATCACTGGAGCACTTTTATAAGTACCTTTATGGCCAAAAATTTCACCTGAGGGCAGACCATGCATCACTCAAATGGTTGCTTCAGTTCAAGAATCCTGAAGGTCAGATAGCACGATGGTTGCAATGTGTTCAAGAATATGATTTTAAAATTGAACATCGAAGAGGACTGAACCATAAAAATGTTGACGCTCTATCGAGAAGACCTTGCCAGAAGATTCTAAACATTGCAGTAGACATGAAGAACAAGAGGATCTTGATGAATTTTACTGCTGAAAAACACGCATCCACTGCTCTCAAGAATGGAACCCTTCTTGGCAAAAAAAACAGCGAGAAGATCCCGATATTGGAGATATGGTGAAACTTAAAACAGAAAATTTAGAACGACCCCCATATCAGAAAGTAGCTTCCAAGTCTTCGAGATATAAAAGTTAGTTGGCCATATGGGACTCTTTGGTAATAAAAGATGGCCTATTGAGAAAAGTCTGGGAAAGTTCTTAGGGCAAAAGCCATACCTATCAGACAATACTGCCAAGCAAAAGGATTCCTAAAGAATTGCAAGCCTTGCACAATGGAATAGGCTGGCCATTTTGGAGTTATAGAGACTCTTGAATAGGTTCAAATAAGGTTGTACTGGCTGGGAAGTCGTGCCACTGTAAAAGACTGGTGCAGAATTTGTAAGGACTGCGCTTCCAAGAGTCTTAAGACACGAAGCCATGACAAGAAGAAGCAATTCAATGTGGAAGCACCTTTTTAAAGAATTTCCATAGACAGACCATTTCCAGTGAGTAAATCCGGGAATCGCTACATCTTGGTAGCGATGGATTACTTCAGCAAATGGCCAAAAGTCTATTCAATACCAAATCAAGAAGCTTCCACTGATGCTGAGGTACTGTTTCAACAATGGATTTGTCGATATGGAGTACCAAGAAAAGCACATGCCGCTCAAGGCAGAAACATTGAGTCAGATCTGTTTTATAACTTTTGCAATCTCTTGGGAATCCATAAAACCAGAACGACATCCCTTCATCCTTTGTCAGATGAACTGGCCGAAAGATTTAACAGGACTCTTGATAACTACCTAAAAATAAAAGTAAATGACCAACAAAGTAACTGGGACAACTCTACACAGCCGTTTTTATTAGCCTATCGCTCCGCAATTTACGAAACAACTGGAACATCACCTGCAAAAGTCATTTTCGGAGCGGAATTGTGCCTTTCCGTTGACTTACGGACCTTCTTCCAAATAAAAACTAGCTGAAGATTATGTTAACAGCTGCAAGAAATACACAGAGGTCTTCATAATAAGCTACATTAAGAAAGTTACTGTATGAAGTTCCGTTATGACTTAAAAGCTAAACCACAGGAAGTTATGGTCAGTAAAAGTTTGGTTATACAATCCACAAAGAACCTTCAGAAGTCATGAAAGGGACCACATAGAGTAGTGACCCTGCTTTTTTTGTATCTTGTATTAAAAGAATTCTTCCAGCTAAGTCCAGACTTTTCGATTTGTTTCCACGTTACTTTAAAGGGCGATAGGAAACTTCACAAGGGTCAGTGTTAAATCGACTTTTGAACCGTTTAGTTAATGACAGAGAAAATTAAACAGTTAGCATAGTTATGCTCCTCTTTTTGATATATATTTTTATAGTATCAGTGATTTCTGAAATTGGTTTGTCATGGTGTATATTATAAAGTGCTGAGATCCCGCTTTTGTTATTATTTTTACATGATTTCAAGCTCAGAACATACGATTTAGTCTCATATTAGGTTGTTTTTTATTGTTGTTTTGTTTTAGGCCAGTACATTTCTTCTGTAAATCTTAACATTAATAAAATGTTTTTGACAATTACTAAGCATTACTATTTTTTTGTCTGTTTGTAGATTTTAATTACTTTGTAGGTTTTAAACTTTTTGACAATATTAATACTTTGTTAGACTTTTAAATGGAAGTAAATAAATAAATAAATATGGATGTTCATGATTTTCTTTGTGGTTGCACATTTTTTATTATTATTATTTTTTTTAAATTACATATGCATAATGCAGATATATTTTTTTATACCTTATAAAATATGTTATGTAATTTATTTACTATTTTTAGTGAACACAACTATGTTACCAAAGTTTTAACTGAATTAAATGTATGGAAGGAAGATTCTCTACCTGGAGGCCTCATAGGATGGATGCTTTCTCATACCTTTAAAAGAAATCTTAAAGTTGCTCTTTTAGGAGGGTAAGGTTTGTTTTTTGTAAATAATTAAAATAATTTCTTATTTATAGGTTTGATTTTTTATGTCCTTAGATTTATTTTATTTTGATATTTAAAAATTATTTTAATAATATTCCATTTAATGTTTCTTTTTTATATATAAATTATATTTATTAGGGACACACACATGTTTACCTTTTAAGGACTTAACATATTATTGTAAAATATTGAATTGTAAATTGTGAACTAATTTTCTACCTATATAAAATATGTTTCTTATATTTTGTCAGTGGTAAACCATGGAGTATGTCATCAGCATTGGAACCAGACAAAAACGCCAGAGATATCAATTTCCTAGACACATATTCTTCTGAAAGATGGGAGTGTGTCTTACATTATATGGTTGGTTCACAACAGCAGGAAGGAATATCTGCGGATGCAGTAAGGATATTACTTCATGCCGGGCTTATGAAAAGGTATTTTATTAAATGGAATTCATTTCTAAATTGGTCTACTGTAATATTTTTGAAAAAAAAATATCGAATTACTTTGCTTTCTATTTAATACTGCAAGTACCATAACTAGCAAAGAGTGAGTCTTTGCCAAGTGCCAAAAGTGGTTTTACCTTACTCAGCATTTAATAGTTAATTGCAATTACTAAATAGCCTTAAATGATTTAGCAAGTTGTTATCTAGTATTTTACATAATCATTTAAATAGTTAGGTCACTTTGATTTACATTTATTAATTTTCATTTTAACGCCTAAAACGTAATTGTCAAGATGTTTCATTATACTGACCTTCATTGTATTTTTCAGTTTCCAAATTATTTTAAATCAACATAAACTCAGTTATCACGAACCATTTGACAAAATTTGGTGGGGTTTCTTTTTTCTGACGGGTATCGACATTTCTTCATAGTGTATATTTATATTTTTCCGTAATGATGTTAGTTCATTATTTCCTTTAAAAAATTTATTAATAAATTCGCTAGGAAAAGACTTTTAGTATACCGGCGTCTGGAATATTTTTTTATTTTGCAGTAACTATTTACATTTTTCTTGTTGATTTTGATTGCAGCTTTCTAGAACTAAGGCCTTTATATAATAAATTTTCAAATTCTTTGTCAATATTCCTCCTTATATTTTATTTTTTAAGATGCCTAGCTTTTCTTTTGGATCAGAAACATTAACCACTCGCCTATAGTTTCCGTCCTGAAGCGCCCATTTCTGTTTTTAATAAAAAAAGTTTTTGGAGTCGTGGTAGAATCGAACTCGGGACGTTCGTGCTGCTGGACAAACGTGAAATATAAGGAGCCATTAGGGCATTATACTGAAATAAGCAAATAAATCCCACAATATCCCATTTATAAATCAACTAACCTTTCAACTAAGACATTTTTATTACCTGACACGGGTAAACTACGACATGCAAACCATCGTTTTAAGTCTCGGAAAAGATTATCTTGTGTTTTTGAAAATTTTATTTTGGTCCAGGTACATAATCTTCGATTAATTGGATTTTAATTCAGTACATTTTACGTTGTTGTCAATATAGAATTTAAATTATTTGTACCCCCCCCCAGTGCTGCCACTAGCGGATCTTTTTTAATTCTTCGGAGGAAAAAGACTAATTGATTTGCCTTCTAATTTAACGTCTGTAGCATATTGTATTTTATTCTATGATTTGACAACTTCTAGAGGGAGTTTGCGTGGAGCCTTGCCTTTTTTCGGGTATGATTCTGATAGTAATATTTTATTTTAAGATATTAAAGAAAAACTACCTTTTTTATCGATTTTCCATTTGCTAAGTGTCTTATTTACAACTCTGTAAAGTACCTGTTTACGAAAGTTTAAGAAGGTGTTAAGTGTGTTCTACAGTATACCGTTAATTTTAAAAGGGATGTTGAAAACCGAAAATCAAGATATGTGTTCATTTCTATATTATATCCAAGTATTTTACCCTTTTTTTAAAATATTATTTATAGCCAAAGCGATAACAATTCCCTAAAAATTAAAACGGCCAAAGTTACATTAATTTATACCTACAATAGTTTTTTTAATCATCATATTATATATAAATACATAAAAAGGAGAATATATTTCGAAAATATTTATTTTTGTTTTTTTAACTGGTTTAAAAAAATTACTGCAATTTTTGATGCAGCTTTTTAAAAATTTCAGTATTTAACTTTTTTAACTTGTACGATTTGCTTGTAGGGATGAAGAGGATGGAAGTCCAGTGATAACAAGACAAGGTTTCCAGTTTTTACTTTTAGATAGGCAAGCTCAAGTGTGGCACTTTTTACTTCAGTACCTTGACACTGTCCAACAGAGAGGTCTGGATTTGGCCGAATGTTTAACATTTTTATTCCAATTAAGTTTTAGTACATTAGGAAAGGTAGGTTTTTAAAAGTTCTAAGGTAATAAATTAGGTAATTTCCTTATTTTTAGGATTATAGTACAGAAGGTATGAGCCAGGGTCTTTTAATTTTTCTTCAACATTTAAGAGAGTTTGGATTAGTCTACCAAAGAAAGGTAAGAATGCTCATTTATTTATTGTAACATCAAATTTAGGGGCATGACTTTATGCTTGTAAATTGAAATAAAAAAATAATTGTAGCATACTGAGGTATACATATGTAATTTAAAAATGTGTATGACAATAAAATAATAATATTAAAATTACATAGCAATTAAGTATACTTAATAAGTTACTTAATAATATATTATGTTTCTTTTTTCGCTCATAAAATTCTATTCATTTAAGGTTATCAGATTTTTTGACGTTTTTAACTTTGCCGCCTCAATAAAGATGTTTTTTTTGATTGATACGTTGATAATTTTAAATTATTTTAAAATTAAAGTATAATTTTTAAAAAACTTTTTGCTGGTAAAAAAGTTAAGCTTTTAATTAAGTCTCCCAATATTTAGAACTTTCATTTAAATAAAATTTTGCTACTAATGGAGACCTTGCAAAAAATAAGTGCATATATTTTTTCTGTAATTTGAACCATTTTGATTTTCTAGCTTGTAAAAAGGCTTGTTATATTACTTTTCACGGAGCTATGTCGGAAGTAAATGAACTAAAACTTTGAAATAATTTAAAATTATAAAGTTTAGTTAGTACTTTTTACTTTTGATTGTTTGATTAAAAACAAATAATTTTAACCATCAGGAATTCATTTTTATATTTTTAAGCATGATTAAATATGTTATTAAAAGGACCTAATAAGGAAAGTATTCTAGTTGAACAGTCATTTAGGTAATCTAAGAGCGAACACCAGAAGATTGAGATAATTACGTCCATCAGAAAGACTATTTGTACTGTTAAAAACTATTTGTTTGAAGTTTTAATACCCTATGTGTAATAAAAATATAAATGGAAAATGTTCTATATTATTGTGGCGGATTTATTTGATACAAAATATTTCTTGGGTTGATCGCCAAACATGCGGTCCAGGTCGCTCGGTATAGACTTGTATTGTCACAGAGTCGATTGACCCTTACAAACTTGCAGATCACCTGGAAAAGAAATTAAAAAGAAAAACCCTTAAAATTCAAAAGAATTTATTAACGTTTCGGTGACAAGTTGCTTAACCATTTTTAAGGTATAAAATTAACCTAAAAATGTATTAGGCTTTAAAAAAATGCGAAAATTCTATTTTTTTTATGACGTAATATCATTGATAGATGAATTTGTTGTGACAGATATATTTATTATTTTCAAAAATAAAAATGGTGATGAGTTAACTGATTTTAAGATTTTTGTTTTTGATATTACTTCAGCATTAAGCAGAGGCAACCAAGTATTATTTAAATATATTAATGCTACACAGTTATTTTTATTTAATAATATAAATACTCTCTCTGGTGTTTTATTTTTTAAAGAAGTTTTCTTTGCTAAAATACCAGATAATAATCACAAAATAAACTGGGAGGGAGTTTATTTTGTGATTATTATGAAAATCTATTTTTTATTTGTGAAATTCATTGTTTTTATATATGTTCGATACTCTTTTATGAGTTTGGCCTATAAACATCACCCACTGAAATACATAAAATATTTCCCCTGTTTATATGTGTTTGTAAATCTCCTTTCTCTGTAAGGGTAAACTTTAACAAGCCCAGATTGCAGCGTTGATTGTAGTAAGGTATAAATTAAATATAATTTGATATATTAAAAAAAGACTTTGTTATAAACCTAGAGTATCAATTTTAGACTAACTATTACAATTACTTTGCAGAGAAAAGCAGGGCGATTCTATCCTACTAGATTAGCATTAAACATAACAAACAGTCAAAACAAGAATGCTCCAGTTCTTGAAGAAGATACCCCCAAAGGATACATAATCGTTGAGACGAATTACAGGGTTTATGCATATACTGATTCCAATTTACAAGTAGCCCTTATAGCGTTATTTACTGAACTTATGTATAGGTAAGTGGATAGAAAGTTTTATTTATAGTTTTGTTATGTTTTATTAAATTTATCTTAAAGGCGTTAATAATTTTGGGAACAATGTGGCAGGTGTTCTGTAAAAAAAATACTTAAGAAACAAAAATGCAATAGTAATTCGTAGCTATATTTAGGAGTGTACAAATTGCTTTAAATTTGCTAATTTCACCCACGTTAAAATAGTAACCACAATATTGAACATGTTTATATTACTTCTAAGGAGGTAATAGTTTCTAGAAAAAAAATATATGAGTGCAATTTCTTAATATTAACTACTATGTGTGCTGTAACTTGAATTCTGCACTATTAAAGTAGAAGGGAAAAAAGATTGTGTCCATCTTGTCACGATTCTCTCTTTTCTTGTCATCTGAAAAATAAAAAAATGGTAGATTCTTAATTAGTTCAAATGTCAGGAACCAGGAAAAAAGAAAAAAAATCTTGGAAAATGGCGGTTTCTTAAAAAAAAAGGGTCGGTTTTTTTAGTTATTTTTTAACTTTCAGAATTTTGAAAAATAGTCAAAAATTAAAAATTTCGTTTTTTTGTTGGTTATTGCCATAAAGAGATATGTATTAGGACAATTTATGCTAACTTTCAAGGAAATTGGTCAATTAGAAGAGATTTTGTGACAAACGTTTCGAAAAGTGTAGTTTTGAGAAAAACGCGTTTAAATAAGTCAAGTTTTAGGTAGTCTAACAGGTAGAACAGTACATATAACCTATATTTCTTTAGTCAGCGATTCCGGCTGCATATATCTGGTCTTCTTTTACCTCAAACTAAATATTTAAGGAATTTTTCTCCGAAAGACGAGCAGTTCTTTTTTCTTTTGGAGCACTTGAAGCTCAAAACTCAGAACTTTCGATTCTAGCTTCATTGCGCCGAACAACAACTTTAGCTATAACTTTTAAAATAATTCGAATTTAAAAAAATTCTTTTAAGAAGTTATTCTTGAATATCTGAACTATTAAAATATGAAAAAAACAAATTTTGATTTTTTTCAACTTTTTAGACTAAAATCACCTCTAGTAATCTGCATATAATAGGTGTTTTTTTATGTAATTATAAAATTCGTATAAAAAACACAGATTTTTTAGCTATTTGTTGTAGCTCTAATGCTTATTATATATCAATAATTTAAGCTAATATTTTTATTGTAAGATTTTTAAGAACAAGATTATAGACTTTAACACGCTTATGGCCCAACTTGTAGATATTAAAAACGTTCTACATAATTTTAGATTTCCAAATTTAGTTGTATGTGTCATTAGTCGTGATTCCGTACGGCAGGCCCTTAGAGGGGGCATTACTGCAGACCAAATAATTGGCTACCTCAAACAACACGCCCATCCCCAAATGTTAACAACCGAAGCTAAACAACCATTACCTCCTACAGTTGTAGATCAAATTAAATTGTGGGAACTCGAAAGGAACAGGTTAACTTATCATGAAGGTGTCCTGTATAGTCAGTTTTTGTCACAGGTAAGCTTTGTATCACTTTTTTAATATATAATAAGTATGTTTTTGTACATAAATATTTAGTCCTAAGCCAAATAGTGAATAATAACTAAAAGTTCTTAAAATATACTAAATTTTACATTAAAATTCCTACAAATCTAATTTTAGTTCCTATTTTGTTTTTTATTTAAGTTAATTTTAATAACAATAGCAAACTTACCACTGAAACGTAGATAAGTGTGTGAATTTTTTGGGGATTCTTTCTTTTTTCTGTCTTAATTACTATGCCCCGAGACAAGGGCCAAAGCAGACCCATTGTATAAAAACATTCCTGGCGAGTTATCCCAACAAAAATCTATTAAAACATAAATCCGTCACAAAGTTATAGAAAATATTCAAATACAGTTGCCTTTTCAAAATTTACACAATTTTTTACCGACCAACCTGTATAGATGGACATTTTAAAAAAAAATTTAAGAATATTTAATGAACAAATTTATGAAAAAAAAAAGTTTAAATTTTGTCAGAAATCCATATGGAAAATCTTTTATACTTTCATAAGACATATTTCTTTTTAACTCTTACCATTGTGATACTTAAGGGGATACTTCCTATAAAATAATCCTAAAAAAATTAATTAAAGATAATATTTTTTACCTATTCTTTTTTTTTATTATTTTTTTATGTTCAATTCTTAGACCTGGTTTATGAAACTTTTATATGAATTAATTACGCACATACCATACACTCATACCCCGACCATATGCATAGAAGCGATTATATTGCTCTACCTAAAACACTTTTCTTTGTAGTTAAAACCCTTTTTGATAGGTATACAGCATTATTTTCAAAGGTATAAATTATAGTTACCTTATGTACCCTGGCAACGACATTATGCACCTAAGTATCCAGTCAACTTGAGTTCAATACTTTTTATTTCTGGATATACTATATTTAGGATTAATAGCATTTAGATCAAAATCTACCGAAATAAAGAAATTTTTAAGGCCAGCAGATATCTAGATGCGGTTTTCTGCATTGTGTTCAGAAAGCTCTCAGGAAAAAAGTCTATATAGTGTGGTTATGCCGGTTCCAAGAAAATTTTAAGCAGTATCTCTTGTTCCTGTGAAACCGACTGTGGCACAAGGTGCGGGTGCCGACGAAGTGGATTGGAGTGCCCACTTGCATGCAAGCATTGCGATGGCAATTGCTCAAACCAGAAAGGCACTTCCAACCAGGTCGAGTGACGAGGAAGAAAATGAAGAGGACTGAAGAATATTTTTAGTATTTAAGTTAAAAATGAACTTTATGATGGATAATTTAATGTTAATAAAAAGTACAATTTATTATTTAAATAAAGTATTATTTTCATTATTTGTGATTTTTCACTTCCTTCATTACCTTTCCCCACAGAGCCTCCCCCGAGCGCCCCCGGGTAATTTTAATGCCAGAATTGAATTCGGCATCTCCGAATACCACCGAGTAACGATTTCTGCTGATTTACATGGACGCCGCAATTTCTCCCCCCCAATCACCCCCGGGGCACTCGCGCAGAGCGACCCCCGAGCGCCCCCGTGTAATTCGAATGACAAAATTGAATTTGGCATCCTCGAAAACTTTCTAGTAACGATTTTTAGCTGATTTTTATGGACGCTGCAATTTTCCCCCAATTACCCCCCAGGCACCCCCTCGAGCGTCCCCGGGTAATTCTAATGCCAGAATTGTATTCGGTATCCCCAAAAACACATGAGATACTATTTTCGAGCGAGTTTTCCTGGTTTCCAGTCGTTTTTATAATATTGCAAGTAATTATGCAATTGCAAAATGCATTTATTGCACTAGAATGACTTTTTTCTGGGGGCTTTCTGAGCACAATGCACAAAACCGCATCTCGATATCTGCTGACCATTTAAAATTTCCGATTTATTTTATAACTTCCCTGGACTATAAAATAATATTTAGCTATTACTATAGATTTTAAATAAAGTATGATAAATAAATATATTCTTACATTAAAAAATACCCTTTCAATTTAAAAATATTTCAGTATCTTATATGATTTTGTTTATTTGGATTGACCATAATTTAACGTTTTTTAGGCTGACTTTAATGTGTTAAAAGAATATGCTCAATCAAATGGTGTATTAATATGGTTCAACAAAGAAAAACGAACTTTGGTAATCCACAAAAATGCCCATGACGATGTAAAGAAGTTCTGGAAAAAGTATTCTAAAGGAAGTTAGAACTGAATATTTAGTATTACATTAAGTACATTAATTTTTAAATTATTATTTAATAAAAAAAATATTATCTAATTGACTCTATCTTTAAGTACCTACCACCCCATGAACTTTATCTTTAAATGTCAATCTTTGCAGTCTTTTTTTTTTTTGTTGTTATCCTAATATTTTAAAACTAAAGCTATAATGACTTCAATATCTAATGTGTTTATTTATCTACCTGCTGTTAATCGAAAAGAGCCTATGAGCATATCTTGTGTAGGTGTCCTCTTAGGTTATCATGCCCTGTTAGCAGCCCTACTGTTATGTGAAGTCTTTTATCCTTATAAATATATGAACGCAAATTAAACATTGTGCTCAAAGTACACAAAAAATAACCAGTTTGTTAGGTCATGTTTACTATGGTTAATATTTATGTTTAAATAAAACCAATTGATTAAAAACTAAACTTTGGTTTTCTCGCTTGTCGGTATAAAAATTTCAAGAAAATTAACTTTTTTTTTACTATCTATCCTGGCAGTACCTACGTAAATGATTTTTTTTTCAAATAAAGTTGTTTTGACAGTTTCTTGATTTACCTTGTGAGATGCAACCCTCCTTGGGCGCAAATTAAAACACAGTAGGTCGTCCCACTTAATAAAACATATGAATTCAAAGCCTAGTTGTGTGCTAAATTTTATTTAAAAAAAAGCGCATAAACACGTAAAGTACAAAACTTAATGACAATAAAAATGTTAATCAATATTTCTTTGGGAATATGATTTGCACAATTACAAAATAAAATAAAATATGGATAGTAATCATATATATTTAAGAGTTTAATAGCATCTTCCGTCAATATTCAGCCTACTTAACTATAAAGGAAGTATATATAAGACATATATTCCTAAGTATGGTTCTATTAAAGATAAATTCCAGGTTTGTATACTTCCATTTTATACTATAAAAAAATTAAATACTATTTTTAGAAAAAAGTTTAAGTCAATTCGACATAACAGATAAAGAAGTCTGAAGCACGCCTTTGATAAAATAATGATTACCGCTTATAAAGGAGAAAAATTTCTTGGTCGGTCTTTAAAAGTTGTCAGATAACATGGCATACAAAGGCATCTAGTAAAGGATCGCGGGCAGATCTTTTCTGTTCCTTAGTTAAGGTTTATCTCCTTCTAAAAATCAGCTAAGAAACTTCTGATATTCACAGATAATGTTTTATCTTGTCTCATTTTGTATGGGCCTTCGAAATGTCTGTATTTTGTCGCATGCTAAGCCTTTAATTTTACTTTCAAGGTCGACAATTTCTAAATTAGCCACTATTAAGCAATGCATCTAAGAGTCCTTTTATCAAAGAAAAGAAGTTAATGTAATTTATACTGACTTGTTGAATGTTTTCGACAGAAACATATCTTGTGAAATAAGCTTTTTGTGTTATGGACATCTTATCAAGTCATGTTAAGATCTTTGCTTCTTATTTAAATATGCGGAGTAACTTTGTATTATATAATGGTTTTACTTCCGATTCTTAGTATCAGCTTTGATTGCAACTACCTTTTATTGGCTATTATTGTATGCCCTTATTAAAAAACAGTCAGCTAAATCTAAGGCCCTTATATTTCAAAATGTAAAACATGTTCAAACATTTATAATCACAGCACACATTTACTTTTTTGGAAACTTGTGAAGAGAGACAAAGTAATTGTTTACCTTTTAATAATATTTTTGCTCTAAAAATGTAATATTTTACGCTTATTCAATCAATGCTTGTATATGGGTTTGATTTGGTGTTTACGGTATTTATGGAATAAATCTCGATGGGCTTGGAGACGTTTATTGTGTATTTAAGTTTTTTTTTTATAAAAAGTGAATTATTAATATTATATTTAATATACCATTAACTACAAACGTACTACGTGTATATCATTCGCCCAGCCTTGACCACATGATTTTTTGAAACGATGACCATTTGCTTAACGACTGCGCTACCAAGGCGTAATAGTAGGAGTGCAAACATTCAGGCTGTTCTGAAAATTTTTAGACTTCATATATTACAGAAACGGTACATCAGCTCTCAGCCTATTGATTATTGATTTTTAAAACTCATTGCCCTTGTAATTTCACTTATGGGACGTAGCCTTGACTTATATAACAAATCCAATTAGGAAAATCGTTTAAAATTAAACCTAGGTAAAACAATTTCTCAGTGATGGTTTATTTAATACTAGGTTCTCATTTCATGGTTATTGGAAAGTGACTAAACCTTTGTGACCACACAGACCTGCATAAAAATTCTATTTGAAAATGGACAAAACAGTAATAAGTAGTCCTGCAAATAAGGCACGATCTAGAATAGCTTCACCAGTGTTTTCATGGTCACCTTTACCACCACGAAAAAAACTTGATTTTACTTATAAAAAGGAGGTAGGCAATCTAGCTTCTGTAAAGGGTAAAATTCTGATTATTCAGTATATTTTATTATCTCATCTTTCATGGACATTTTAAGATCAAAAAATAATTTTATTAAAACATTGTGTGAGGTACTGTGCGTTGTTATTTGATAACATTTTTGTACCTGAACTAGTTTTTTCGATGCCGTTCCTGTTAATTTTTCACATCTCTATTGCAAGAAATGTTATGTTATTTATAAATAACTATTTGATTTTTGCACAGTTGCTAGATAAATAATAGTAAAATGTTATGGGTATAGTGGCCTACAAAAATTAAGGGTGTTTTGCCCTGACCTATGCCCAAAAGATATTTGACGCATGCTATAATAAAAAGCACCAAATTTCAGAACTTTCGAAGATAAAAAGTTATAAATTACGCCAAAAAGAATCCAATCACGAAGTTTTAGAGGAGTATTTTTTATTTTAAATTTTAAAGCCGGGACCGATGCCTATTAAACTTCAACACAAAGCAGTGTTGTGTGTACATTTCCTCTCGCTTGCTTTGATCTCCCACTAGTCTGCCCCGAGAGAGAGATCGCGCGTTTAATGCAATGTTCGGAGCAGTTTTTTACACTTTATATAAAAATTAAACATATACAAGTTGTAGAATAAAGTTTGAAGTTTAATAATCCGTTTACTAAACTGAAATCAGACTGTTAATGAATTAATACGCTGGATCGTCTAAAATACCACTGCAAAATATTTAAATAATAATAATTTTAATATAACTCTACAGGCATGCAGGGCATACACGTCTGGCAAACTAATTTCTTAGGTGCAGAGATTTTCAGCGCGTTAAAAGGAGGATTAATTTAATAGGCAAAGGCTTGAGTGAATTAAAGAGAGACAGAAAGCATGGAGCTGCCGATTCCCTTTCTACCGACCCAAGAAGAAGAGGGGAATACGTCGGCTGGACTGCAATAACACAGATGCCAGATATTACGATTATTCGTAAGATTTCACGAATAAGGAAACAATTCTTACGATTTTTAAATAAATCTTTATAAAATAAAAGATTGCATTTAAATTAAATCAAACCAACAATATAATAATAATAATAATAATAATCGACTTTATTTTCCAATTTTACACAATTTACATTACATAATTAGTGAATTGGTAGGGCGAAGTTTAGCAGACCCTATGTGAAGAGTTTACTATTCTTACACTTAACCCTAAAAGTATAATTCTTATTCCTTACTACCGATGTTTAAGCAGAATATATATAATATCCATTTATTAATAAAATAATTTACTCCGTTCCTATAGTGAATGATAATAATGGCATATCGAAAGAAACGACCGAGGAATCTCCGTCGCCTACAAGCGTTTTTATGCGGTCATGTTAATCCCTGTTCTATTTAATACAACAGTAATTAAAAGGTTGTTGAATTTTTATTAGACTCAACTGGCACAAACACATTTTATCCATAGCTTCGGCAGCTTCAAAAAAGATTGGATTTCTCTTCCGAGCCAGAAAATATTTCTCTTCTTCCAATCTGTACACTCTATATGTATCCCAAATCAGACCCTCTTTAGAATATTGTTCTCATGTCTGGGGAATGGCGTCCCCTACAACACTTAGCATTCTGGACTCCATTCAAAGAAGAGCCGTTCGTCTTATTAATGATCCAACGCTCACAGAAAGGCTTCCTCTTCTTGCCCACCGTCGAGCTGTAGGGGATCTGTCGCTCTTCTATAGGTATTTTCACGGCTTCTGCTCAGAGAAGTTGGCCAGTATAATTCCTTCTCTGGTAGCTCCCAACAGAGCAACACGTAGTGCAACTTTTATGCATCCTTTTACAGTTCAGTTAGAGAGGCCCCGAACTTCCCGCTTTCTTCGTTCCTTCATCCCTAGAGTGTCAAGACTATGGAACCTGCTGCCCGCAGAAGTTTTTCCTTCTCCTCCCAATCTCCAAAAATTTAAGTCCCGTGTGAACAAACTCCCTCTCACCACACTGAAGACACCCACGGTACATCAGTACTTAGGCATCAGCCTTCGTGGACTGTCCCAAGATAAAAAAAAAGCCTAAAAATAAAATAATAACTGCTATTCTAAACAAAATCATGAACATTCTTTAAAATTAATGATATTAATAGTAATCCTAATAATAAATGAATAACTCTAAAAAATACACTCAAAAGCATTCTCATTTTAATGAACGCTCGGAGACATTGCCCTGCTGAGCTTCGCAATACCCAAGCCGATTATAAAACTCCTTCTTAACATTTGACAATACCTCCGATATAATGGAGTTAGTAATGTCGAATATTTTTGCCCTTGACTCGACTAAATTTACAGGCCTCGCATGTGCATACCTGTAAATTAGTTGAGTTAATTGGCCCAACAAAAAAAGTCAAGAGGAGTCAAATCCGGTGATCTTGCCGGCCATGGTATGGTACTCTGCCACAAATAGGCCGTTCAGGAAAAGTCCTAGTGAGAAATTCCTGAACTGGCCTTGCGTTATGAGCAGGACAGACATCCTGCTGAAACCAAATTTCCTCGAAATTAACATTTACGTTCCGCACAGCTGGTATAATTTTCTTTTGCAGCATTTGCAAATAAAATTATTTATTTTGTCTTGCTCGATAAAATAATAAATACCTATTATCAAAATAATAAAGTATCTTTAACCACTCTAAAATACTAATATTTTTTACAAATCTCTTTTTTTTGCGAAGCGCATAGCTTTTTTTTATAAAAAGTTTTATAAAATGTATAATTTTTTAAACATTTCTAAAATTGCTAATAAATATTTTACGAAATGACAACACTGTCGACAATATTCTAACGAATCGTAGGTGCCGTTGACCGTCGTTGTGTTGGAAGTGCGATAGGGGAAATTGTTGTCGATCTCTTTTTAATCTGGGGTCATACCATATGTATCCTACTCTATTACATTAAAATTGGCAGCTCCCAAGCCCTTGCCTTGCCAATCCTGTATATGTAAATGAAAAAGGTTAATTATGCAGTTAGAATTGGTTAAGTAAAAAATTATTAGGTATGCCAGATTTAGGGAAAAATAATTGCTATTTTATGTGCTTTATAAAAGTTTTAACACTTTGTTTAATTTAATGAATTTTTCTAGACGAATAATAAAAGTGATCAGAAGAGTAATGATGAAGAACCCTATTACCCAAACTGTGAATTTCAAATTTGGTTGAGATCTTGTGACCAAGAAATAACTGAACCAATGCAAGGAAATGTATCAGGTAAAAATATATTTTTGGACCTGAGTAAAAAAAGTTAAACTTCATTGGAGGTTGGCCCTTTTTTACTCGGTTTATAGCAAAAATCAGCCCTAAAGTCGTAATCATGTCTGAAAGGAGTAGGGTTCCATTTAAATTAAGAGTCAAACTTGACGTACAGAATGCTTATTCTTTTAAATGAATTAATGCGACTGTAACTCCTTAAAAGAGAAGGAAGATAGAGTAGCCAATCACAAATTGTAATTTACAAGTCAATTTTTAATTAGCTACTGCGTATCGCTGCTAGTGGTAGATAAATTTACAGCTCATTACACACTAAATAAGCACATGAAAAGAATCAGTATGATAGAGAAAAATCTATCAGGAAAAGTGCTATATAGGCTTGAATTTGTGAAGCTTGCTGAAGAAAAAGTTTAAGGCGACAGGATACATAAGGGAGCCTGTGTGATGTTTATGAAATCTAATTAAAATAAAAAAAGCCCAGGTATTGCCATAGCCGACTTTGAATATCTAAGTGCAAAAAGAAAGGTGGTAACACCGCTCGTCTCTCAAGCGTTGAGGCTATTTTTGGCAGAATTTTACAACTTAAATGTATAAACGGTTATTATTTAAGCTGTTTTCGGGTTGATAAAAACAAAAATTGTAAGTAAATTTTTGATACCCCACTGCGTACCGCTAATCCTGCTATATAAACCTTGGTCACTTATATCTTTCTTTAAGCAAAGACATTAAATTACTGTAAAATAATGGTGAAGACATGTTTATAAGATAATAAACAAAAATAATAAATAAAGACAATTGGGTAAGTTTATTTAGACACATTTCTTTTATACTAAATTATATAAAAAAAACATGATAAAACTTACATTGGTTTTATTGGATATGTCTATCCACTTTTAACACATTAGAACTAAAAACAAAACCGATTCCAACATTTAGTATTTAGTTTAGGATCACAATCAAAATAGGTCAACTCATGTTAGTTAAAATAATTACCAGTAAATATTTTTTAAAGATCTACTTCAAAATCCTTAAATGGTAAAATTACAGGCATGCGTATCATAAGAGTTTATTTAGTTTATTACCTTATCAGTTTACTTTTTTAAAGTTTTTTATAGGTATTTGTTAGGTAAGATGAAAAAATCATATTAATAATTATATTGCATTCTTGTCTTTGAATACAGCCAAAAAACATTGGTTACCAATTTGGCTGTCCAACAGTCAGATAAAGCAATTTTTTTATTTATGATTTAAAATAAAATTTTTAATATTTTTAATTAAATCCGAATTCTCAGAGTATTAATTAATTTTGTCCCTCCTAATATGCTTTGATTACTTACCAACTGTTTATGGTTTTAGGAATTATTCCAGAATGGTTAAATGGTTCCCTATTAAGAAATGGTCCCGGTTCGTTAAAAGCAGGTCAAGATGAATTTCAACATCTATTTGACAGTTCTGCCTTATTACACAGGTACTTGCTTAAAGTCTTGTAGATTTTTTGTCCACGCCTATACTGTAGCCGTGTCAAACAAATCATGATAAAAGCATTATTAAATCTTCTCTTAATTCTATCGAAATTTTTGGCAAGTCTGCCTGATGCTATTTTGTCATAATTTGCTTGATTTTCTAGTATATTTTCGATTGCGGAAGTGCGTTAGAAGATAATGTGCTCTTTTCCAATAGACAGCTTTATTTAAGTTTGTTTTATTAAAATTGTTTTAACAAACAAATGCTTTTGAAAAAATGTAAATTACGCCCAAATATAAAACGTTAGATTGCAAATCTAAAATTGTACTCTAGAAAAAAGTGTTGATTTGAAAATAACTAAATAAAAAATAAACAAGAACATGGCATTTCACTAGGGTTGCCAGATACCTCGTATTCTACGGGTTACACCATTTTTTAGGGATGAATACAAAACCCATAATTGAGGAAATAAAATAGGGGGTAAATAAAAAATCGAATAGTGCTAGCGCAACCAAACGTGGATGTGTAATTTGACGGGTGGTGGCTGTTGAATTCCTGTATACACTTGTTCGTTTGCGAGCCGCAATGTGTGCCAATTTGTTGACGTTTATTTGTCACTAAACATATTTCCATATTCTAGCCTCTAATGCTCCAGTAGAGAGAATATTATCCTTATGCGGTAATGTGTAAACGGATAGCCGAAACTAATATTGACATCGTGAAGGCGGAGTTACAAGTCAAATGCTATTTTAAGTTATAGTTTTATTTAAAAAAAAAATAAAAAGCTTCTAAAGGCTCTTTTTTCAAATAATAAATACAGTTTCAAACAATAAATTACCATACCAAAAACACTTATGTAAATAAAATAAGAGACAAGTTCCTATCCAAAAAACTCGGCCTCTTAAAGTACTAAGTTATATATTTAAAAGATTTTTAATTTTTTTTTAATAATAAGCTTGAGATATAATTAAAACTTTAATTTTGATTTTTTTTTATAGGAATCATTCTAAATATTTTAGCAATGATTTTGTTGTCTTCCACGATCTGATGGCCCAAGTTATAAACAACATTTTTATTTATTTTTTAGTTATTTATTAATTAGTAGATTCTTGCATTTTTCTCGTCAGGTGTATTGTGCTTAATTAGAAGGATTACATTTTAACTGCAACAATTTTTTTTTATAAAAATTGAAATTCCTAAAAAATTACCATTGATATGGTAAATTATCCACAATAAAAATTTTAGTAAATGGCGCCTGCCCATCGGATTGAGTGCGCAATTCGATACGAAAAATTTCTGGTCTATTCCGTATTGTTACGCCAATAATCGCTCTTTTAAAATTTCCAAAGTGCTCATGGCAGTGTTATTTAACAATGTTTTAAGATAGCCCCACAAAAAAAAAATTTAGATCGGGAAATCTTGCTGGCCATTGCTGAGGACGGTAAATATATTCTGTCTCATACTGATTTTGTCTTACGTTTGAAGGTACCATTGATAGAAGTTTACTTACTGTGGTAAATCTTTTGAAAATAATGCATGTACTCCTAAATTATGGTTTGGATATATAAAAAAATTAACCAGATAATTTAATGACCAGTATTCAGACATCTAGCGATCTTCCTTTTATTCGCCTCAAGATTTTCGCCGATTTCTAGATTTTTTGCAGCATCGCTTTCTTAAATTCGAGTGTTCAAACAGTTCGAGGTTTACCTTTTAATTTACCTTTTCGGAACCTACTAGTTTGATTAATTGATTATCTGCCATGACACGATTATGGTATTTTTTCCAATAAATTCGTTTAGCTTCTATTACATTACCATGTTCTTATACATAACGATATGCTTTATCGCCAATTTCGCATCAGTGAACATGTTTGCAGGAACGCCACTGGCGGAAAATAGAATAACTTAAATATGTGCTGCTAAATTCTACCATTTTAACAACATTTAAGAAAGCATACAAAAATTTTACTTTAAAATTATAATTTAGTAATAAATTGAGAACTTATATTTTTTAAATTTGTATTATCTAGTATCTGAAAAAAAACACCAACATGTGTTTCTATTACTCTTCAGGGTATATTGCTTATCATTCATTAAAAAAAAAAAAAAATTACATGACAAAGTAATAATTACCAAAAAATGGTAATTCAAAAAAAAATATTGTCTATTCTTTTTGTTGCAATAGTGAATTGCCTTTTCACAAGATACGAAAAAAATTAGTTAGTATAAAGTTTAAAATAGGCACATATATATTTTGTACTCTGAGGATAAGCAAAAAATAATCTTTCTAATACAATATCGTTTCATTTTGTCAATACCATTCAAAGACACACAAGTTATAGTGCAGTCATAAATTAAGATTTTCTGTCCGCACTTGCCGACTTTTAAACCTTATGGAAGTTTATACAACGTTTTTTAGGTAAGGAATGATTTACAAACCTATCAATACACTAGCTGAAGCTTATCTTAATTTTTTTTTAAATATCCTTTATATTGTTTTTAAAAAACATAGGCTTTTTTAATACATCTTCAACAATATAAAATTTGTTGGTTCTACTTTCTATCATCCACAGTTTTCTTACAACTTGTCAAAAACTGTATCCAATACATTGTGCTTATATTATTTTTATTTAATGGCAAAAAATCGTAAATGGTAGATACTTCAAGCTAACTGTTATTAAATTTGTTTTGAAGAATTAATACATTTTGTAAATGTCTCAGGTGCTTCATTGGAAAACCAAGATGTTCAACATTGATATAACATTAATTATTTTTTTAACTTTATTTTATCTTCTATAAGTAGATGCCAATATTAACTAATTCAATTAAAACTCTAAAACTAAACTCTTTAAAAGTTAGCATTGAAGTATTATTTTATGTTCGCATAGTTTATTTTTTTAATATCTCTAGATTTGGAATAAAAAACGGACTTGTAACATATCAGTGCAGATTTTTACGGTCAGAAATATATAAGAAAATATGGACAGCAAATCGTCTGGTTATGACCGAATTTGGGACTAAAGCTGTACCAGATCCATGCCACAGCATCTTCCAAAGGTAATGATCAAATCGCTTTATTGTAAAAGGTAACATAGCATTTTTTCATGCGAAGGTTGTCCTATTTTAGCTTTTTTCATTACTCGCTTGAAAAATATCACCGTAGTAGTATCACCTTTATAGTATTATTCCTGATGATAGCCTAATAAAATTAATACCGCACTCGTTAAGAGTATATCTCTGCTATTCTTATTTTACCTAACAGCAACCTTTTAAATTTGCGAATATATAGGACGGAAAGTTGTTTAAAACTAGTAGATAAGGTATACCATTAATACAATCAAAATCTTATAATTAACATGTAAATTTGCATAAATAAATTTAACTTTTAATTTGCATTATTATGTCCATTTTGAGACCTGTCACTTACATCGTATACCATCAAAAGCCAACTTAACAAATTTTTAAACCAATCGGATCAAAGTATCAAAGGCCACGATACGTTATCAGGAAAAATGATAAATAGTACTAATGTACTGCTATAAATTACTTTTTTAAATATTTTGGCATTTAAATTTAACATCCAAAAATGCTTATTTTGAGTGGAATGGTGTATTCCGAGCGCATATCCAATCTCATGTACTAAAACTAAAAGGAAATTCGTTCCATGTCTGTCACCTAAAGCTTACATTCCTATTTAAGTCCAGGGAGTGTATAATAACGTAGAGCATCAAGGGTATAATTGAAAAATAGAAATTATTAGTAATTGTTTTAAGTTTATGCTTTGTGCCTTTTGTCAAAAAGATGATATCAATTCATAATCAGTTGGAGGCACACGGATATACGGGACACAAAAACTTTTTTTTATATTATGGTAGATATTTATGAATTCATTAAACCATTATCTCTAGGGTCACTATTGGCACCAACTTTGTCTCTTTTTCATATTAACAATTCTTTAGCTAGCCTCATTCATATTTTTGCGTACAGCAGATATTTTTTTTACAGGATCTAAAAAGATTGGGATACAAATCTTATTAAAAATCCTTTTTCTTTAGTTTAAAAATAACCTTGGTGGATAAAAGGTTAAAAAAATTTGAAAAAGCTAAGGTTAATGCAGCCATCATTAAGGGGATAGCTACTGTGACGGCTGAAAAAATGAGTGATGTTCGGGAATTTGTTTGACGGAGATAATTAAGAAATTTGGGGAATGGTTTCTTATTTAATTTATTAAGTGCACATTGAATATAGTTTTTACAAATTTTTATTAAAAAATATTAAATAGTTAAATACTTATAAACGATACCGTAAAGGAAAAAATCCCCCTCCACAACGACATTAATTTTTTTCGAAGACAGGCTATCTGAAAAAAAATCAGAGTTTATTATAATCTGTATGAATGTAGTTAGGGGCCGTTCAAGTATTACGTAAGCAGATTTATTACAATTTACAATTATTTACCCCCCGACCCCCATGTCAGCAAAAGTAAGTCAAGCTCTTACCTCTCCTTCCATGCTTACGTTAACATTGGTATATGCATTTTTCTTTTAATTTGTGGGAATCCCTGAAAATGCGTATAGTTTTCAAAGATAGGCAATGCCTGTGTTGTCATATGTGTAAAAAAGTGAATAACTACTGCTGACGTAATCACCATCTAGATCCCCCACCCCCATGACATCAAAATTAAGCAAAACAAAGACCCCCTCGCCCCCCTATAGTGCTTACGTAATACTTGAACGGCCCCTTATGGCACGTAGCCAATTTTGAAAATTTTGCTTTTTCACAAAATGGCGATCAATAGAATATTTTTTTTCATTTTTTCGCCTATTTTTTTTTTATTCAAGCAATCTTAAAAAATAGTACAAATCCAAATTTTTAAAATCGGCTTCGTGCAAGGATAACTACATTCATACAGATTATAATAAACTCTGATTTTTTTTTCAGATAACTCATTTTTGGGAAACCAATGTCGTTGTCGGGGGGATTTTTTTTTTACTTTAGAGTATTGTTGTATGTAAACATTTATTATCTAACCACAACTTTAAATTATGACATACATTTAAATTTTAAACAATGTTTCTTAATAAAAATTTGCTCTAACCTCCGAATTAAAGGTACTTCATAAATGGCGACTTTTAGCAATTTCATTGTACCTGGCCCTGTATAATAAAGATTTGAGTAAACATCGGCAAACTTTTGTGTTAGACCATGCAGATTATAATATCAAAGTGCTGTTTTAAATTTAAAAAATTTTGGTCCATTTGTCCTATCCTGAAACACGCTGTATGTTTCGGTTTACTTAAATAGCTTTATTAGAAATAAATTTAACAAAAGACTGGTCATTTTGTGTTCTACCAGTTATTTTAACAAGCATAAAACTGTTAATTTACTTAAACAACACAAACCCCATTTTAGATCTTGTGGTTATCTCCTTTTAGGTTGCTTAACTCATTCCCTCGTTCCGTCAACGATGAAATTATTGCATTTTACGGCACCTTTTAATCAAAGTTCTAGTGCCACCATGAAGAATATATAAAAGTTACTACCCCTTAAAATGAATTCCAAAAAGTGATGTATCCTAAATCCTAAAAAAATATTTTTTATTTTTAGAGTCTCCACAATGTTTAGCTTAAAATCTGAAATGTCTGATAATGCCATGATATCACTTTATCCTTTTGGCGATGAAATTTATGCATTTAATGAAATGCCATTTATACACAGAATAGATCCACAAACATTGGACACATTAGAGAGAGTGGACATTAGTGAAAATATTAATATTGTTAATCATACTTCTCATCCTCATGTAATGGAAGACTGTAAGTAGATAATAATAATATTAATACAGATAGTTTGTATATCTGAAAGGTTGCTATAGATTATATTATGGTATGGTTGACCACGGTCATTATATACCTATGTTAATGTTCTATACTATTCCAGAAACAATGACTAGATTATTCTACAGGGTGTCCCGAAATTAGTGGAAAATATTTCTAGGAATTATTGTACTTTTGAAAATATAAAAAAGTGCCCCCTAAGAATGGGTCCCAAAATCAGGTTTGCGTCATATCTCTGAAATCGTTTAGGGTAGGCCAGCTAAATTTGGTGCAGTTGTTTATTTTTTTAAGCTTCCACGTAGCTGATTTTCTAAACTAAGTACATTTTTCCAGAGGCGTTACATACAGAGTGTATGCTTGGTATATTATACTCCAAATTTTTTGTTTGGTGAATTTTGGTAGTTTTGGCACCAAATAATGAAACTCTCATTTCTACGCCAAAATGTATTCTTAGTCGATCATTTGTATTTTGGCCCATTTTCTTGAAAAATCGTTTAAAAAATGATCATACAATTCATCAACAATAAATCAACGAAAATCCTAATTGAAATTTATATATAGTTGGCCATGAATTGACTTGTATCTGTTTTGTCATTTTTGCATGCATTGACTCTAGCGTGATTTGCCAATTTTTAAATTTTAGGATAAAATTGAAAACCTTTTGTGTTCAAAAAAAACTGTTGGTTTAAAAACGAGCTGTTCAATTGGGTTTTTGTGAGTACCACGTTAACCAGCAGAAAAAATAATACTAGTTCTCTAATCTAGCCGATTTCGTATTTTTTAATAATAAAGAGGTTTTTGTAAGGGATACAGATAAATACTAACTATTTCTCTCTCTTTCTGTCTTTTCAATTAAAATATATAAGAAAACCATGTATTTTTATACCAACTACTAAATAATTGTAATTATTTTTAGCTAGTGTTTATAATGTTGGTTTGTCAGTATATGCAACTGGACCTTACTATAGTGTTGTCCACTTTTCACCAAAAGTTTCGTGTAAGTAAACGATTTATTTCTTTTTTTTTTGTTAATAAATTTTATATTTTTGCAGCAACTAAAACATCTATGTTTGATCAAGCAAAAATAGTGGCTTCTATACCAGCAAGATGGCCGCTGCATCCTTCGTACATGCATACATTTGGTAAAAATTAAAAAATAATTTTTACTACTCTTAACCCAGATAGCCATCGTGGAAGGCAATAAGCCGGGAATCTACCTTCGGCAGTAAATCTCTTACAACTTGAGGACAACTTGACTACAATAAGTTACGGTGCAAGTTATTGCCGGTAAATTGTACGGTATTTGACTACAAGTGTTGCTGACAATTCCATGCTATTTGCGGTGGTAGATTGTCAACAACTTGTAGGCAAACTTGACTCAGTAACGAATCGTCGTTAACTTAACGTTAACTTGGTAACAACTCTTAATGGGTAATTTTTTGTTCAGTAACACTGGCTATCTGGGAGTGGCGTTATTATTATAGGGTCTTACCGTAAGGTACAATATTTATTTATGCAACAAATGTAACACTTTTTTATCCTTGTTTTGTTTAAATAACTTGAGCTACCATTAAGTGCCCTTTTCAAACATATTGCCGAGATAATTCCATCGTAGCATTAAACCGTAAGATATCAACCAACTATTATTAAAAACTCCTAACTCTTTATTTTACAGCCATAGACCGGGTGTAAAAAGTATGATGCTCACGATTTTAATGGGCGATAGTGGAGCTCAAAACAAGTCAAACGCTTAACAATTGGCAACTTTCATCTTAATCGCTCATCCGTAGATTCATTTGCTAATCAAATAAACTAAGTTTTAAATGTTTCAATCTACAAATAAAAAAAAATTAAAATAATGTTTTCCCCAGTTGAAAATTTAAAAAACAATTGGCAACAGCGCTATCCGTAGCGTGGAGGTCGTCGTCAGTCGTGCATTGTATTGTGCCTACACTCGCCGCGGTACGTTTGTCCGGTTTACTAAATAGCAAGGCGAGTGTCCTTGGAAGTTAAAAACACGGTTTGTGTTTACAAAATACATAGTAAATACATAAATACATGAAATGTATTACACAAATCCTTTGCTTTATTAAAAGAACCTAAACCACTACTAAACAAACAAATAAAATTAAAATAAAACAAAAATTAGAGGAATTGATTTTATAAAGTCTAAATCAAAAAACACAAAACTAGCAAACAAGTTCAGCTTTAATTCGTTAACCTATTTAGAATTTTAGTGATGTATCACATATTTTTTGTAGACCATTTATCGAAGTCCCTATAATTAATAATTCAGTTATGAAATATTAATTAAAACAAACTGTTTTTTGTAGGAATTACAGAAAATTATTTTATAATAGTCGAACAACCTCTTAGCATATCTCTACCGGGATTGGTAGCATTAAAATTTCAAAACGAACCACTTGCGGGTGCATTTAGATGGTATAATGACCAATATGTAAGTTTTAATAATCTTTTTTGTACGAGGGCTACTATTTATAATTCGAGAATAGCAAATAATAACAAACATTTTTAAATGAAAATGGCTTTATTGTTTTTCGAAATATTCCCCTTGATGATCAATACATTTTTGCATTCGTTCAAACCATTTGTCATAGCAGTTTTTCCATTCCTCTTGAGACACCTCCAAAACATGGTTTTTAAACGCTTCGACTGACTGGTTCTTCGGGGCGTAAATCGTTGGCCACGCAGTTTACCTTTGATATTCGGGAACAAGAAGAGGTCATTGGGTGCCAAGTCAGGACTGTACGGAGGATGAGTAATCGATTTGATGTTTTGACTCTAAAAAATTCACTTGTTTGACGAGATGCGTGAGAGCTCGCATTGTCATAATGAAAAATGATTCGTCTTTGGGGGTTAGCTTTACGAATTTCTCCGAAGACTTCCGGCAAACAAATGGTTGTGTACCACTCAGAATTGACAGTTCTACGTTGCTCAAGTGAAACAGTGGCCACATGACCCATTCGGTCGAAGAAACAGGCGACCATTTGCTTCGCTGTGCTTCTTCCACGAACAACTTTTGTTGGATTTAGCTCCTCTTGGAATACCCACACGGTCGAATGCTGTTTTGTTTCCGGCTCATAAGCATATATCCATGATTCGTCACCTGTGTCGACTTTATACACGTTTTTTGAAGCACCAGTGTTAAACTTTTTAATCGTTTCCTTACACCACTTGACGCGAGCCTTTTTTAAGCGATTGATAGATTATGGGGTATCCAACGAGAACAATTTTTTTACAGCTAAGTGTTCATGCAAAATTGAATGTATGGAAGTCGAACTAATGTTCGTTGTAAGATGCCTCTATCTCACAATATGTCACATGACGATATTGCATTATCAGTTCACGCACTGCATCGATGTTTTGTGGCACAACAACCGATTTTGGACGACCTTCACGGAATTCGTCGGCGACGGAACTACGACCACGATTGAATTCACCATACCAGCGATATACTGTGGTTTTTGATGGTGCATTATCGTCATACAAAGAACTGAGTTCATCGACACATTCTTGTTGAGATAATCCACGTCCAAAGTTTTGAAAAATAATCCAACGAAAACCTTCTCTTGAAATTTTCATTATTTTGTCAAATTGATTTTCTGAACTCGCTGTAAACAAGACAAATAGCACTTGTACATCAAAACGTTGTGAGTACGTTTATGCTAAAAAATGTCAAACTTTATTATGGTGTAGTATGGTTGCCAGATTATAGCTATCGACATTAGTGTTGCCAGTTCCCGAAATATAAATAGTTTCCTTCGTAACTGCCATAGTTCCACAAAGCGCATCTTCTTACTTTTTAAGTAGAAAAAGTAATGCTTGGCATTATGCCGCATGCTAAAACTCTTATAGACAATTTCATTTTTCGAATAATGTTTTTTTAAAGAAATGTTAAACCTGTATGTAAACTTCACAATTATATTGCATTTATTGTGAGAAACATTCCATGTTTTACAGTAAGATGATTCATAAAGATATAATCTATTTAATTCTTGTATAAACTAGAATTTTAAAAAAGCTGTTACAGCTGCATCTTTGCTGAAACACTGGGCTGAATGTAAAGGGAAGAACGCTTTATTTTGAATTTCATTTAAAATAGGAACCTTGGGGAGCACCCAGAAGTTAGTTTAGGTTATATGTACCGGGTGAGTCAGTGATTTATGTCGTATGGATAAAATTTGGAAACAAACTGTATCTTCTGTGGTATGCATCATAAGTGTTGCACATTTAACAATTATTTTAAATTATATAGTATGTCAAAAATGTACGGCAGCAAAAGTTATTTTTCCCAATTTTTTTTGTATGTAATACATTAAATTTAATCAGTTGACTCACGCTGTACATTTCATAAAAAATAAAAAAACCAACGATATTTATTAAACAGAGAAAAATCTAAAACTTGATTGCGGCTGTGTGCACGTAAGAATATAGGAAATAAATAATCTTCGTATTTTGTGCATTTTTTTTTTTCATTAAAACAAAATCCTAGCAGAGTGCTTTCGGTAAAACAATCATCAGTGCTATTCATCGTTTTCCACAAAATGGTATACAAGTGTGGTTAATTTTTAAAATTAACCCTTTAAAATGTGAAAATGTGACATTATTCACAGTTTTTTTTTTGCTTTTAATTTCATTTTTTAATAATATGATAGTTTTTTAATGCCCTATTACATATATATGTTTTTTTTTTCCTCTTTCGGCAGGGGAGTTTGAATGTTTATTTTTGTACCGATATTTCTTAAAAATGTACATGTTTGCAAGCGGGAATAAGCATTTAAATATAGCCCATATTAATGTTAGGTCAATTGTTGGAAAAATTGGTTATGTAAAAGAATGTATTACAGCTAATCAGTACGATATTTTTGCTGTTTCAGAAACGTGGCTTACTAATGTGATTGATGACGCGGTGGTGAGCGTAGATGGCTATCGGGTAGTTAGAGCGGATCGTGTACAGGGTCGTGGTGGAGGAGTCCTTTTATACATTCATAATTCCATTAGGTACTCAATTTTAAATGATATTAATAATGATTTTTCGGAACAACTTTATATAGAGTTTAAGGTTGGTAACATTAAAACTATTTTAGGGCTATTTTACAGACCGCCAGGATTCACTGATTTTTCTCAATTTTTATTGGAGTTTGAACAAAATATCTCCAAGCATTTAGTATCGTGTGACCTTATGTTGTGCTTGGGGGATTTTAATATAAATTTTTTAGACTTTGAATCCCCTTATACCCAGAGGTTCAATGCTTTATTGCAAGTATGATCTTCATCAAACTATAAATGAGCCAACTAGACGTAATCAAGCTAGCACTTCGCTTATAGACCTTATAATTTGCTCCAATTTAAACCAGTTAATAAATTGTGGAGTCGACCCATCTGTTGATGTTTCTGACCATTTTTTAGTCAAGTGTGAACTAAACATGTTAATTAAAAAACCTAAACCCTTTTTCGTAACTTACAGAAACTTTCAACATTTTAATAATGATGCATTCACCCAGGATCTTCTTAGTATTCCGTTTAATAATATAATTTATATGCAATCTATTAATGATAAGCTAAATTTATTTAACTCATATATTTTAAATTTATTTAACAAACATGCTCCTCTTAGAACTGCTCGGATAACAAAGAAAAAGGCACCTTGGATTACTCCAAACATAAAGTATATTATGAGCCTCCGTGATAAAGCATTAACAAGATATAAATCAAAAAGAACACCTGAAACACGGGAATATTACCGTCAGTTAAGAAATTATGCAAAGTCTGCTATTGACAACGAAAAAAAAAAGCATGTCTTCAAAATAGCCTTATCAATAATGACTATAAAAAACCTGGAAGTCCCTTCGTGAATTGAATGTAATTAATTGTCCCAGCAAAAATATACCCAAACAGTTGGGTAATGCAGGGACTATTAATGACTTTTTTGTGAATTCTGTAACTCATCTCAGCCCAGACCCTGATACTCTACATTTTTATTCTAGCCGTGAAAAGTGTGGTGTTACGACTTTTCAGTTTAGAACAGTGACTATTAGTAAAGTTCGCTCTGCCCTTTTTTCAATTAAATCAGAGGCCACTAGTACTGATGGGATAGGTTTATCCATGTTACTGAAGTGCTGTCCCACCATATTACCTTACATTACACATTTAATAAATTACAGTATCGAAACTGCCACTTTTGCTGAGGACTGGAAATGCTCATTTTTGCTACCCATTTCAAAAGTTGCACATCCAGAGTCACTAACTGATTTAAGACCTATCAGCATCCTCCCTACCCTTTCGAAAGTTTTTGAGAAAATCTTGGACGAGCAAATCAGAGAGCATGTTCAGAAACACAACCTTCTTCCTTTTTTTCAGTCGGGGTTCCGGAGAGATCATAGCTGTGCAACTGCATTGTTAAATGTAACTGATGATATTTTTGGGGCTTCCGATCGCGGTGAACTCACAGCACTTGTTTTGCTTGACTACTCCAGGGCGTTTGACAAAATAAATCACCAATTACTTTTAGCCATCCTTTCATACCTCGGCTTTGCTGAGAGTGCCATTCATCTCATTAGCGATTACCTCAGTGGAAGAAAACAAGCAGTCAAGGTACATGGTGTACAGTCTGGATATCTAAGTGTTACCGCTGGCGTGCCCCAGGGCTCTATCCTTGGTCCTCTACTATTTGGTCTGTATACATCTCAGCTAACGTCGGATCTTAGTCACGTCACGGTACATCAATATGCAGATGACACCCAGATTTATCTGTCATTTAAACCTGAGGATATCGTTGAGGCGAATCTTAAAGTAAATAGTGATCTTCAATCCTTGTTTAAAGCCTCTGTAAATCACTGGAGCTGAACCCCAAGAAATGTCAAGCCCTACTATTTGGGCATAAGGTTAGCAGGGAACGTCAAAAACATCTTTTAAATTTAATTGTAAATAATGAAACTTTACAATGCGTTAGTGTGGCAAAAAATCTGGGCGTGGTAATTGATGTTGATCTAAGATTTTCTGAGCATATAGATAACTGTATAAAAAAAGCATATATTAATCTAAAACTTATTTATAAATAAAGACATCTTTTAAATGAAAAAATCAGGAAAATCTGTGACGCATTAGTGCTATCGCACTTTACCTTTTGTGATTCCGTCTATGGTCCTTCTCTGGTGGAAAGTGACAAAAGGCGCATTCAGCAAATACAAAACTGTTGTGTTCGTTTAATAGGTGGAATTAGAAAGTATGACAGTGGCGTAAGTGCAAAACTAAGGGAGATTGGATGGATGAAAATGGATGAACGTAGGTTGCTTAATAGCTTAGTTTTGTATCATAAAGTTATTTATAAAAAACTTCCTACTTATTTGTATCAAAAAATTAAATTCAGGTATGATTCACATAACTTAGATCTAAGACATAAATACATAATAACTCCTCCATTACACCGAACAACACTATTCGAGCGTTCATTTACCTATCAAATAGCTGTAAAATTTAATAATATACCAGCTAAAATTAAAACTCTGAACCCACTCAATTTCAAATACAAAGTGAAAACTATATTAGCGTCACATACTTATCAAAGATGCTGATTATGCACTCCACCAACGTCAACTAAAATTGTAATACTTATTAAAATTCTAATATTACATACATAGTACATAAGCATAATTTGAGGTTATCCTCAACTTCGCCTTTTGTAAAATTTCTTTTTAAAATAAAGTATTTATTATTATTATTATTATTATTATTATATGCTCAAATTGCTAAAACTCCGGCTTGACGATGAATAGCACTGATGATGATTTGGCCGAAAGCGCTCTGCTAGGATTTTGTTTTAATAAAAATGTTTTGCACAAAATAAAAAGTTTCTTCATTTCCTAGAGAAAGATCTGTCTAACAGAACAAAACAGGTTTTGGTAACTATTCCTTAAATAATGTTTTCTAGCACTTCTAAAGTTATAAATTGAATATATTTAGCAGCAATTTAATCAATTTTTAAAATTCAAAATATATAATAGCTGATTTATTATAATAATTTAAATGTATCTAAATATAATACTTTACCAACTCCTTGTAAGACAACAGCTTCACATACCGCTAAATATTTCCTACTTGTAATCTAAATTTATTCCAGTTAAGGTAAATAACTAAAAGTTTTTTTTTAGACCCAAATCAACATAATTTCTAAAGTAACTGGTAAATTAGCATATAAATTCTTAGCAGAAACCTTTTTTTATTTGCACATAATTAATCAATATGAGGAAAATGATCATGTAGTAATCGATATCTGTGCCTATAGAGACCCATCTATGTTAGAATGTATGTATTTTGAAACCATGCGGGTAAGTGTAATTGCTAAAGTTTACTGTGTTCTGACAAAAAATGATAATTATGTGAAATTTTAGAATTTATATATTAATCATAAATACTCCTATACCAAGATAAATATGTTAATTTACTGATTTGGACTACTTACCAGAGGTTATAAGGTACTTTTTAATTTCTTTCTTAGTCACAAGATTTGTCCAGGGTAAAGCGAGTTCATCATTTATATATTTTGATATCTTGTAGAATATGCAGAGTAACCCAAATTATGCCAAAATGTTCAGGGGAAGGCCTATACGATTTGTTCTACCACTTAATCCAGCACCACAAGATATTGCCGGAGAAGATAATTTAATAACTCTTGAAAATAGCAACGCTACAGCCCGTTATTTGGTTAACGGTAGTATACTTGTTAAAGCAGAAATACTTTGCGACTTAGGCTGTGAAACACCTCGAATTCACTATGAAAAATACTTGGGTATAATTATAATATAAATTTCTTATTTTAATATGGATAATTTAGTGAAACGAAAGTGCTTTTCTTAATAGTGCTAAAAGGATATTTTTATAACACTTAATTTTTAGGTAAACATTATAGATATTTTTATGCTATTAGTTCTGATGTGGATGCAGAAAATCCCGGTGCTGTGATTAAGGTTGATATCAAAACAAAATCCTGTAAAACATGGCAAGAAAAAAATTGTTTTCCTGGAGAACCAATATTTGTGCCTTCACCTAATAGCAAAGTAAGAATTTTAAAAGTTAAAACCAAACATTAAATGCCATTAAATCTTTGAATTTAAAAAGTTTTTTCCTTAATTAAGCACAAACAAAACTTTGGATTCATTTAGGTTGATAAAAGAAGGGTGGTTAGTCAACTGATTTTAAGTTACCTGAAATCATTGCAGCATTAAGCAAAGGCAACGAAGTATTAACGGAAAGTAAAGCTACACAGTTACCTTTTTTTAATAATATAAAAGAACTTTTTTATATTTTATACTTTTTTCAAGAAATTTATAGGGCTAAAATGCTATAAGCATTCCAGTTTATTCTGTGATTATTATCAAATTCATGTTGACATTCTTTGTGAAATTATGTATTTTTTTACTAGTTTAATTTTATTCTACAATATCCAAACATACAGGGTGTCTGAAAAGTCTTAGTACGGGCTAATATCTCCAAAGTTAGTAAATATAGAGAAAGCAAATTTTGGCAAATGCATACAAATCCACTTCTTTATACATTTACAATTTTTTTCACCCTTGCAGGAGTTGCACCCAAAAATCTTAAATGAAACCCTATGTCGATATGTAGCTCATTTTAAAGGCCTTTAAATAACAAACATTGCTGCACAAACTAGAGGTCTGTAAAGTAACTAGCATCCGAATAAAACGATTTAAATTTATTCAACAAAAAATAAATTTACTATCACGTTTTGTAAATAATTTTTTTACGACACTCTTCTATGCTGTTTTAGTTTGACATTAACATTAAAAAGGCATTAATAAACTCTGTGATTTTATACGTTTCAATATGGTTCGCGCAAATGAAGACAAATTTGAAATTATTTTTTTTGTATAGACAAGCTAATCGAAATTATCATGAGGCGGTAAGATTGTTTAATAATATTTTTCCAGACAGACCAGTTTCTCCTAGTTACGTGATAAGTGTTGTGCAAAAATTCACTTCAACTTTTAACATAAAAGACGCTCCAAGATCCGCTCGCCCGTCTGTTAAAACCAATGAGCTTCAAATACAAGTTTTGGGTCCAATTGCCATTGAACCAAAGCAGTCAGTGCGCAAAATAGTTGCCGATGTAGGTACCATAGCAAATCAACAGTGCATGAAATTTTACAAAAGCATAAATTTCATCCCTTTAAAGTTTATCTTGTACAAGAACTTGGTGAAGATGACCCAGATCGAAGGCTGCAGTTTTGTAAAACTATGGAACATTTAATTGCCACACAACCAAACTACCTCTATCGGATATGTTTAAGTGACGAAGCCAGCTTTTTTAAACTGTTTAGTTAATCGACACAATTGTCGATACTGGATTGATTAAAATGCTCGATGGATTAAAGAAGGTCCTACACAAAATCCTGAGAAATTAAAGGTATGGGAATTTTCGCTTATACGGTAATTGGTCCTTTTTTTATTGAAGGAAATCTTACCGGAGACTTATACTTACAACTTTTAGAAGAAGCTATTACACCTGCAATTGTAGCTACTATTGAAAATGATGCTTTTGACTACGATCCAATTTTTCACCAGGATGGGGCACTCCACACTTTCATTTAACTGTAAGGACAATTCCTAGATGAGGAATTTCCTGGTCGCTGGATTGGACGTAGAGGGCCTATGATTGGGCACCAAGATCCCCGGACCTCGCTCCTCTTGACTTCTTCTTTTGGGATTATGTAAAGAAGAGGGTATTTGCAACAAAACCAGAAAACTTGCCAAGAACTACGAAAGTCAATCCCGGGTGTGTGCGCCACTAGAACACCACAAATTTTGACACATGTAAGAGCAGAATTTCTAAATAGAGTCTATTATTGTCAAGAGATTGGTGGTAGTCATTTTGAACATCCCATAAAATAAAAATTAAAACTGTTCTTCTGGACTGGTATTTATTAATAATACCTTATTAATCGGGAAGGGGTGATCGTAGAGACCTCTACTTTGTGCAGCAATGTTTGTTTCTTAAAGGCCTTTAAAATGAGCTACACATACCGACATAGGATTCCATTTAAAATTTTTGGGTGCAACCCCCTAGTGCCACCCTTACAAGGGTGAAGAAAGAAGTAGATTTATTTATACGTATGCATTCGCCAAAATTTGCTTTCTCTATATTTACTAACTTAGGAGATATTAGCCCGTACTTTTCGAACACCCTGTATAATTTAATTCCACTTTCTCAGTATGTTTAGAAGGTTGGTATGCTTTTCTAAAATTACTTTCAATCGAGCCAGTAGATTTAAACTAAGCTATTATCCTAATAACTGTTGACTATTGAATATTTCTTTCAGGATGTCTGTCATTGAAAATATCAGCTACTTGTCGGTGACCAGTATTCTCATCGCATATTAACACGATTTCAAATTTCTCCTGAAGAGTTAGCATTTTTAACAACACACTAGAAAATTAATAAACGGATTTTAAATTGTAAAACTGATAAATACTGTTTTGAAGTATTTAACAAACGTTATACTGACAATAACATATTTTGCTTATTCAGTTCAGTTCAATTGTTTCCACAACTCCTTTAGTTTCTTTTGCGTAGTAATTTTTCGTTATTAGTAAAACAAAGTATTACTGTTTAAAAAGTGCAGTAGGGAATAAATTACTGATTTTTTAATTGATAATAATTTTTAGTTCGCCTTATGTATCGAGCTTTTTAGTAAAAATCAAAAATAAAGTCAAATATTTACCTGTTTCTATAAACTGTATCAACTTTGCATCATCTTTGGCATAGTTTTTGCCGGCGTTTCTTATTTTTGCAAAATAAGCGGTATTAGGAACAGCAATAATTTGTAATAAAAATACGTTAAAACGATAGGCTGGGTGTAAAATACTAACTTCGTAGAAGTTGGACTAAATTTAAAAAATCGACAAATAAATTTTCAAAAAACTGTTAAAAAACGAAATTTGTACTAGAGGGCTAAAAATTGGTATGTGGGTAGAAAATAAAGAAACAAACAACTTTTCTCTTTATTATTTTTCGAAATTTAGAAAAATAACCGCTTTTCTGAAGATTTTTTGAAAATAATGTCAAATTAAACAGTGAAGAAAAATCACCTGATTGGTTATATACATGTCATTTCTCCAGCAAAACCTAATAGGGAAGTCAAATGTTTCCTAAAATGTTCAAAAGAAAAAAAAATCCCATTTGATGTGGACTTTATGTGTAACAGTGTAAAAGTTACGACAAAAAGTATAATTTTTTTAATGGAACATCCTGTATATATATATTTACCATTAAAATTTAAAGAGATATAAAACAATATTGCATTTATTATGTCTATCTTTAATAGTTTTGGAAATCTGGCCATCGAAATCTGGAGAATAATTTTTAATTTTCATTATGTAGCTGTAATCAGCAAGCTTACAGCTTATACAAGCTAGATTGGAAATTATAAATTATTTGTGAGATCTATATGGCCATATTTTCAAAACTATTAAAGATAGACATTAAATGTCATAACTTTTAAGGCTAAAGAGGGTTTTAATTTTTTACTTTGACACCCGCTACATGGAACATAAGTGCGAAAAAATTCAGACGGTGATTCTTGGGTTAATTTTAAGATACATACTTTATATGAAGGTACGTCCTAAAAGCCTAACTTTTGAGATACGGGGTGGTAGATTTAAGAAAAACATATGTTTTTTAAAATATCTGTGAAACCCTATGTTTATGCCAAAAATGTTGTATTTTACTTAACCTGTATTAACCTGTCAATTATCTGCTGACGGTTGTTAGTTAGTTGTCTGTCAGTTCTTGTCTCTTTTGAAGTAGATACTTTTTTGTGCAATTATGATCCATTTCATCAAAATGGCAAATTATTCGAATGCAAAAATGACCGATATGCATTTTGTTTATGGTCTTGCTAACAGAAATTCATTGCAAGCATCTAAAATGTATGCTGAAATGTACCCTCAACAAATGGCACCTCCTCATACACGTCACTGGTACAAATAAAAAAAATAGGTGAACGTCAGAAAAGGCCTTTGATGCATAGAAAATGCATCAAATTTTACTAAAATATCTACAGGGGTTTTACAGATATTATAAAAAAGACATATTTTTCTTAAATCTTCACCCTTCTGAAAAGTTAGGACTTTTTCTTAAAATTAACCCAAGAATCACCCCCTGATTTTTTTAGCACCTATTTATTTACGCCCTGTATAATTTGATAAACCAATATGGTTACCAAATCTTCTTATTTTTTTTTTAGCATGAGGATGATGGTGTAATATTGTCCGTGATGGTATGGGGCCAAAAAGACACAAATCATGTGGGGCTTTTAGTTTTAGATGCCCACACATTTAGAGAAATTGGAAGAGCTGAATTTAATACTCCCAGTCAGGTTCCTAAATGTTTACATGGTTGGTTCTTACCAGAAAATTTAAAATAAAAACGAAAACTAGTTGTTAAGGATACTTAAAAAAGCGTATTAGGTCAATATTAAGGAAACGCTTTTTCAAATTAAAAAGTAGCATATATTTTTTAATATTTTACATTATTTTTCTAATAAATTAATAAAATGTATTATAAACAACGTAAGGAAGTGTAATTAATAAAATATTCTAAAATATATTATATCTGAAAACTATATATATATTAAATAAAATGCTCTCTATTCATTTGTTAGATTGCGAGTTCTTTTTTTGCATAACCAGCATTATAATAAAAAAAAGTACAACATATAAAGAAAAGAAGTGAAGCTATAGGGGCAAATGACCTAATAACATAAATGATATATCACTAGTTTGGTTAGGAAAACTATCACGTTTTAAAACTAATTGATTCTTAGTAGTAGATTAAAATTAGAGTTAATCAAAAAATATCTGACGTTTTGTCATTATGATAACTACGGATATCACATTGGAAAATTTTATGAGAGTTTGGTGTAACTTGGAGGAGAAAACTTTTTTCTTAGGAATTTAAGAATGTAAAGCGGCAAGCACGATATTAGTGTTATTGCTGTTACCTTCCACAGGAAATCCCAGGTTTTAATAAACTCAGCATCTAAAAAAAAACACATTTTTTAAACTTTAAAGGTAATTTAAAAAATTTAACTATTATTTTAAATTGAATAGGGTTTTTTTAAATATTTACATAAAATTGATAATAATAAAATTTGGTTTATTTTTTTTTTAAAAACTTTTAATTAATTTTGCTTTTAGAATTTCTAGAGAAAGATAATTACACCCACCTTGTTAATTTAGTACAAGTAAGTTCAGTATCTTATTTAATATTAATAATATGGAAACAAACAGAAATTAATTGTTTTTTTTTATAATGGTCTGAAAATTATTACCTTTTTAAAGTTCTAGGAATCTCTAATTACCTAAACTGTTTTAGAAATATAAGCTCCTAAACGTAAAAATGTTTGGGGCAATTTACCCATCTTCAGAACCTAAATCTTGTGTAGGTTTGAATAGAACAATTAAAATCTTAAGCTTTTGGTTATCACTTGCAAAACGGGTTGAAGTCTAACCGAAAGTAAAAAATAGAACTGCCTGTTATAATGCAAATTAACTTAAGGTAATTAGAGCCACTTTTACAATGTGTGTCAATCCACAGGTTAAACCAAGGTTTATCCACTGCATCAGAAAATATTCCTATTATAATATTTAGCTAATATTATTGAAGTCGTTTTCGTCCTGGCTATGATTTTCCTTAAATGGTAGATGTAATTATCCATGTTTAGCTTTATTACTACTTTAGTTCTTTTTTAGTAATATTTAAAAAAAAAAACAATTAAAAAATTAAGTAAAAAAAAATGTTTCTTGCCAGGTTTGGTCTCAGAAGTTCAAAGATAAAACATAAATGCGTTAACCCACGAGGCTAAATTTGCGGTTAATAAAAATTTGCTCTAGTGTTATAGAGACGAACAAATTAGCACGCGCCTGTGAGGAATGGAAATAAGTTTTTTAAAAGTATCCAATAAAATAAATTACGAATTGTTTTTTTTTTAATTTTATGCCAATCTGTAATTAATAATTCATTAATAACTGAAAACAAGATATTACCGATGACATTTAATGACATTGTCTATCAACAATGACAAAACTCTAGTTTTAAGACACCTTGGTTTAAACCACAGATTAAGACGACATTATAAAAGTGACTCTTAACTTAAAAAAATTACCCTGAAAACCGCAAAAATACTCTAAACGAAATATTGCAAGTTATATTTTCAATTGGAGTGGCCGTTATGGAATTAAGGTCAAAAAAATCAAAAAGTATTGGACCTAAAATGCTTCCTGAGCAATACCTATTTTATTTCCTTTAAACTAGGGTAGTAAGTTTTCCATTCTTTGTTATCTTAACCTTTGAAGAGCCTATTTAAATAGGATTGGAATAAATTAAGAGCAGTTCCTCTGACACCATAGAGTTCTAACTTTTCCAATAAAATATCTGGATCAATACAGTCATATGCCCTGGACAGATCTAAACATTTTCCTGTTTCAATGAGATCTAAGATGTGTTTAATAGAATTGAAAAATAGCAGTTTGAGTTGATTTTCCAGATGTATGTCCGTGTTGAACTGCATTAAAAAGGCCACACTCATACATAAAATCTACAAGTCTTTGACACAATTAATTGTTTTTTTTTTTTAATTTTATGCCAATCTGTAATTAATAATTCATTAATAACTGAAAACAAGATATTACCGATGACATTTAATGACATTGTCTATCAACAATGACAAAACTCTAGTTTTAAGACACCTTGGTTTAAACCACAGATTAAGACGACATTATAAAAGTGACTCTTAACTTAAAAAAATTACCCTGAAAACCGCAAAAATACTCTAAACGAAATATTGCTCATTCATAAAGATCGAGCATTTTCAGAAAAATCATTTTTCCCAAGAAATTCTTTAAAAATATTTTATTTATTTTTTACTATTAAATCGGTATTCTCAAGAAAAAAATATGTTTAATATTTGGCTCTATGGTAAAATAAAAAAAAAAAACTTTTTTAAGTACACATATGACTACTTCTATTAACCCAATAGAAAATTTTAAAAAACACTTAAAATTATATTACTTACCAAAATAGTCATGAAGAACTATTAGTGATAATCCATAAAGCGCCAAGGAAAAAAGTTCAGCTAAAATCATTAGGCAATGCCACGTCCTTATATTTAAAGCAACCATTATCAGTTCAGTTAAAATAAGTGATGTAAAGCTAATTGCTACAATATGAATAAATTCGTCTTCAAATAATAATAGTGCTCCATACATTATAACACCACCTAAAAATGATTTAAAACGATTGTATATTATTTAATAACAAAAATTTGTGTTATTAGCACCTAATAAAAAATTAAGAGCGAACAGTAAAAATCTGGTTATCTTTAATTTTTGTCGTCAAATGGTTGCTAAGCAATAACAGCATTTTGTTATGACTAATATTTAGAAAATATTCAAATACTATAAAATAAAGGTCCCATTGCTAAAAAAAGAATATCTAGTGATAAGGTATTGTGATAAATTTACTGAATTCTACCTTTTATCCAATCGTATAAAATAACAGGGTCAGTAACTGGTATTGTGATTTAAGACCTAAAGAATTAATATGTTTGTAAAGATGAAAAATGGGGAACAGCAAGATGTTAATAAATAAAATGCCCGTCAATACTTTACCAAGACATTTTTATTTGCTGGAGATGAGAACCAATTAGTAAGAAATAATAATTAAAAGTAATTGGGGCGCGATGTATTAAAACACTGAAAAGTTGCATGTTGAAACTACGACGACAACTCCAATTTAAAAGTAATTGTTATTCTATAGTTTAAGGCTGAAAATTACTTTTAAAGGAATAAAAAAACTATAAACGTTTCGGCGACAAATCGTTGACGGCTCTCAAGATAAGAAAAAAATTAAAAACTATTTGAAGTGTCGCAATGAATTTAAATATGGTCATACGAGCGTACACGTAACTGGACATTCGAAAAGTGTATTGATTTCTAACATCGTTGAAATGTATGATATGATTTAAAAAACAGACGGCTAAAGCTATAATACTACTATAGACTGCTTAAAGGAACGAGTATAGCATATATTGAAGAAAGAATTAGGTAAGGGAAAACTGAATGCCGTATATTTTCACAATCGACTAAAAACGATAACGCGTTCTGAGAATTTATAAGAATTTGTGGAACATTTTATGTTAAACCAGACCGATTTTGTGCGACGATTACTAGCTGCAGATGAGACCTGGGTTCATCATCATGCGCCTAAAATAAAACTTCAATGAAAACACTAGACCGTATCTGGTTGTTCGCTCCTAAAGAAGACCTTCTTTGTAAAATCAACTGGAAGGCCGATAGCTTTAGTTTTCTAGGATTTCAAAGAAATTTAAATTTTTGATTTTCTTCTAAAAGGACACACGGTAAGTAAAGCGTACTCTTGTGCCCATATTTGCACTGCAGCTTACTGACTCAGACGAATGGGGGAGCATAATTCCATTTATCAGGTCTTATAGGTTTTAACCAAGATATTCTTGCGGAAGCAGAGTTCCGCTCTATATCTTTCCGAACAGTATATGTCTTCTGTATATCAGTGCTTTGCAGTATGAGGCTGTTCCCTCCTCCTTCCCGCAAAGCTAGCATGTTATGGGACCTTTATTTATGCCCATTTTCTGCAAGTGTTTCCTTAGATGAGAGTGGCCTGACAAAAGTCTTACTACTTGTTTTAACTGAGTACGCCTCATCGTGATTTATTGATGTAAAAAAATGGGGCTTTGGGGCAGCTTGACTATCTGAGAGAATGCGTATATTTTGGTTGTGATACCCCCTTCTCACATTCTCGTGAACACATGCTTGGATAGCACAGATTTTCGCCTGGTAAACTGTGGCTTGCTTGCCTAATGAAAAGCTATAAGTCGCTCTAACCTTACCCCAAATACACCGGGATGTACCCTGTTGCATGCATGTTGTGACAATCCTGCACAGGTGAAGCGACAATAAATCAAGACCCTGCTGCAGCAGAGACGGATAGATATTGTGTGGACCTGGCGATTTGTATGGTTTAAATGTTGTCATAGACCATTTGATCTTTTCATAGCTGACCATTTGGTTGGCTACGTTCCGGTCACCTTTTTTAGCTCTGTGCTCAAGATTCATTTGTACCTAATGGCCTTCCGGTTGTCTAAAGTTTGAACCCGGAAAGTGTGTTTGAAGAAATACTTTTAGAGATTCCTTCCCTGTCTTTGTGTATTCACCTGTCGGCGATATTATTGTTCCAAAGAGAATCCGGTTCATGCGAGTCGTTTGGGTGGTGTACTTAACCTTCTTGCAGAACTGTCTCCATGATTCTCTTTTTACTTTTCTCAGGGCTCTATTGTATTTGGTAAGTGCGCAGGCGTAGTTACCCGACCTACCTGTAATTTTCGCCCTGTTAATCAATTTTCTGGTGTTCGCCCTCAAGTTGGCCAAGTGACTCTTCCGCCAGGTTATTATTTTTTTTTCAGCGGTTCTGTTTTATGGGACAGTTTTCTTCGAATGCAGTTGTTATTGCATCCTGAGGTATTGGACAGACTGGGTTTGATGGAAAGAATGGACTTTGTTGAGGTGATTACGTACGATGCCCTGTTTATGTTACGTAGGATGCGGTAGGCGGTTGCATACCTAACCAAATTTGCGATTTCGAACTATATACATCTGTGGTCAGCCGCAGATGGTTGGCTCGATACGCGCCAGTTTACCATTCATAAATGCGCGTCGTTACTATCGTTATATCGAGTACCTCCTGGTACCTGCTGGTCACAAAAGTAGGTTTGTTATCCTGATTAGTGAATAATAATCAGGGTAATCAGATAAAGTGGTTTCAGAAAAGTCATTTCCAGACCTAATAAAAGTTTACAGACATTGCTGAGAAAAAGTGTTAGAATTCTGAGAGAATATGTGGTAAAAGAAAAATAATTACAATGTAGTTAAAACAGTCTTTCATTTTAGACTAAAAACTTATTAAACCACCCTTATAGCGGTAGTAAATTACCAGACTATCTTGCTGTCAATGCAATGGGGCGCCAGCAGAGATTAAAAATGTGGCATAAATGACACAGATAACAAAAAAATTAAAATGTTACACTAAATATTAATTCAATTTTAAACATTTATTTTTTAAATTGTTTATATTACCTTGGTAAATTGACACAAGCACCCATATAAAAAACGTCTTATAGGATAAACTCCTGCCTTTAGCAAGCTCTTTATAAAGTTCGGGATAGGTTAGTGCTATTTCTGGACTGACATCTTGATCTAATACTAAGCTAAATACCTAAAAAAATAAATTTTAAATATTTAATACCAAAAATTTATATAATTTGTATTTTAGGACCTAGTATTAGAAAGTGTGAAATGTAAATAAATATATTTTACTATTTGTGCTAAATTTAAATAAAAGTAAGAAGAAACTAGAAACATAATTTAAAAGTAGAAAATAATAAAGATTTCAAGCACAATTTTATAAGCTGACTTTGTAATATGGGTAGAGTATGATATTTATATACTAAACTAGGAGATGCCAGAAAATAAAAAAAAGTTTCTAGTTCTACTTAGACCATGTTCTCTAATTTTCTTAGTGTTTTGCCCTTTTTAGGTGATTAAGGGTACGTTCAACTATGCAAGGCTGAGCAATTAAATAACCAAGGAAATCTACCAGACAATTCAGAAATGTTTAATTTCTCCCTAAAATATACTAAAAAACAAAATTTAGTAAGACTGATCTACCAGATTTTGTCAGGAACTTATTTAAATAGATTATTAAACTTAAACACGCCACCGGAACGACATATAACTATATTAATTACAAAGACATTGATAAAGTCCTTACCAATATTTTATACTCTAACTGGAAAATAGTCAACAATCTAAGACTAGAAATTTTTTTAATACTTACTGGAAACATTGTGTAGACAGTTGCATAACCAACCATTAGAAAACCTTGATAAAGGGCAACTGAGCTCAGGTAAAAAACACTGCTGAAGACTGCCTGCATCGTGGAAATAATTAAACCTCTGTGTATAACAAACTGTGACAAAGAAGCTGAACGTTTGTAAGATCTTCTTCCATGAACCAAGAGTAGCCTTGCCAGATGAGAAAACTGTGGGATACTACAAAATGCGAAAATAATATCTTATTAAATATAAGACCCTAATAACCAGTAGAGGGTTTACATTAGGGGCACTGTGGCGGCGAAGTTGCTTTACAAAGTGCATTTGTGTTAAAATCATCATGACAAATAAAATAACTTTTTTCATTATTAAGATTAGGTTTAGAATTATTATCAATTTTATTAACAAAAAAGTTCCAGTATCTCAGATTTTATGAATTAAAAGCTGCAAAATTCACAGGTCTGGATACACAATAGTGTCTCGCGGCAAGTGCGCGTTTACCATATGGGATGTGAGACTACGTGTCTCTATTCTTCTATCATATGTCATCATAACCTCAGCATATATTTACCTTTATATTTATCATTATTATGCATCCATTGACGCTTGACACAAATTTCTATAATTTTCTTTGTCACTTTTATACATATAATACTAAAAACTATTTTCTTTTATTAATTATTAAATGTCTATTAAGTTACAGATTTTTTGAAAGATGTGTAATGGTCAAGCGCTTTTTAATACAAATAAAGTGAGGTAACTAAGTAGGTCTAATTTAAGGCAGTGGTATAAGGGACTAACACATTCATAGCGACATCTAGTCTCACCCCCATCCCCACTCTACTACGGCAGCCATGACGATTTTTTTTAACATTGCTATATAATTTCTTCCATACGTCGATTAAGTAGTTTCACTTTAAAAATGGTATATCAAAACTATAATTATGTAAAATTTCGGAGATAGGGCGGCATTTACTTCAGTGCCCAAGGGCGGCGCTAAGGTTAAATCCGACCGAGCTAATTACATAAAGTAAATTAGTTTTTTAGTTGACTTCTAAAAACGATTATTTTATTTTTTCACAGCATAAATTTTTACTAGATATACCGATTCCAATAATTTCTTAAAGCAAGCTGCTCCTATAGCATCGTGTTTAAGGCCTTAAATACGTCTAGCAGCGCCAAAAATGCGCTAAAAAATTTTTTTTTCTGTTAGGAATAACAATAGGAATTAATAAAAATAAATAGTAGACATTGTTTGTTGATATTTAAAATTTATAAAAAAAAATATTTTATTCTATTTTCATAAAAATTACTATATAAAGAATCCCGGGGTGCATAACACAACGTGCTCCACGATCTGCACAATATCTCCAGCAAATGTTAATTGATTTGCAAAATTTAAAAAAAAAATTGTAAAGTAAAGTTTTAGTTATCGTCTGTCGAGCCGGAATTTCGAATTTTGTAAAATTTAACAATTTATGGCAGTTTTAACAAAAGTATGCGTTTTACTTCAAAAATTTTACAATTCAATTATTTTTATAAAATTTTTAAATTAAAATATCAAAAGTCCGACTCGACAAACGATAGAGGGAATTATTTTAAATATAAAAACAGAAACATTAAAAAAAAATAAAAACTGCATGAGTTATCATGCAGACCGTGAAGGAAAAAGTAGTTCCGAGAAAAACGCGTTTTAAGTTTTTTAAGTGCATTTTGCTCGAAATTTATAAAATTAACCCTAAATATATTTTCATAATACTATGCAAATGTTCCTAGGTATATTTTATAATAATAAAGAACTAACACACTGCAGCCACTCCGACAGTAAGGGTAGGTCGTCCAAAACAAAGGACAGCTACCTACGCGCACGAAACTGGTCGGGCGGTCACTTTTTCTTTTATAACTTTGGATCTCTGGGGAATTTTTGCAATCCGTTTCCACAAAAATAAGCTTAACACTATAGAGAACAATAATCTATATAAAACAAAAAATCGATTTTTAAAAAATTCTGGACGTATGGAAGGCCTTAATAAACTCCCGGACAAAAAAAACCGGCACCCTGGATTTTTTGCTAAGTTTGATACTTTATAACTTTTTTGTTTTTAATCCGATTTTTACAATTCTTTTGCCATTTTATAGATAATTTAATTGGGAATGTGCTGAATTTTTTCAATGATGGGTCATGTTCGATAGGGCAATGTGTGTTTTTTTGACCTAAGTTTTAAACACCCTGTGGAGATATTGGGGCTGTTATTTTTAATATTGACAATTTTTTGACAAAGTTACATGTAGTCCTAACATTTTCTTTTTTGACTTATTTCGTTATCTCTAGTTTTAGAAGAGATACGATGTTTTTAATAAAACTCTGCAAATTACGATATTTTATTAGATCACAAGTCATTTTTAAATCAAGTCAACTTATGTAATTGTTATAAGTATTAGACAGTGACAGCCCTCAAAATTGTTGTAATATTTATTGGTGTCAGCATGGTGTTAACTATAACAGACGTAGCAAAAATTGTTGCTCTAATAGAGGAGGGTCATAATAAAAGTTATGTAGCTCGTACGTTGGGATTTCCAAGGGCCACAGTTCAAGATGCTTGAAATAGGTACTTGGAAACAGGAAATTTTACTAGACGGCAAGGATCTCGTAGAAAGAGAAAAACGACTGCAGCTGACGATCGCTTCCTTGTGGTAAGATCTTTAAGAAACCGAAGGGCAACTTCCGTGACTTTAAAAAATGAGTTGCGAATGATACGTGGGGTCAATATTAGTGACAAAACGGTTCGAAGGCGGTTAAACGAAGCTGAGCTCTGTTCACGTAGGCCAGCAAAAAAACCAAGATTACTTCGGTATCATCGACGAGAACGGTTACGATTTGCCAGAGAACATTTAAACTGGACTGTGGAGCAGTGGAGTAATGTTCTCTTCACAGACGAGTCGAGGGTGTGTCTTCGGTCGCCGGATGGTCGTGAGCGTGTATATAGGAGACCAAATGAAAGATTTGCCGAATGCACCATAACAGAGCTAACATCTTATCAAGGTGGTTCCGTTATAGTGTGGGCGGATATTTCGACTGATGCACGAACTGAACTCATATTTGTGGATAATGGAGCACTAAATGCACATCGATACATTGAAGATATTCTTCAAGAGGCAATAGTTCCATTTGCTCCCTTAATCGGTGAACAATTTATACTAATGCATGATAATGCTAGGCCACATGTTGAACGGGTGGTAAATGAATATTTAGATGAGGTTGGCATTAGACGGTTAGACTGGCCTGCATGTAGTCCGGATTTAAATCCAATTGAACATTTTTGGGATCAGTTGAAAAGAGCTGTTCGTCGTCGCCCTATGTAGCCAGACACTTTACAAGAGCTACGAATAGCACTTTCCCAAGAATATAATTTAATTCCCCAAGAAAGAATCGTCACACTTATTCAGTCCTTACCTAGCAGAATGCACGCTGTTATTAAAGCTAGAGGAGGTCATACATGTTACTATTTTTTTTTAACTTTAGTATTGTTTTAATTTAATTGTCTCTATAAAAATGCCTTTAAAAACAGAGTTTTATTAAAAACATCGTATCTCTTCTAAAACTGGAGATAACGAAATGAGTCAAAAAAGAAAATGTTAGGACTACATGTAACTTTATCAAAAAATTGTCAGTATTAAAAATAACAGCCCCAATATCTCTACAGGGTGTTTAAAACTTAGGTCAAAAAAACACATTGATTCACCCGGTATAATAGCGCCCTATCGAACATGACCCATCATTGAAAAAATTCATCACATTCCCAATTAAATTATCTATAAAATGGCAAAAAAATTGTAAAAATCGGATTAAAAACAAAAATGTTATAAAGTATCAAACTTAGCAAAAAATCCAGGGTGCCGGTTTTTTTTGTCCGGGAGTTTATATCTTTTTGACAATTTGTATGAGAGCTGCAAAAGAAATAAAGGGTTGATCTTTTTCTATAATTTTATATAATTTGCCTAAAAGTAAATATTATAAATTGGCACGTATTTTAAACCCACAAATCATAAATTTATTGTCAATGGTTTAAAATTTAATAGGGCGCCAAGATGACGGACGGTTTTTTAATTTTTTAACAGATTTAGTTCAGGGCATACAAGGATTTTTAAAAGTTTAAATCAGGTAAGTTGGGGAACACTTAATACCATATGGATGGAAGTTTAAATGTATCTCAAAAAAGATTTACTATTAGACAACCAAAAACAGTAGTATTCCTATATTTGTCAAATTTATAAGATCTTTATTTTTGGTTACATATTATAAAGATATACATTAAATAAATGTATATACTATAGAGGTTAAGTTCAAAAGTATGTTTGTATTAAAAAAAAATATTACCTGTTCCTGAACGTAATACTCTCATTTTGATTGGATATAGCTTAATATATACGATTTTAACTTCGTTTATAAAGTTTAATACTGAACTCTTAGTCATTTGCTAAATTTCGATTATAAAGTACGAGTGTATTACTACCGTTTTCCCACACCAATATTTATGCTCAATTTGCTCGAAAACTGGCCAATTGTTTATATGTATTAAGATGAATATTTTTTTTAATGGAAGCGACTTTAAAATAAACGCACTAAAAACTAAACATACTATTTAACATCTTAATTATATGTTGTTTTTTGAATTTACCTAAAATCCCCAGCCAAACTAGCTTGCTTTCCTTCTCGTCCTTCGATACCAATACCAGCATCAGCTTGTTGAATCATACTAACATCATTACCGCCATCGCCAACTGCCGCTGTACGTTTTCCAGTATGCTGTTGTATTAACTGAACCTAAAATATTCAGATAATTAATGTAGTTTAAAAAATTATATAATGGTTTGTGTACGATACACAATTTATAAAATAGTCAGGTGCATGTTTCAAGACAAGTACTGGCATAAAATTTCCTAGCGTGTCAACTGTCCCAATAGAAGAAAACTTTTTGAAATTTATTTTGTATTTATGTTTAATGAAAGCGTCTATAAATTACGTGAGGTGTTCAAGGGGGGAGGGGGTAAAGCTAAATCTTTCTAAATTTCAGCACAGTTAGAGATTGAACGCTGTTAGAACAACACCGATACATCACAGTTTTATATCAGTTTGCCATATGAGACCGTGACGTATCGGTGTGTTCTTACAGCGTTCGATCTCTATCATCCAACGCGATTACAACCAAAACACAACTTAAAAAAATCTCCCGTAAGATTTGGGGAGGGAGGAGGGAGTTGATAAAAATCTTACGAAATCTCACCAGGAGGGGTAAAAAAATCCTGAAAAATGCCTCACATAATTTATAAGGCCTCCTTATATTCTATTGATAATGAGCTATTTTTGCCTGGTCTATTATTAAGATATCCATTATTACTGATTAAAAAATTAAATTAAAGTATTTCTTCATTTTTTCAAAAACTAGTTTTTACTGAAACTAATATTATTTAATTATCTTTTTCAGAATCTTTAGCTAATCGGTACTAAAGTTAAAGAGGAGGATACAATGCTAATAGCTGCAAGCTGTCTTGTTTTTCAGACACCTAAGTAAAAGATGTATCTTTACTTTCCATCTTAATAGGCTATGCGAATAAAAAATAAAAAAAAATTAAAATGTAGGAGCTATGACCTTGAGAAACACAGAATAATGGACGTACAGACATACAGCTATGACAAAGTTATAAGGTTTTATAATTTTATATTTGTTATCGGCTTCCCAAAAAATCATTAAAATCGGCGAGAAGTCCTATGAGTAAACTTTTACCAGAAACGGTAAGATTATAAAATAATCAACTCCAGATCAGATACATATCAATATGTTGTATAGTATCGTTAAACACTAAAGACTAATTAAAACTATACAAGTAAACCCTAACAAACCACTATAATATAAACATTCAGAACCAATAAAATATTAACTTTGTATAAACTAACACAAAAATTTACAACTTTAACTGTTGCCCAACAGGACTGCCAACTTAAATCGTAATTTTCACATCCTTACGTCCCTGACCCTAGCTATCCCGGGTCTCTCTTATATCATAACCCTTTCCGCTTTATATTAATAAACTCGAACCTACCACTTGTGCTTTTTGGGTAGGCGAACATCTACAACAAACAACTGCGGGAGCAGCTGTAGCCAATTCCATAAATTCCTGTTGATAATACGATAGACACACTTCCAAACTCTCACCGCTGATAACCAAAGCACAGTCTTGCTTTTTCCTATATGCATTTAATTCTAAATGAGCGTCAGTACGCGTCACAACCTTTTTGAAAACATGAAGACCTAAAAAAAACACAATTACTTTAAAAACTAATTATGGCGGTTGCCCAACTAAGTTGATGCTTTCTGCTGAACTTTTAATCACATTATTTTGCACAATATAACAAAGAAGCTCTAAAAATTTTGAAAATGTATAAAAATATAATAAATTTCTTTGAAAGCTTAATACACAAGAATTTCTTTAATAAAAAAAAACACCCTAAAAAACGTAACATATATTAATAAGGTTTACAACAGCACATAAAAAGTAAAATGCTTTATAACGTTTACATGTAAAACAGTGTTTTAAACATGAAATGTTTAAATATTCTAAAATAACTAGAATAACCTTACCAACTATTGACTTTTATAACAAATTTTAATTCAATATTGTAAGGTATCATTAAGGTCTATTAGAAGTTACCGTTCCGGTGATGACAGTTTTTAAAATATTGGCTTAACAGTAATATTTACTTAAACATGCGACCAAAAAAAAAACTGAAGATTTCTTTCAAAAAAATAAACTTTTCTATATCCAGTACTGACGTATAATTTTTTATAGTGTATTCTACATAAAAAATATTTTAAAGAAAGTACTACAAAATGGTATTTATCCATAAGAGCGGTATTATAAAACGTTTATGGTAACATGCCATTAAAAAAAAATGGAGAATAAACTGTCAAAAGGAGAATAATTTGTTTTATTGAAGAAATTGTTGATATCATATCTGAAAAAATAGACTGTAAGCTTATAGTAACTACATTTTTTTATTACAGAAACGTACATTTAATAAAGCACCATCATATCTATTATTATATCGTATAGACACTATTAATATGTAGGTTAATTTGCAGCTTGATAGGCTTTGTAGAAGTTTTTAGTGTAGTTTGCTAATTTATTAAAGTAACTTTAGTCTTCCCCATTTCGAAAGGTCTTGAATGCTTCGAATTCTTCTAACTGCGAAGTTTTTATCATACTCTAGAATAAAAATCTTTTCAAGTAAATCCCGTATATATACTCTTTTCGATACGTCTTTAAATGCGACGCATCTTTTATAATGAACTTGAGTAACTTGAACGTTTTACTGTTAAGTTAAAAACAGTAAAAAGTTAGGTTAACAATCAGAAAGTTGAAATAGGTCCCTTTTTTGTTACCTGGCTCTGAATAAACAGTTAAATTCGAAAATTCGCGTTTTTTAACAAGATGATTTGGAACACTGCTTAAACTAGTCATATTTATTATTAAATTTAATTATCAAAAATATACGTTTCCTTGAAATATAAGCTTTACCAAATTTAGTACTAAAACATCTTAGGAATAATTACAATGACTGGACAACAACCTCTTGATTACCCAGTATTATATTGTAATTTTAAACAAAATAAAGCTATAAGTGCTGATTTTTAATTACCTTGGGTCCTTGAAACTAATCTAGAACTTTTTGCTATACATGTTGCAGTCTCTAATTTATCACCAGTAAGCATCCATATTTTAATACCAGCATTTCTTAGCACTTCTAAAGTCGTCCTAAAAAATATTTTCTAAGATATTTAATATTTCTCTCTCTGTATACAAATTTATAAGTATCCAACAAATGGACTCGTCTGGCGTTTACAGTACTATAGTTTGTTTGTTATATCTGCATATTTGAGATTAAAAAAAAAATAGTTATTAGGCATCATTTGATATATTATTAAGTACTAGATAAATAGAACTGGATTATCGGTTATATGATTTGATGGTTTATTTATTTGTATCTGCATATATTGACTATTATAATAAGAGGTTTATTACTTAACTAAGATGTAAAAATTTAATGAATGTCTAAAATAATCTCTTTCTAAAATAATTTCATTAATTTTTATCTGAAAGGGTACATTCCTAGATATTTTTAAACAATAATGCCATTTACCAATGACTGTTTTGAAAATAACTTTTAATTAAAAACGATTTAGATTCAAAAATATAATCCATAGCAGATATTTTACTTTATTAAACTTTTAAAATATTATAAAATACTTCCGAATTTTATCGTATTTTCGCAAAAAAAAATCAAAGCCCATTTTATCTTTTTTTTTTTTCATTGGACATATTTTAGAAAGAAGTGTTTTTACCTACTTACTAAAGTTACCGATTTTTACTAAAATATGCAAATTAGTAAAACATTTTTTAGTTAGATAAAGTAAAAAGTGAAAAAGAGATTTCGAAAGGCGATGACAATGCCAAGAAAAAATGTTCTATTATATTATAAATAAATCATTAAAAATAGAGATATAATTTAAAAAATATGTATTTATATGAAGTCTTTTTAATATATTTTTCTATACATAAGAAATTTCTAAAGGTAGAAACAGTATTTGTCACCTATGTTAATATATGTTTAAATACAACAAAATATTGTTAATCCATAAGACAGACAACTATGTTAAAAATTAACAACATACCTTACATTATCCTGTAACTTATCTTCTACTCCAGTAATGCATAAAAGTTCCATTTCTCTTTCAAGAGATTCCACTACTTGGGCCACTCTTGATACTCTGTCAACTGTCGATAATTTTGCAGCATTATATCTAGCCTACAGACAAAACAAAACTTTTAATGTAAAAAATGATAAAAATATTTACATTTTTTATAGGTAATACATTTTCTGCCTCCTATCCAAAGACAAAAGCTACTTTACTAATAAACTTAATAAAGTTATTTTAATTTTAATTAAGTTATTAAAAGGTTAAAATACATAATCAATATCGAAAATAAAAACAAAAAAAAAAGAAAAATTTTAAAAAAGTAATCGCTCTATATTTACTGTAGTGCTTTAGGATATATAATATTGTCTAACCTCAAAATCTAAATACTGTTCCTCTGTAAGAACCTTCTTCGCTACTACTAACGTTCTTAAACCATCTCGTGCCATATTACCAACTTCTTCATCTAGCCAGTCAGTATACTGCACTATGGGAGTCATTACTACATCAGCACCTTTCAGGTAAAACAAAATTTCACCAGTGTTCAAATCCTAAAAAAAATATATGATAACAAAGGACACTAAATATAAATTTCTACTTACAAGTTCATAAATATTTTTTTGCTTGCTAATCATATTTTTTCAATAATGTTATACTATATGCATGACCTGATTAAAAATTTCTTGAAATATATCTATTTTTATAAATCGCAATATCAAAAGACCACTTGAAAATTTGCTAAAATTTTAACCTAATTTTGAAGCGATATAAAATGTTAAAAATTAATTATTTTTGTGGTGCATAGAGATTTATTTAACCCATATTTTTCTGTAACTATTATGCCTAACAAATTTTAAGAATTATAAAATAAACATATTAACTTACTTTTATAATAATACCCATTCTTTTCGTCTCGCTAGTGAAAGGAAAAATCTGCAAAATAGCGTAATTTAGCAATCGACCGTCAGGTGCTTTCAGCTTCATTGAATTGAGGTCTCGATAAAAAAGGGTAAGGCCTACTTCTTGCGTCCAATGTACTAAAGCAACCTCATCAGGACTTGAGGCTTGGTAAGTTACTTCCATAGGTGCAACTTGTAGGTGTTGGTCAGCTTCAGTTTCAGATGTTAGTGAGTCTAAATGATCAGAAGAAAATATTTTATAAGTCTTAATCCTGACAAATATTAGTTATCTTATGACTAATTGTTATTTTGGCAAAGTTGGTATCTATATATCTTCAGGTAGTCATTTAATATTTCTTATGTTCTGTAGATGCGTTTGCAAATACATCTTTACATAAATATCTGCAATACTGTTACTTCTCCATGCAGAAAAAATCTAAGCAATGAGCAAATCTTATATCCGATGTTAAACAATTTAACGCGTAGCAAATCAATTTTATTTTGAAATCAACGAACTCAAGGACTAGAATTAACGTAACGCCAGTTTGTAGGCAGGGTGTTTGGTATAGTGATGTTTGTTTTTGTTTTGGAAAAACGTAAACAAATTACCAGATCTCAAAAACCAAAATCAGGAAATTACCTTGAAAATGTAATAAAATTATTCAAAAATATTGATTTTTTTGTTAATATAGGCAACATCGATTTAAATATAAATATGACAGTTCCAAGCACCGACAACAAGCTTATTCTGGAGAGCTGCTGCATTCGTTTAATAAAAAATGATAGTAAATCAGGTGTTGTACGGCACTTCGATGTCATTTTATCTCTTTCTAGTAGGTTGTATTAATAACAACAATATAACAATAACACGTTTTGTAATCTGACTTGATCAACAGCAACCGAATTGAGCATCTAAAGTAAATGTCATATCTGTCTGTCACTTCAGATAATAAACAAAAATAGTTTTCCGGCTTTAAAAATAATTTTTAACAATAAAGTTAATATCGATTTATAAAAATGTAATTTATGGTGCAATACCATAAACATTGAAAAAGTTATTATTTCCTGAGTTATGTTATTCAGTGTCTTTAATCAATATTGCCGTGCAGTGTGTTTACAAGAACTATCCCTCCTTGCCCCCCTGAATATATTAATGCCAAACAAGGTTTGTTTACTTTATTTCTATCCAAGAATTCGTTGTTTGAAATCAAGTTGCATTCGTTAATGCAACTCGTACAGTCGATAATTTTAGTTAATCTCCCATTTAGTACTTCTCTTCCCTACCAACTCAATAAATTATAAATAACTACTATTTATTACGTTTTAACGTATTATTAAAATAGTTCGGTACACTTATTTTAAGGTATCAACAAAAAAATTTTAAGACGGTTTCCAATTGTAAATTTTCTACTAGATCACTTTGGCACCAATAGGTACTAGTATAAAAAACCAAGGAAAATTAAAGCAATTTCAGCAAAATTTTATAAATTAGTTACATACATTTAAATACAGTTTTTTGGTGTCAAAAAAAAAAAAAGATTTTAATATGCTTTGTCGTAATGTAAAAAATGGTATATTTCTACCCATATTAATCGCAACAATAATTTTAAAGATGTGTGGTCCCAAAAATCACTGAATAAAAAAAAAACTAAAAATTAGACATAAAAAGTTTTTTTCCAGTTGATGTTGATTATAATTAACACTCTTCAAAAAAAAAGTATCGGACCCAGAGATGTGATATATAATTTTTGATGTATTTTTGCCTCTTAAATACGAATCTATAGTCAGAATTTGACCATCAGATCGCAATTTTTCCCAACCTCAAAAAACAGGTTTATAGCACCAAAAATACATGATAGAACAGCAACAAAGATAGAGATTTTTTTTTATTTTCCAAATGTACATTTACTAGAAAAAGACCATTAAAAATAAAAAGCCTTCCTCAGAATTGATGTGTTACGTGACATTTTTTGATAACCTCAAAGAATGATTATTTTCTTAAAATCAACCGATTTGCACCAAATTTGGTGTACAGGGGTTTTGGAGGTCGCTGATTAGGAATCCGAAGTAGGTTATAAAAAATAATTCTGAGTGTGGATTTTTATTTTTCATGGTCTTTTTCTATTAAATGTATATTTGGAAAATAAAAAACCTATTTTCTTTATTTTTGATGGTGCTTATTAAAGTATTTTTGGTGTGTTGTGACTTGATGGCCAATTTCTGACCACAGATTCGTGTTTAGGGAACAAAAATACATTGAAAATCATATATCACAGCTCTGGGTACTATACTTTTATTTTGTAGAGTGGTGTTATCTAAAAAATGACTCATCTTCATTTTTAAATTCTAAAATCCGTTCTTCAGTGTCAAACATCAAACTACTGATACTAGTATGAGTATGAGTACTAATTTCTGTTTTGTCATGGTGCATTGTTAATGTTGAAATAAATTACTTTTTTGTATAGCCCATGGGTTCAAATATATTAGCATATTGATTTAACTAATGCTTTACAGTTTGAAAAGTACATAATAGGTTTGTTGCAACACGTCCACAAACCGTCACCGAACGATCACGCTCATGCGCAGTGATTAAAGTGCGTTCCAACAGAGACGTGACGGTTATCGGGCGATCCCGTTTGTGTTCCAACAAAACTTGGGATCGTTTATTGTTACGGTTTCAGAACGGTAATTTCGATACATGGCCTAAATTGAAAACTGTTTGGGTTGACTTGCGCATTGAGCATCTTGGCACTGGATTTTTGATTTTTAACAGCTGTTTCATGTTTATTGTTTCATGTTCATCTTCATATGTTTACTGTTAAGGTAGGATTATGCAGAAAAGTTAAGTTAAGTTAACAAAAATTAAGTTAATATAAATTAAAACATTTGTGTGAAAACATGCAAATCAGTTTAAAAATAACAATAAAATTTAGCATACGTAGGGCAAATCACTGTTAATAGGGTTTTCGTGATATTTATTTTATTGGTGCACTCTCTGGCAGCTGTCCGGTAATTTGTTAACTTCTTAAATAAATATTTGTCTAAAAAATATATAATTTTGTTACATTTTTTTATAACACATGGGTAAGACCAGTTTCTGTAAGCCTATTTTATGATGTTATTGTGTGGGAGTTTAATTATTTTAAAAAGGAAACATTTATTTAGTTTTATGATAAGGTTAAAAAATTAAAATACTTTAAGAAAGTTAAAAGTTGGTTATCTTTTTAACTTAACTTAGCTTAACCTAATTTTTAATTTATGTGTATAATTAAAACCATTGATCACATAATGTTTATCTTTTCTTGTGTGACTTATTTTAACTTAATTTAATTTTTCTGCATAATCCTAACTTTATATAGCGACTAGCGTGCAACGTGGTTTAGCATTTCCTATTTCCTCGCTTGTTTAATTATTCAAAAGCACAAATTTTTACACCTCCTAAGCACATCATTAAATTTAATTATCTTTAAAGATGATTGACGATATTATGAGTGATATTTGCTAACTTTGATCACAAAAATAATAAGTAGAAAAGTAGGGTTATATTTTCAGTCCCGAAAACGATCCGCAAAGCGATCCAACGTTTGTTACTTTTCGTACCGTCAAGAAACTATTTTAAGTCCGCGCATGCGTCGAAGCGCACCAAAAAACAGTTCAGAAACGATTTCGAAACGATACCGGATGCTTGTTGGAACAAACCTATTATATATTTTTTTATTATGCATTTCTTTCATCTGCAAAGTAGTTATTTTGATTTCAATTTAAATTATAAACTAACTTCTGAGAGTTAAATATAGGAATTAAATTATGTTTGTTCTTTTATCGTTAAGGTAAAAAGTAACCTATATTTTAATCAGAAATAAAAGTGTAATCAAAATAGGAGTTTTCACTAAAAACGGAATGCACACATCATATCCTGTTTATGAGTCATCCCGTATAGTTTAATAATAAAAATGTGCACCATACAATAAAAATTGACGAATCACAGCATATTTCAAGATGGGTAAATATTATTTTATAAATTTTTAACTAGATTTAATCAAAAAAAGTTAAAGGGTAAACCTATTAAGTTTTATTTTGCTAAGATTACCCATAAGAAGGGAAAAAATCTGTTTGCTTTTCGATATCTGTGCAGAATTATTGTTACTTAAAAACCACGAAAATATATTTGTAAAAGATATCCTGTCTATTTAGGTTACTATAATTTACCATGCTATAAAAACTCACAAAGATAATTTAGAACAAAATTAAAAACTTTTTGAAACTAACATTTATAAACTACTTTCCAAGTGGCCAAAGACAAGAATGTATTCATTTCATTACCTATATAAGTAGTGTTTTAATAAATAATAGGTGTAACTTCCTATGAATTATCTTTCTCTACTAATACCCACCTGTGTCATTTCTATCATTTTCATATACAGGGGTCACATTGTGACAGAGAGCAAGCGCCTGCACAGCATCTTTTACCCTAGTGGTCTCTGACCGCCTAAACTTTGTTGGTATACCACTGTTTAAAGCGGGACTTTCACTATTGTTTGAGTATGTATTTCTTAATACTGCACTAACCTGAAATTAATTATATACTCAATAAACAAATCCGAAATGTTTCACATTTTTTCACGAAAAAATGTATACCCAAAAAGAAAAGGTTATGTATTTTTTTTTTAAATAAATACAATTTTTCAATACATTTTTGTATATAATATATACATAATAATTATATGTATACGGAACATAGTGTAAAAGAAAATTGCTTTCGATATAATAAAAACAGTTGAAAATCGATTTTTTTTTACTGAAAGTGGTTTAAGATAGAGACAAAATATTTGCACTTTTTTATTTTGGTATTTAATAATTTAGCTTAATACGTCAACTTTTAATTTAACTAGAAATGTCACAACCAGGCCAAGTTTCGGCCTACGTTCGCAGTGTGTATATTACACGAAAGATTTTGGCGTATTTTCTCCCGTATCATAACTTGTATAAGATTTGATATGAAAATTATCATAAGTATTCCAATTACATGTGACAAAATTGAGAGAGTTATGTCAAGTGGTGTCTGAGATATTCGATTTTAAAAATCGCCCATTTTACTACTGACTGACTCACTCACTGACTCATCAAAATTATAGGGCATTTCCCCAGGGAGTAGAAACTTGAAATTTGGTGTATAAGTAGGTTTTAGATCACAAGTAAAGGAAAAAATTCTATAAACTGCACATTTTTACTAGAAACGTCTTGAAACAGAGGTCGTAATATTGTATATGTGGAGGGGTATTTTAGAAGTTTGTAATCTGATTGAACCTGAGTTTCTGAGGTCATAACTGTCTTAGAATTTAAAATGCAGACAGAATTTTATTTCAGGAGAGATCATACCAAAAACACTGAAGTAAAATAAGGGCCAAGTTTATATCTAAAAATCGCGGCCTCTTAAAGTATTGAGACCTAAAATTAGACAAGTTCTTTTTTCACTTGGCAAGTTTTTTTTACTGATCTGTCTGTATTAATAAATGTTTGTTTTTTATTAATAAAGTCAATTTTTTCATTATTACAGACAGATCAGTAAAAAACTTGCCAAGTTAAAAAGGAACTTGGTCTAATTTTAGATCTCAGTAGTAGATAAAGATGGCGGCTGTTGGAACGGCGATCCTAAAATCGCGAAAAACAGTGAAATTACTTGTAAAGCATGCAAAAAAGAAGTGGTAGGCTATGCTACAAGTGTTAAGTGTCGCGACCACTACCATCCCTCGTGTTAAGGCAAGCAGCTTGAAAGCATTCAAGGTGGATTACCTGAAAAAAATCATAATGAAATTGGAGGAAAACAACAGCCTTCTAAAAGAAAAGTGTAACTTGTGGAAAAATGGGGCTTTACTTTTGGTAAACAGAGGTTTGGTATAATAAACATCACAATCTCAAACCATGTCATAAAACCTGAAGTTAACAACAGATTTTTCGATGACGCCAGCGAAAGCAAATCAGTGGAGCAACCTGTAGAAGTGTTTGTGAGCCCAAATATAAACAAAGAAAAAAGAAGTTTTGAATTTCAAACTCCAACGTCAAAAAAGACAACGTCAGTTTCGTCAAGAACGAAAACATAAACAAGATGAAAGACCAAAAAAGAAAACAAACCTTGGGTACAAAGAAAATTGATCCCTCAGATAAACTATCAGTATCTGGAGCTAAAGAAAATGTGGGTGTTTAATTAACGCTAAAACAACTACCAACAGGGTATATGTTAAAGTTAAACAATTAGCGTAGCAAAAAACGCTATAACAACTCCCGAAGGGTAAGTGTTAAACAATCAGTGCATTCTTTTTAACTTGTAGAACCGTTCTGTCCGCTCTTTGAAATGTCAAGGACGGTTCTACAACATGACTTCATTAGACAGAAAAAAAGGTACAGATCAAAGATGACTTCAAAGGAACGGTTCTACAGGTTAAAAGGAACCCACTAAATGTGGGGGGAATATATAATAACGGGAAATTTTAAGATCGGTGTGAATACAGACCTTAAGGATACCTTCTACACTGCATCTTTATGGCCAAGGAGAGTGGCATTCCACCGATTCAACTTTGGCCAGGGTAGAAATTTTTAAGATCGCAAATAGCTCAAAACATTAATATCTTTCTTAACTGATTCTAATCAAGATAACATAATTTACTCATTAGGTGGTCCCAAGGCACAAAATCGAGCACAATTACAAGAAGATTCATGCAATAAATTGGCTCCGTTTCACCTTAATGTGTGAAGCATAAACAACAAGGTCCTGGAGCAAGATCTTTTATTATCTGACATATCCAGTAATATGGTTTGCATCACTAAGCACTGGCTACAGAGAGAGGACATGGGAAAAGAGTAAACCTATCAATTTATAAACTTTGTAATTATCGGTTAGAAGTTCATTGCGTGGAGGGGGTACTGCGATTTTTGCAGAACAATGTTTTGATATTTCAGGTGTTGTTAATATTTGTGTCGTGGAGAAACACTCTGAATTTTGTATAAGTGAACTTAGGATTAATAATAAGATATACATATTGATATGTGCACATAGATCCCCTACTAGTGACTTAGAACTTTTTATTAATAAATTAAACGACATTTTAACATTGATTTATACTCCCGGTGCGACCAGAATTACCACTACATCCTCAACTCACATAATACTTTCAGTAATTTGAATAAAGATGTGCGATTTATATTTATAACTTATTCGATCATTATGGTCAGATCTTAAATTTTAAAATGAAGAAACGCGAGTATCACACAACCTATATAAGGCGGCCACACACAACATATATACGATTTTTAATTTAGCGTTTTGTTAGTAATTTTTTATAACCACTACTAATGGCGATATATTAACTTTTGGTTAATTTGTTATGATGTAATAGTATATTAATATTTTGTGACGTTGCTTTGTGATATTTAAATAATTTACTTGGCAATAAAATATTATTATTATTATATTATTTAAAAGGCCGAAATTTTTGGAGGAACTTGGCCCTTATTTTACATAACTGTTTTTGGTATGATACAATTTTTTAAAAAATTAAAAAATTTTGTTTATAATTAAAATTGTTAACCGACTGTAAAAAAAGCACAGTTAAGAATATTCGGGGGTAATACCATGAGTGCTTAAAAATTACAGATAATTTTCATGAAAGCTTGTTATTTATAATTCCACGAGATCAAAGAACGAGTGGAATTTGTATTGCAAGCTTGAATGAAAATTATCTGGTTAATTTTTATGCACCAGCGGTATTTAGGGAGAATATTTCTAGAATGGAGAAATATGGGAGTATTATACTATTAAAATGTTTTTTTTGTCATACAATTTTCAATTTCATGCAACATAATTAAAACTATTACTGAAATCGTTTTTTTAATTACTTTATCTATTTCTTCATCGTGTACATGACCAAATCGATTCATTTTGACTGATTTTGACGTTTCTAATTGACAATACAAACAAACAGGTTCGATTGTTCTGTGTTTGTAAGTAAGTGGAAATACCACATTGTCTAGGCAACATGAAATTTCCATTGAAATTTTTTGATATTTAACGTGTCTTAGGGAAAAATTTATACATGAGTGAAATATTCTTAAGAAATTAATTTAAAGATATTTAGAAACTTTTAGAACCACGAGTGATTAATACCTAAAATAGATTGAAATACATTTCAGGTTAATACCTCATCAAAACTGTCTCCAGCATAGCACCCAAAGCCTAAATGTAATCTTTTTAGAACCATGGAGTTTTGCGTCAAAGTGCCTGTTTTATCGGAAAGCAAATAGGAAATTCTTCCAAGTTCCTCAGGAATAGTTGTGCATCGAACTGCTGTACCCTTCATGGCTGGATCTTTGTCAATTGACCATGAATAGAATGATTTTCCCATGTCAAGATTTACCCTCAAACTATAAAAAATACTAGTTATGTGGCGTTTAATAATTTATTAAAATTTAAATAAACCAATTAATAAAATATGTATTTATTCTTATTCTCTAGGTCAGCATTTCTCAACCTTTTTTCCAGGCATGCCACTTGGCAAGATGTAAATTGTGCACGACTCAGTGGTGGGAATGTCTTATAATATATAAAAAGCTTTACACCACATACTAAAAAAAAAATGTTAATAAGGCCGAGTTTGGCAATTCAAAGCCAACATGGCAATATCTGGTTTATTAACATACACTTATGAAAAAGATTTAAAACTACTAATTAAAAATAAACAGCAGACAAATAATAAATCTAGCCCTAATACTTCAAATCTTACGGTTTATGGGAACTTAAAATATAATTGAGAAAATCAGAAGCACATTTGACGCTATCTGATAATTTTTGCAAAAATCTGATAATTTTATGCTGAATTTCAAATCATTGGCCATCACGACTTGGCAACACTAGGCGCGCCCAAAGTCGTTCAGATAGGTTTTTGTCCGACGCGGCGTCCGGCGAACCACCTTAATGACGAGTGAGTACCACCAGTGGTACCAGTACCATAGTTCGGGAAACGCCTGCTCTAGATAATAAGAACAAAGTGTGAAATTCTGTACCTTATAGGTATTATGTAGGAAAACAGCAAAACAAATCTAAACAGGTATCTATACCAAGGACCACTAAAACCTTTTAACACTATCATTAGAAAAGCCAAACCCATGACTGCCAAAAACAGAAGTTTTGTTATTGTATTAACTTCAATGTCTAGAAGGCCAACTTTTGATCTAGGCTGGGAGTTGTTCATAACCGACCTGGTTTCAGGACCTAAAACAAAAAGCGCACTAAATATGTATAAAATGCCAGTTAAAATAAACTTTTTTTTTTATTAAATTGCATTTTGTATGTTCAAATAATAAGGTTGATTTATCAAATTAATTTACTTTTTATAAATAGCAACACAAGTTTAACAAACACAATCATAATTACAGCACTAGAAAAATAGTTATAATTTTTCATAATGTAAGTTAACATTGTCAAAATACTATTATTATGTTTATTAACATATACAGGGTGGCGCATTTTGTAGTATTTATGGAGTATTAAAAAAACCGTAAGAGAGAGAGAGCAATTCTGTTTGTACATTCTTGGGACAGATTTTTAAAACAAATTTGAATATGTATGTTAAAATTTCAAGGCTAACTTGATTTATCTTGGAGATACAGGGCGTTTTTGAGTTGTTGTCGATTTTACGAGGGTTCTGTATATTGGTTATTATTAGAGATTGAGGAAAACTTTAATATTTAAATTAATAATAGATTCCAGTGGCGTTCTGAATTTATTTTTTTCTGTCACTTAAGCTTTTCGAGTTATTACACACACATGGGTTTTTGAAGATTCTCTTTTTCTTTATTATCCACACACTAATAAACGTTTGTAGGGGGTTTATAATTAAGTTTTATTTTTATGTCAAAACCCTTTGTAAACATAAAGTCCAATATAATGCCATTAATGAAACATTATTTTTAAAATTCCATAAATCTCCCAAAAGTAATGACAAATACCAAAGTTTGATAAATATTCCACCAAAGATTAAAATCAAACTTCCCTTTCTTACTCTGTAAGTACAATCCTTAATACATGCATGCCTTAGTATAATTCTTTTAAATGTAAAACATGCCATCTTTTGTAATTTTAATTTTGTCAGCCCTTATGATTGTTGTTGTTAAAATTAAAAAAAATACACCACATTCAAATAATACGCTAAGATGGCTTTGATTTTACACGTTAAGAATAAATTAATAATCAGATGTGACAATAATGTGATTGCTTTTTCTTTTAGGCTGGGTATTATAATGTTGGATTATCTAAACTTTTGTGGTTTTAACTAACAGTTTTCTAAAATGTGGATTTTATAAACGTCTAGTTACGGTAAAAACTATGTTTGAACTTAAGAGTTCGGAATCGGTACTCCGGTACCGCTTAAACTAAAGATTTTAAACTAAAAGATAAAATTTTAAAAAAATAGTGAATGTGAACCTCAACTTAATCTTAATATTTTTTTGCGCACTTTACCGACACTTTTATTACACCTGGCCTTAAAAGGTAACTTCAAATTCTTAGTAGGATGTTTTTTGAAAATTTCTAAAAGCCGATCTTTTTAAATGGTACATTTAAAGAGAAAATTTTTTTTTAATACAAGAGATACATATTATCAAAAATTTCCGTACCGAAGACAGCCAAATATTAACACTTTTAAGCGTTTAGAACATTTATTTACGCCACTATAGATCCTTTTTAAATCACTTGCTGTAGTTAATAGTAATAAAAAGCACATCTTTACCCTAAGTTTTAAGTTTTTTTTATTAAATCGTTTGTTAAATAAATATTTTAAGTCAATTTGTTATGTTTTAAATAATGTAGTTTAAAGTTAAATTTAATTTAATAATTATTTAAAATTTAATTAAAAATAGTTTGGTGTTTACATTATTATGTCATTTACATTATTATTTAACTAAATTTTTGACATAAAAATAAGACTAAATTATAACATTTGGACAAAAAAAAGAAAAACTGTAAAAATGTTAGTTTAAGCTTTCCTATAAGGGTATTATTAAAAGGGTAATTTAATTTGCAGTCAACTGGTAAACTAATATATAGGATACTCTATTAAAAATAACCCGAATTTGTGTAATAACTCGAAAAGCTAAACTGGTAGAAAAAAATCAGTACGCCACTGGAATCTACGCAAGAAATCTACTAAATATTGCTTTTTAAAGCTTTTATCTATCTCTAATAATAACCTATATTTACATTTGTTGTAAAAATCCGTCCCAAGAATGCACAAACAGAATTGCTCTATATGTTATAGTTTTCTTAATACCCCGTAAAAAACCAATGAGGATGAACAGGCCCCTAATTACGGCTCTTAATTAAAAAAAAAATGTGAAAAAGTCATTTTGTTTGTTTTCCTGTAAAATCCTAAAGGTTTTTTAGGTTTAGGTTTAAAGTGACTGGACTTTTTACGCCCTCCCCTGCGACCGCTCGGTCTATTGTGGCTCACACCTTTTTATATTCCTCCCAATAGGATCAGACTTCTAATGAATCTGATATCAGATTAAGAGAGAGTTCTTACATCTCTGTCATATTTTTATTTTAATTGAAAACATTTTCTAATTTCTTTTTTATATGTCACATTTCTTTCATTACGTATAAAACCACAAATATTAACTAATTAATAAAATCTTCTCCAACAAAAAACAAAAAATAATCAAAAACGTTTTTAATAAAGTTAAAAATCTCAATATAAATGTTTACTTATTAATTAGTTTATACACAATGTATATTTGAAATAAAGAGATAAATGAATACAAATTCCGAAAGATATCATCAAATACAAACTGAAGAAATTATAAATTCCATCGAATAATTTGGACTAGAATTAGTTAACAAGTTTTTTTTTTACTAATTCTGTCTCCTTGTTTCCTAAATTTGTTTACTGATCCATTGCCTGGTCAAAAGTTTGCGATTTTCCTAAAATTAATTATGTTTATGCCAATTTGGCCACTTCAAGCAATCGCTATTTTAATACTTACATTGATCGATTTGCAACTGATATGTTGTCACTGTTGCTATGTTGAGTATTTTGAATTTTTATTTGGGATCACTAAAGCGATTCTTTTGTGAAAGTTTCTCTTTAAGAATCTATTTATTTCAGTTTTTGTTTGTTTATAAAGAACAAATAAAAGTTTGTGTAATTACGCCATGGTTAAGTGGTTGTAAAGCACAAAATTATCTGAAGAGTAAGTAAACTTTTATTTTAAACCAATGACTATCAATGAAAAAAAAAAGTTAAAGACCAAAAAAAACATTGCAGTCTAAATTATTTAGATTTGCTTAAAAACAAATAAAAGAGATGTTTTTACTATGAAGTAACACTAATTGAGGGGCTAGGATAAAGAGGATTCAAGTAAAAAAAATGTATATAAGATAATTAAAGGTAAAGTAATTTAAACATTAGACCTTCAATTTATACCTGTGTATATTACTACTCCAGTAGCTTGTCCAGAAGCTATAACGCAATTTGTCCATAAAGTATTTTCCAAGTCCAAACTTTCATCACTGTTAACTGAATCCAGCTAAAAAAAAGAAAGTCTTCTTAAATATCCATTTATCAACTAAATAAGATTTAAATTAGAGATACTTAGTTAAAATATTACAGGTACTTAAATTAAACACGCGTCCCTTAGAATATAAATTCATTTAATATATATATTATACTTTAAAAAACCATAGCTGGTGAAAACACGAGGACGCAGTCTCAATTTTCTAACCAAAAAAGTAAATCCTGGTTAATTTCAATTCTTTGTGAAACTTCATGAGTAAATCCAGTTATTATTGAACCTTTGTGGAAACTTATGTGTATATTCCCCTTTTTTATAATTCGGGGGGTTAATAAGGTCCTAAAAGCGCCTAAACTATAAGAGTTTTTTTTTAGAAAAGTTACAAGAAATTACTAAATATAAAAATTTACTATATTACCAGACATCAACAACAGCACAACTGACTACAGACGCACGGTTTTGAGATAACTGATATTAATGTACAGGGGGTCTGGTTATAAATGTAACCCCCCATTATCTTTTTTATTTGAAGGTTTCATATAATTTTTTTAAAAAACTTCTTTTCACCTATACAGGGTGTTTCAAAAAGTCTGGACGTGGTCCTACTATCTTATTTTAAATTAGTCCGCTAATTTTTTATTTGAGATTTGCATTTTCCTTGAAATTTTATATAAAAATTATAAGCCTTATCATTATCACAATCATGCTATTGGCACCGTGCGCGATGACAACGACATCTGACGGCTGCATTAAATCATGCTTTAAAGCCATGGGAGAGGTGTAAGATTACTTACAATATTTAGTTATTTTTCCTAAATTAATATATATATATATATATATATATATATATATATATATATATATATATATATATATATATATATATATATATATATATATATATATATATATATATATATATATATATATATATATATATATATATATATATATAAACCTGTTCAAAGTACTGTAAAAGTGAAGTACAATAGTAAATAAACAATTTTAAAGCTTAGAAAGTAAGTATAAAAAGTGTGTTTTTAATAAAAAAAGGTCTTGGAGTTTTATAGAATCAAACTCGAACCTTATTATTGGGGAATAAGGATATCCGGTGTAATCAATGCAAATGACACTTAAATAACATTACCCAAGTCAGTATAAAAATAAAAAAATATATTAAAAAATGTAGCATATTAAACAGGTTTTTTACAAATAATAATTTATTTTCAATTGTTGAATAGTTTTTTTTATTAACCTTTGACAAAAATCGGCAATTGGTCCAATAGGTAAAAAATCACCTGACAAACTTAGGAGCCTAGGACTTTTTCAATATACTTAACACTAATATGTACTTTACTTACTTGAAGGTTTTATTGTCTTTTTTTTATTTACAATTACAGGAGACTACACAGCCACTACTTAGTCTATTAAAAAGAATCTTTTTCTTTTTAAAACTCGCATATTATTAAAAAAACTTTAGGAAAAGGCAGGAACAAAGGGTACACGGCAAGGAACGATAAGTTTTTCTTCTTGTTACGTCAAATTTGAAAGTTGTTCGCCTAACCTCGAAACCCGAACGTCATTCGGCTAAGCGGGAAATTTTCTTTTAACTGCATTTATCCATTTGACCTTTTTTCTAATTTCCAACTAGCAGTTGGCAATGTATAAAATTTGCAGTGACTATTTCGGCCAGTGTTCTGACATTTGAGCACACAACAACTATTATGCACCATTTTTATTATTTTTATCTAATAGTTTACATTTTAATGAAGCATGATTTAACGAAAAATTTGACCACAGCGAGCGCTGCAATCGATTCAGCAGTCCCCACCATACATACTTCGCACCTTGCCAATATCGCTATGTTTATTCATTTTATCAATTAGCCATGCAGTTTGACATATCCATCAAATAACTGTCTTTTACACTGATATTAGTTTTAGATATTTGAAAAAAAAAAATATTTTTTAACTATGGGTTATTCTGAACAAGAAAGGAAAGACATTTATAAATTGTATGTTAAGGTGGCCGTTTCGCCATGTTAAATCTCCATAAGAACATTACTGTCTTTTAGACCACGGTACTCTAAAACTTGGCAAAATAAATAAAGGATCACCTTATATTTACATAAATAACACATGTATCTTTCTCGTAAAGACATATAATCAAAAAAAAACTAAGTTTTAATGCTTTTTAAAAACAATGTTGAAAACCACTTAAGAATTGAGTTGATTTTTTCGGTAGTTAAAATTAAATATTTTCGGTATAAAACATTTATTTCGCATTATAACTCTTTACTGTGATTTATAGACATTTAGTAGTAACCAAGTAACAAAAAATATGTTTTATTATGCCTTTTTTCATATCGTGGCTCTTTTTATTGTAAATTTTAATTGTTTATCCCATATTCGATGTATTTAGAACGGAGCGGATTAAAGGATAGCTTAATTCAAATAACGTACACTTCAAAGAAGGGACAGAAGACTTCAAGTGTTACTAGGTGAGAGTACAGTGACTTTATTACAGTGGCTTTATAAATTACAGTGATGACAATGAATGTCTTATTTTTTATTGGTTGATCGGATCACGTGGTTTTTTCCGCCATGATGAGGCAAAATTTGACAGCTAGCGCCTTATTCCTTTTGTATTTTGTGGCTAGCGCTAGCTGTTTAATTTACGTTGTGCTGTTATCTTTTATGGTTGTTTGTTGTGTTTTCATGTGAATATTGTGGTTTTGTTGAATTCCGGTGATATTTAAGTGACTATTTTTGAATAATCGTATTTGTTTGTGTAGTGGCCAAAAGGTGGGATCCAGTAAAAACATTCGTTTGAAAAGTAAGTATTTTGTTTGTTTGTTTATTCCGAATAGCAAAAAATCATGAAAAAATGCCGATTTTTTTAAATAAAACTCTTCTTATTCTATATTTTTGGGTCGTAGAACATGAATTTAAAGTTATTTTTTTGAGAATATTTAGAAATTTTTCCAAAAAAATATTTAGCCTTTTCTACATGTTGGATTTTTTCCAAGTATAGCTTTAAATTTCATTTTTTCACTTAAATACCTTTACTCAATACTTAAGGGAACACAGTTTACCCAAAAAATACATATTTAAAAGTTTAAAAAACATGTTAAATAACCCAAAAGGGAATATTTAAAAATCCTAACCCTCAATAATCTGTCAGTGAAATCACTATATTTTGGGGGAATAAAAAAGAAATTTTTTATTAAAAAATTATAGGTTTTTCTAAATCGTGGTTTTGATTTTGTTCATTTAGTTTTTATGAAAATTTATAGCCAGTTAAAAATAAGTAACACTCTAAGCTTCCTTTAACTTGAGGGACTCACAGTCTTTTACGGAACTTAAGAAAAAGCTTTTAAAATACTTGGTGAAACTGGCAATTTATTCTTTCAAGTACCTACTTACAAAAATACAAATAAATAAATTAAACTATCATTTTGTGTGATTATTATATTCTTGTGTGTGTATTCAAGGCTTTATAACTTAAGCAGAAAGTTACTTATATCAGTTTGCTCCACAGTCTATAGTTATAATGAATTTTTTTGCAGTTTTAAAGAAACAATGCCTGGTTGTGCTGCAGTCAACTGCACCAATTCTGCAAAGAAAGGTTTTTATAATGAAACGTTTCCCGCGAGATCCTGTGAGAAGAAAGGAGTGGTTAACTAAAATGAGAAGAGCTAATTGGATTCCTACTGATTTCTCGTGTTTATGTGAGGTTAGTGTTTGTAAAGAAAAATCAGTATAAGGGTAGGGCTCGAGAAAGAAAGAGAAAATTAAAATTTATCTTGGGTATTGATAAATGACTCCCATAAGAAGTTGGTCTAGACAGCTTGAGGATTTTTTGTTTAAACAACCAATGGATTTTTCATTATACATACTAACTTTAATAATTTTTAATTTTAGGTCCATTTTTACCTTTGACATGTGGGAGAAAAACTAGAGAAGATGGCACCCGTAAACTGAAGGCAAATGCAGTTCCAATAGTTTTTTCTTTTTCACAACCGAAACAGCTATGCAACCCTTCATTGGAGAAAAAAATTGTTAACTCAAAGAAACTTCGAGCCCGAGGTTAAGCCCATAACTGGTATGTAAACTTTTAACATGTTTCATTTTTATTTCCCAGTCATTCACTGAGAGAAGTATTAATTGTAATAGTGATTTTTTAAAATCTCTACACAATAGAACTCACTGTGTGACTATATCTATAGAAACTTATAATATGTGGGCAATCTCTCTGAATTCAATAGAAAACCTAAAAATATTATTGTAGTTCGTATAAATTTTTCCTATGAGCTTCCCTAAGGAAAGATACAGGTACATAACGGATGACCGCGGAAAATCGTTTTTGTTTAAATAACTTTTAAAATACTAGGCGTAATTTAATATTTTTTTAATATGATGGTTACTAGATAAGTCTTCTTAATATGAATATTAAATCATATTTGGGCTTATATTTAGTTTGTATTAGGCGGATTATTTGACATTAATAATAGCAACTTTTATAACACCCTGTATGATAAAGGCTTAACAATATTATTTTTATAGTTTTTAACCTTAAACTAAAAAAAGGTACTCTCGATTGACATCGATAAAATCAACTGTTTACTTAGAAATAAAATATCATGGTTGGTAATTTTTTTACGCTATACAGGGTGTTTTTCTAATTGTATGTTAATATTAGGGAAATCAATTTTTGGGTCCATTTTAAAAAGAAAAAACTTTATATGAATGTATAAACTTAAACGTCTTAACTTTCGAGACATAAATGCGGTGGTAAAATTTTTAAAAATAAATCATTTATTATTAAAATCTGTAATACCACTTTAGATATTTTATGATATTTGGCATACATGTATTATGTATCAAGAAGCATTTTTAAGTGTGCCATATTTATTTTTTTATTTGCCAAAATAGGCAGGTCAAATTCTGTACCAACGCCACTGGTGGAAATAAAAAAAATGTGGTACATTAAAAAAGGCTTCTTAATACAAAGTACTAATATGCCAAATTTCATTAAACCATCTAAAGTGGTATTACAGAGTTTTAATAATAAATGATTTATTTTTGAAAATTTACCTCTGTATACTCAAAAGTTAAGACGTTTAGAGACATACGTTCATATGAAATTTAAATGGACCCAAAAAATTGGATTTCCCTTCCTATTAATGTACAGTTTTGTATAACTTAAAAAAATTATATTTTATTTCTCATAAACAGTTGATTTTATTGATGTCAATCAAGAGTACCTTTTTTTTAGTTTAAGGTTAAAATAAAAAGCCATTGTGGAGCCTTTATCATACAGGGTGTTAAAAAATTTGCTATTATTGTGTCAAAGCTAGTCCGTCCCTGGCAAACTAAAATAAACCAAATATGATTAACGGGTTCATTTTAAGAAGACTTGTCTAGTAATCATTATATTAATTAAATATTAATTTATGCCTATTTTATTTTAAAAGTTATTTAAACAAAACTTATTTTCAAAGGCGTCGATTATGTACCTGTATCTCCGTAGGGGAGGCTATAGGATAAAAGTTTATGGAACTTGTCATAATAATTTTTCGGTTTTCTATTGGATTCCGAGAGATTGCCCACATATGTAAGGACACCTGTATGTAGAACCAATAAATAGGGAAATGAAGATTGATCTTGCCAAATCTCCACTTTTTATAAAACATAAACAGAGAGTGACCCTTAAAACCAAATATTGTTGTGATAAAATAAAAACTACATATGTCAGTTTGTCAAATTAGTATTTATATAGAAGTGGGCTTTTTAATGAACTTCAAGAATAAAAAATATAACTAAATCTTTTTTTATCATGTTTGTTTTACATCCCAAAAAAAGTGGAGCCCTACTTTTATATAACCATCAAATTGTGTATATCCTGTTTTTTTATAAAAATTAGTTATATTTAACAGTAAAATATAATGCAGTAAGCGGTAGTGGTAGAAATAAATTCATTTAAAATTCAAATGTTTGTTATTTTGGAAAAACTCTCAGACACATGGATTTTGTTTAAAGGCAAATTGCGTATTAAAAAGAAGATCATCAAATTATTTTTTTTAATTGAAACCCCTATTTTTTATTTTATTTGAATTCTGCATCGAATTCCAGGTATGTAACAAAAATTTCTCAATGCATTAAAAGATAGGTGTTTTCCGTTTGAAAAAAATAAATTTGATGATTGTAACTTATTTTTGGGCGACCCTGCCCACATGAATTTACCATTAAAAAAAAAACAAGGCCAAAAATAAAAATCGACGTGTCCAAGTGTCTCTAAGAAAAAAAATAAACGCCTGAATTTTAAATAAATTTGTTCCATATTTTACCACTCACTGTGTGTATATATTATACAATATTTTAGGTGTGTAATACAGGTAGTCCCAATTTAACTTTTTTTTTTCTTTTTTAGGTGAAGCTATGGAACTTAATGAAATAGTACGGGGGGATACTGAGGTAAACATTACCAGTCATTTATGGGCCCAACCATCCACATCAACTACAGATTTACCTGCCACTCAGTCATCTTCTTCACAGTCCACCTCAAGTGATGATAATGACTTTTGTGTTGCCCCTCTGCAACAATCAGTTCAAAGTCAAAGTTCACATCAAACAGAGCTGTTAGCTCGACTGAATAGATATGAAAAAACGTATTCTAAAGAAAGAGGCAGGGTCAAAAAGTACAAAAAATTGTTGAGGAATTTAAATTGAAAGTCAAGAAATTGGAGACAAGTTCTCAGTCCAACCCTTTACCAATCAGTATTTCAGCAATTATTCAACAAAGACCAATTGTGGCTTTAAAGAAAAAGACAAAGTCAAAAAATCAACAAAATTAATGAAATGGTCCAATAAAACAGTAACAAATGCTTTAAAATTAAAATTAAGTTGTGGAAATAATGGTTACCAAGAATTACTACAACAGGGCTTTCCATTTCCGTCCATAAGGACTCTTCAAAGAAGGCTACAAAACTTAAAATTTGATTCTGGAGTGCTTTATGAGGTTTTTAATTTTTTAAAAGTAAAAGTTGAAACTTTTGTATCACATCATGCGTAGTGCTGGATGAAATGGCAATCACTCCAGGAAATTTTCGATACCTCTTTGAACAAATATTTCGGAGATGTAACACTAGCCTGACACACAGGAATGGCAACCCATGTATTGGTTTTTATGCTTGGTGGTGTTACAACACGTTGGAAACAGGTGGTTGCGTACTATTTTACTGGCAATTCTGTAAATGGCTCAGTCTTCCAAAACATAATCAAGTCCATATTTCAAAATGCAGAAGATTTAAAATTAAACATATTAAGTGTGACATCTGATATGGGCTCTGCAATCAGGCACTTTGGAATAGTTGGGGAATTTCCCTGAATAGACATTCACCAATTAATTGCAAAATCCCCCATCCAACCCATGCAGACAAATATTTATATATCTTTGCTGATATACCCCATTTATTTAAAAACATTAAATCCATGCTAGTTACCAACAAAATTATCAGAATACCTGTTAATGTGCCGAAAAATATGATTTGCCAACGCGAGATGTATTATCAGAACATATTTTTTGAACTTCTCTCTTATCAAAAAAAGCACACTTTTAAATTAGCACCCAAATTATCTGAAGAAGACTTGCTTCCAACACTTTACCCAAATGAAAGTATCTACGTCAACAAACGTTGTGAGTCATACAGTAAGTGGTGCTTTAAAGTTCTTAACAGAAGAATTAGCTCACTAACCACCTTGGTTTTTAGACCAAATTGAAAAGTGGTTTCAAATTATGACTTCAAGACATCCCACATTGCTCTTAGTAAATTTAATGTAGAAGCATATAATAAGTCTATTACTTTTTTAAAATTTCATGGACTTATTTTCGAACATGGAAGTTGGCTACAAAAAGCTGTGGAAGCCTTCACAAAAGTGGTGTTCTTATTTCTACCCAATCAATTTTAGAATTGCAGGCTGAGCTCCTAGAGAAAAAAGAATATCAGTTTGTTTTAACCAGTCGTTTTTATGGGATGGTTTGGAAAACCTATTTTGTGTATTAAGAAGTAAACAGCTTGTTCCTAATGCTGCGCAAGTAAAACATAATTTAAAACTAATTTGTGTGTCTCAATATTTAAAAAATTCTAGTACAGGCAGTTATGATGAAGATGATAGGCAGTTTTTTCTCGGGTTTTTAGACACTATTGAAGGAACCCAACCAAAATATGATGTTGTTCAGTTACCTACAGAAATAAAAGAACCTGTATATAACTAAGTCACAGTGAATTAAATTCAATGTACAATGTGTGTGGTTATATACTTCAAAGTATAAAAAACATCCAATACATGTAAACTTGTTTGAATGCTGCTGGTTCAAAAAATCTCCAAGTGTTCAAAAAATTTACAAAATTTACATTAATTAAGCTGACATTTAAGGATCATTCATTTTTTTTTTGTAATGAATATGTGTTTTATTTTTTTGTAGAAATGGAGAGTATTTTTAGAAAATACATAACTTAGTCTCAAAATGTAAATTAGAAAGACTTTTTCTTGATTACTTTGGAAATAAATCTCCCGAATGTCATAATTTAAAAGAAAAATAATTAAAAGATTTATTATATTTAGATTGAAAATAAATTAAAAAAAAAAAAAAGCAAAAGTGCGTCGGCAAAAACATGCTAGTAAATCTATAGCTGGCAATTTGTTGTAATTTTAATATTGTTTTTATAATAAGAATTTTGTAAATAAACAATACTTAGATATATTTTTGTTTTTTTTTTTTCCATTCCGAATCCTCATTGCATGAGCTACACTTAAGAGCCTGGCTAAATGCAGTTTTTTTTTTTGTGAAAACTAAGTAATTTAATTGGTTCTTGGAACTTTTTATTCAAATAAATACACAGGTCCACAAAAAAAAGTGGTGTGTCTGACTAGGATTTTCAAATATTTGCACGCTAAACACGAATCTGAGGTCCAAATAGCAAAAAATGGAGAAACCCAAATAACCGGGACCAGGTACATTTTTTATCAAGTAGAACCTGCTACCACGGAATGTTTGGACTACGACTTATATAAACTATAAGAAATGCAAAGAATTTTTTTAACAAAAAGAAAGCCTTTCAAATTGTCTAAAAGATATATATAAACATTATTGATAAGATAAATAATAAAGGAGATATAAGCAAAAATGTAATTTTGACAAAAAATTTGAGTCCAAAATAGGCGAAAAATGCAATTTTATTAATCAGCATGTGACTTTTGGATTTTTTTTATAATACATTATTTATTTGAATCCCACATCAGCCTTCAAATTTGCAAAGAAGAAAATCCAAAAATAATTTTTATTTTTTTCCAGAAGTGTATCAAAAAGCCTGAAAATTTGGTTTTTTGATGATAATTCGAGTTTTTTTGTGCAATGATACAAATTGCTTTTTTTGAGGTCCCTAATAACATATTAAAATTTGGTTAATTTTCACCGAAAAACCCATTTAAAGTGCGCATGGTCCTTTGTCACAACATGGCGGCTATGAGCTTAGATGCCTATTGTCGCCACTGTCTTGTATAAAGTATAAAGCCACTGTACTAAAATGCCTGCGCCAGCGCATCCAGACGGCCACCTTAAGGATAATAATAATCAAAAAAGGGCTCAAAGGAAATATAGGCGGGTGTATGGCTGCAAAAGAATCTATATATAGAATTTGCTAATGTGGATATGTTTATATGTAGGTGGGTATATATATTTATTTGTCTGTCCACGTGATTCTGAAGTTATGGCTTGAGCTAAAATCATGAAATTTGGCACAGTGGTAGTCTTTAGCAGTGGCTAGAACCTAACGAAGCCCGTTTTTTGAATTTCGCCCCCCGGGGACAAAAATAGGAGCAAAAAAGTGTTTTTTTACCGTTAGCCATACGGAAGGCGTCTTACGGAGACATAGGCTACTTAATATTGTCTCTCGCCTGGCGGAGACAGGCTTTTCATCTAGTTGTAAATAAATTAGTAACTAAATTTGGACTAAATGTATTTATTTCACAGATATGTCAAACTTAATTAATGAAATCAACAAACGTAGCGATATCTTGTCATAATGATAGAGCTTACGGTTTTTTGCATTTTGTGGTATGGACATAGGGTATGCTATATTAAAAATGTTTAGAATTGCAAGGAGAATGCAAATAAGGGCCTCATTTGAAATAAGATAGTAGGACCACTTCCAGACTTTTTGAAACACCCTGTATAGGTGAAAGAAAGTTTTTTAAAAAATGTATATTGAACCACTTAACTTTTACACGAAACTTGTTTTTCCTACACATCAAATAAAAAAATTAACAAAGTAAGGGGGCTACATTTATAACCGGACACCCTGTACACATGTACAATGTAATAAAAATAGAAATAAAAAGAGTGAGGCAGATAAACTCCGGACGGACGAAAATTAGGGATTAAGAATATGACAGGTAAATTGCGGAGAATTACAACAAATACAGGGAGGAAGTACTTCTCAGTAATTTTCCGATATTAGGGTTCTCTTTACCGCGATTGAATGACAAGGTTGTCAGTATACTTTCTGCATTTAATAGTAATAGATCTAATATAAAATATGGAAACTTTGGAGTTTATTACAAGTGAACATGACAATACCGTTGATAATCGGAAAATTTATATAAAAAAGAGATGACTCTAATATATTTTAAAATAAACAAGTGTAACCAAATATTTTTGGTTAATTTTTTCTTTTTTACATGCATTGACCAATTAACTAAAAAATAAAAAGTATTAGTTGCAAAGTTAATAATTAAACAGAAACAATTGGTGCTTGTATAAGATAAACTAAGCAAGAGTGTGATTTCTTGAGTACTTTTAAGTCACATTTTTGGAAAACATATCTTAAATGATCATTTACTAACCTTTTTTAATTTTAATAAAAACGTGTTATGTTTCAATTTTAGGTTTTTTGTTTTAGATCATAATTTTAAGTAATTTATCTAATTTAAAACTTCGTCAGTGAGAACAATGTATCTCCAGACAATAAAGCATTGATCGATAGACTAAAATTTGGTCCTACCATAGATCCATAATTCTTTTATAGTAGTTCTATTTTAGTGTAGTACTAGGTTAAAGAGCTTCGATTTATGATCTTGAAAATTATCACTTAGTTACCAAAACCTGGACACATGAATAAACCGCGGTACATACCGGTCAATATCTAATAAATCGACTTAATCCAATAGATGGAGAAAGAAACTATTTTGAGGTTTCATTTTAAAATGATCGGTTGGAAATATTTAAAAATGTATTTAGTGTAAGTACTTACCCTACTGAAGGTACCTATAAAAGAATGAATATCCTTTTGTGGTTTTTCAGCATAAATGCTTGCGCTTATTTCAAACAATTGATGATCATTAGCCAATTTTTGGGTGGCAGGTACTGCAAGTCTGAGTTTCCAATCAGTTTCTCCATCAAGCTGATCTGTTCTGACGAATACAGTACCACTACTTTCAGACGTCCTTAAAAGCACTAAATCAGCTGGTACCCTTTCATCTTTGTCAACAATGATTAAATCACCGATCTACAATCAAAAACTTATTATAACCTGGGTTTAAATAAGTTCTAATGTATTATAGAAAAATACATTTAAAAAAGATTATTTTTTAGGTCATGCACGAAAAGCTCCACTTTTTTATAAATAAAAGGATTTTTTTTACATTTTAAAGACATTTTTTGTTTTCCTTGAGTTAGCACTTTTTTATATATAACAAAGTCAAGCTTATTTTGAATAAATATTTATAATTAAATAAATTTTTAAAACAAATATATTATAATTTGGAGTTTTTCAGACGAAAATCCATTTTCTTTAGACAAGCAATAATTATTTGTTTTTTGTCCATTCTTTTTACAAAATGAACTTGTTTTTGTTGTACTTATAAACCTAGCCAAATACCTTTAACTTATGTGCTGCTACCGTTTCGAATGGTTTATTCTTGTTATTCAGCAACCTTTTGCATTTCTGATTATTCACTTCTTGATCTCTTTTATGCCTTCGAAGATCATCAATAGCTTCTCGACAGATTGTTATTAGTAGGACAAAGCACTAAAAATAATAGCGACAATTTTTTAAAAATATTATCCCTAATATATAACAATAGATACTGCAATGTCACAAAACAAATTATTCTCACTAATAACTTTTACTTTATTTGAATTCGATTTCAGTTTCAGATCAGACTGACATATTATGTCGTTTATAAAAAAACGTCATTAATAATAATTAAAAGTTCTTAGAATTCTTCAATTTTATATCAAAATTCTTACAAATCTAATAATAATTTTTATTTTTAGATTTATTTTAATAATGATGGCAGACTTGCCACCAAAACGTAGATAAGTGTTTTATATTTTTTTGTTGTTTTTTTTTTGGGTATTTTTTTTTTTTTTTTGTTTCAGGCGATCTGCTAGTTTAGAGAAGTCGCTATATCCTGGGAACATTGTATAAAAACTTTTCTGTCTTATACCCAACAAAAACTTTTTAATGCATGAGGTAGTTATAAATATAAATGGAAGGTAGAGTAACTACCTCCATGGAGATAGAAGCCCCTCGACATCACTCTGTATACTTCAGCCCAGCAATTACTCTTACACATTTTCTCTGTGCAGAGAACACTCTAAATGTGTAAGATGTATGTCCTCAGAACAAGAAAGTATAGTTTAGTATAGTTAATATGGGCATGTATGTATTCATAGTATGCATTCCTGAACACTCTCTCAGACCCACAGTTTTTAAGATTTCGGATAACATGTGTTTTTGCTTATCTGGCTTGCTGTTTTATTGGCATGTTCTTCCCATGTGAGTTTAGTGTCCAGATGTATATCAAGAAATTTAATGAGTTTAGTACTGTCTCTTACAGGTCATAAGGAAAAATTAAGGGCTTGAGTTTTTGTCTTAATAATACTGATATTATTGAAATCATACCAATTCTGAACATTTCTCTGTTTATCTGTGACCCTCAAATACAAGTGTAACCAAATATTTTAGGTCATTTTTTTCTTTTTCGCATGCATTGACCAGTTAAAAGGTATTAGTTGCAAAGTTAATATTTGAACAGGAATAATTGGTGCTTGATCTTATACAATTCTAGACATTTCTGTGTTTATCCGTGACCCTCAAATTCAAGTGCTCCCTGTGGTATCATTGGATGTACATGTACATATCATTTATCTAAAGCAGAAAAAGTATTGGCCCTAAACTGAGCCTTGGTGTACTCAATGCTTGACTGGACATTTCGAGGATGTTTTGCTATTGTACAATACATATTGATGTAGGCTTTCTAAGTAAGCTTCAGAATATCCACACTGCCGTTGGTAAACTTATATTTAGGTAGTAGTTATTTAAAATAACGTCCGTGGTGGCACTACCGCGTTGTCTAAAAGGTGCTGTGAAATGCAACATTTGCATGTTTCAGTGCTTGGACAACGTTGACGGAACAACTGGGAAGAAATGGGAAACCGGAAAACCCGGCACTCACGGTACTTTGGTACTTAGGTTTATATATGTATATAATATGTAGGATATAATATACATATATAATAATCCTTCGTGAGCTTTCATAAAGATAAAAAAAATATGACTTAGTAAGGTCAAAGAACAATGCCTAAGCATAATCTTGCCCTCAATACAATCTTGAATGTTGTCAATGATATAACCTACTGCTTCAGCGGTTGATTTGCCATTACAATATGCAAATTGCCCCAGATTGAGCAGGTGCTGACGTCCTAAATAACCAATTATCTGCTGCTTTAGAACTGCTTTAAAGATTCTGCCAAATAGAGGCAACATTGAAATTGGTCTATAGTTAGAAACCATCTTTGGGTCACCCTTCTTTAAAATAGAACCACACGACCCGTCCTAGGCAGTCTGGAAATGCGTTTTCCTTAATACAGAGATTTATGATCATTGTTAGGGAATACTTGAGCCACAATAGACCGATCGGTCGCGGTGGAAGGTTGTTATATCCACTCACTTTAAACCTACCTACCTAGGGAATACTTAATAATTATTCAAAATATTTTGTTTTTTTATGAAGGATATGATACATCGGGTAAGAGAAATTGAATTTTACTTCTGCATCCACTGTAAAAATTTGGAAAATAAGAAGAAGTACATATTTTTTAATAATAATTAATTCTTTTAGTGAAAATTTGTTTTTACATGTTTAATAGCGACTCTATTCTCGTTTACATGTTTCCCTTTGTCGCGGAACAAAAAAATCAACATCGAGTAAGGAACGCCACAAGCGCAAACGTCAAGCCGCGAGTGTATAGCCGTCTTTACAAACATTTTATTACTTCTCTAATACGCCACTCTCAAAAGTAGAGATATAAAACGCTACATCTTGTACTATTAATAGCTGCCGATCAGCGTATTATCACATTCTTAGAAGCAGCACTGGCTGTCTTATGTTCTTCGCCAAATAAATAGGTCTTAGAGCAAAGGTGAAGAAAGGCGCTGTAACTTATCGCTTGCCCATGGTTTCATTACACACAATTTTATTTTATTATTATATTAATTTAAAAATTTCTTTCCAATACTGTTGATTTACGAAGTCGCTCTGGACCATAGCACAGCAGAAATTTTCACTTAAAATAACACAATGGTTATGTGGCACCTAGCACCACCTAACAGACAACTTACTACTTTTAACCAATAAACATCCCATATATATTTTGTAAGCTTATTGTTTTCTGTGATATTATCATGGATATCTAAACCTAAGTGTGTCTGATTCCAACCTGGTCTTATATTTTCTGAATATGTATAAGTAAAAAAAAAACAAAAGATAAAGCTTATAACGAGAACTAAGGTATGTAACTAATATTGTAGTGTGTTAAGTCAACTCACCAGTGGTCCCCAGTAGGTGTAAAGATATCCAATTCTAATATCCGGAACAAATTGACTGGTTGCCATAATCAGAAAGTAAAGATTTAAGAAAAACTTAAATTGCTGATACAGAACCATCGGCAGAAAGGTGATAATGTTGTATTTTTGGTTTCTTATAGCATTTGCTGGAAACTGACCTGGGGTCAGTTTTCCAAGATTGATTGTCCTCGAGCGCAGCTCCTTTGGCCCACAACATCTTTTAAATATATTGCACCAACAGCTAAAAAAAATACTTAGATAATAACTAAAGGTAGGATATCATTACCATTATCAAAACCAAAAAGTTTCTCTTTTAATAGATGTACAATGTAGCAAAAGTATAACAAAACTCACATCCTTCAGGTTCCAACCTTAATTAACTTGGATAATAAGACAAGGGAAATAAGTATAATGTTGATCTATTTTGGGGTGTTTGTCCGCATTATCTTTTTAATGTGTTGTTTGTGCTACAGAAGAGAGCAGTACGTTATATGTTTAAGATAGGATTTCGTGAGTCATGTAGACCTATATTTGTAAAACACAAACTTCTTACCTTGCCTTGTCTATTCTTGCTGGAAACGTTGTGCATTGTTCATAAAAAGTTTAAAAATGATTTAAACAGTTTAAGGAATTACTGTACTCGTCAATTTAATCAAATAAATTTGCCAATTCCGACAACTGCACAAACAAAAAATTCAATCATTTATCAGGGTAAAAAGATGTTTAATCACCTACCATTAACCTTAAGACAATTACAGAATGGTATTGGGTTTAGAAAGAAGGTAAAAAAATTGCTTTTGACGAAATCCTATTACTGTATTAGTGAGTTTTTAAATGACAATTTTATTTAAGTAATTTGTTTTTATGTTATTTTATATTTGAGTTTTGTATTATATATGTATGTATATTAGTCCAAAATATTTAATTTTACAATGATGATTTGATGGTCGGCAAAAGTTTTTAATGTCTTGAATGAATTGTTTTTTTCGGCTTAGTTAACTTCCAAACATTGTAATTCTACTGTGTTTAATAGTTTTATTTTTTACAGCTTGAAAGCACATTTGACTGACTGATTGATTGATAGATATTTAAAATTTTATTTACGTGTTTTACTATCCAATGTGCATATTTTGATAATTCATTTTTACCGCATTAATTTATTAGTACCGTTACATCATGTTATAAGCTATAGATTTTTTATATAGACAAGATAAGGGAATTAGAATCAACTTTATGTATATTTACCTTTTTTATCAACTTTCTTATTCTAGTACATTTATGCAACTGTTGATTTTTTTTTTCTTCAAGACACCAGAGTTAGTTCTGGTTAGTTAATTAAGAAATTTGTTTTTAATTATTTTATACTTGTGTTTTATATTATATATGTATTTTAACTCCAAATACTTAATTTTACAATGACTTGATGGTCAGCAAAAGTTTTAATGTCTTTTATCAATTGTTTTTTAGACGTAGTTAATTTCCAAACATTGTATTTTATTATGTTTAATAGTTTTATTTTTCACAGCTTTGTTAACAAGAGTCTTATTCTTTAAACAATAAAGCATATTTGATTGATTGATTGATTGATATACATCACACAAGTGAAAACAACTAAAGATATACTGTAAAAATATAATAAAAATATATTAAAGACTCTCTAAAAAATAATTTTAAAATCTAACTGAAAGGTCCTTTTACAATTGATATATTAAAGATAAACGGGAAGACAGTTTGACAGATATAATCGACGAATAACTAATGGGTTTAACAAATATTTCTAAAAAAATGCGTTGAATGCCAGAAAATACATTTAATTCATTAACACAATATTTTACCTGTTTAATGTATGTTTATTATTTTATATGAAGGCTTGTGTATTATGCTTCTATTTTTATTTGAATAAAACATCAATTAGTAATAGTACTGGTTTTAATTGATATTTTTAACACCAGTAAGCCCCTGCTAAAGAAAAAATTAGCCAGATGAAACCAAAGGCAAAAACATACTGCTTAAAGATTTTTCTAATTTTGAGACTGATAAATAAATAAATCTCAGTTATTGTTAGGTTATAGAAAAAAAAATGTTTGATGACTTTTTTAACAAAATAGGGTAGTCAAAATTAGTGATGGAACGGACTCATGTTTCACCGGACTACCGAACTCCGGACTTCCGGCCTCCCAGCGAACCGGATGCCGGAAGTCCGGCGCCGAACTCTATGTCTTTTTTCCTCAAAAAATAAAAAATAAAATATTAATCGGTGCTACTTACATTTCCCCATAGATGAATACAAATATAGAAATGTGGAGCATTATCAACAGTTTTTTCTTAAAATATCACCTAATTTGATACTTTAAATATGTTGTATTTAAACTGTTTTTTAATTAATATGTTTTAGTAATACTAACTAATAAATTAATAATGTCAAGTAATAAAAGTAAAGTGTGGGCTTTCTTCGAAATATGTGAAGACAATAAGTGTTTGGCCAAGTGCAAGTTATGTAAGAATAAGTTTTTTTGTGTCAGTCAAAATGCTGAAAAACTTTTATTTATTCATCATAATTTGAAAAAGATACATTTTGATTATTAACAGTTTTTTTCCTTATTTGTAAGGGAATAAGAGATTACCTGTAATCAGTTAATAAATGTAAGCTGCTTTTTCTACCCAATATTTTTATTTCCCTCTATTTATATTTCCAATGACTTATTAAATTATATTTCCTTATTAATAACATTAAAAAATTTCCGTCCGGTCAGCCGGATTTTTTCAGAAAAATCCGGCCGGACCGGAAGTCCGGTGAAATGGCCGGACTTGCCGGTTCGGTACTTGAACCGGACGTCCGTTCCATCACTAGTCAAAATGTTGTTGCCATCAAATAAGGGTTATCAGTATCTGCCTGAACCCAAAATATTATTTTCTTTGCTTAATGAAGGGCGATCAGAAAGTTTGGTGCTTATAGGTGATGCATACATGGTAATAAAGCATCTTTTGGTTATTAAAATATCTACTCAACACAAACATAAAAGCTTTATCTATATGTAATCATATTGAAATTACCATTATTTTTAGGAAACAGATTACAAACCACTCTTCCAGCTTTTAAATATTTAAAACAATATATGTGTATTTAAAACGATTTTTAAAATACACATGATAGTCAATAAATATAAATATATACAACAATTATACTAAATGTAACTTATAAGAGCCATTTACACATACAATAATTCTAGTGAAATTTAGAGCAAAAATTATCGGAAAAAGTTTCATAGGATTTTTGGTAATAGTACATTCGTGTTTAATACCTACAATAAATTTCAGTAAAATTATTGCTAGAATTCAACAGGCGAACTCCGTAACATCATAGAGAAAAAATTTCCTGTCTATAATAGAAAATCTCTTTAAATCCGACTCTGTAAGCTTTCCCGGCTATAATCGGATTTCCGAATGGCTAGTTCGGAGTATAGAAATAGAAAGACCAGCGAGGGTCTTGCTACGATTTGTTCTTATTCTATCCCATGAAAATGTACATAAGCTTATTTTTTTCATTGCTTTACTTATTTTTTCATTTCATTTTGAACTTTTGAAGTGATCCTAACCTGCAAATCGTTGTTTACCTATGTGTTTATTTTTTAAGTTATATATTAATTATTTAAATTACATGGAATTACCTTGAATGTTGTAAAGTTTATCTTTAGATAAATAAATTAAATTAATAAAGTTTGGTGTTTGTGGTCTGTGGTTTAAAGATTATAAAATGGACTCAATTTTCACGCAGACTTTTAGCTTTAGGTATTATATTGTTATACAGCATAATCTGCTTTTTAAAATATTGAATTGAATTGAATTTTGTAGAAGAGCACAACTTTGGGGAAACAAAAACTTGTGTGTTTTAAATGTATTTAACTGAATTCTTGTGTACATATTTTTAAATATATTTGGACATTGCACTTTAAGATAAAGCATTTATAATTATTTGCGTTTTTCTAGTGTAAATCTTAATATCTCCATTAAAAAAGGAGCTATCACGATGAACAAAAAGTTAAAACGTTAAAAAAGAGCAAGGCTTCAAGGTTTTGATAATAAAAAAAATCTGTTAGAGATCGAACGGTTAGAATAACACCGATACGTCACGGTTTTATACGGGTTTGCCATATGAGACCGAGACGTATCGGTGTTGTTCTTACAGCGTTCGATCTCTACTATCGGTCAATCTTTCCATAGATTGTGCATTTTTCCACAAAGCAACCATGTTTTCATGTTAAATAATATACTATATTTCTGTTACCAAAATTCAATGAACCACTTACAGAAAATGATATAGAGTACCAAATAGTGATAGAAAGAAAAAATCTTTCTAACTTATTTCTTGTCTATTTCTATCTCTATTGAATTACAGAGTTCGCCTCATGCGCACAAATGTTAGTTTTGTAAACAGCTGTCAATGGATTAGTTTAACTTAACCTGGAAAAGTGGGGTTAATAAATAAAAATACTTTTTTGTATTTATGACAGATATAGATAAACGCGAGTTGTTACTATTAGGTGAGCAACAGTTAGTAATTTCCTCTTTAATCTATGGACTAACCTCAGTAACATTACTGAGCATGAAAATAGTTCTGGGTAATTGTCTAGAAAGTTGCGGCAATGCCGATTTTAACCAAATTTGGTATATGGTTTTTTTTTGGGGCGCTGAAAGTATGTATACAGTGGCGCTGGATCAATTTATATAAAAATGACAAAAAATTTTGGAAGACGATCCAGCGTTTCATATTTTTATATTTTTAAAAATCAAGTTTGATACAAGCATTTTTTAAATTTTATGAGTAGGTAAAGTAGTATTTCTAGGCAAGATCCAACTTATGCCCTTATACCGAATTTCATAACCATAGGCCTACCTTATTTGTTTAAATTATTTACAGGGGAATAAAAAAATTAATTGGGCTCAAAGTCAGTTTTTGAAATTCTATTCGAGATAATGATTCTAAACAACTTTATAGAACTTTTTTATATCTTGTAATCCGATATAAAATTTAAAAAATGCTAAAATATCAAGGCATGCTTGATTTTTTAAAAAAATAAAAATATGAAATCCATGCAGATGCGATAAAACGGTAAATTTCAACCCCAAAATTTTTTGTCATTTTTACGTATAAGTCAGGGAGATGTATTTGGAAGGAACGTAGATATTCATCATCCAACTTAAAAATCAAACTAACCTTATTTGAAGGGTACAGGGGAAAAACGGGCTAAGTCAGTTTTTAGCGAAATTGAGATACTAACGTAATCCGATAGAAAAATTGTTGAAATCCCCGATAAGTACGCGATAAGTCAATATTAAATACGCCATTTATGTACCGGAGAATAACGTGATTTACGGTGGTCCGAGCAAAAACGGGCTATGTCGCGTTTTTACCTCTCTATTCGGCAGCGTTGTGCTCTCTATTTTAAACGCTTTTGTGTCAATTTGTGTCTAATACCAATTTTGGCCGAAAAATTTGCAGAGTTTTTAAAAGTTCTGTCAAAAAGAAGTTCAAGATAATTTTACCTTACTAATGCATAATTAATTGGGAATATGAAAAAAAATTCTTTCCTATAAAGAAACTTTCAAAGTAAACAAAAAATGAATCTAGCTTATTTTCTTACACTAATCGAAATATTAAGTTTTCATTTTAGGTGATCAGATTTATGTGAGAATACCAAAGATAATTTTTTAGTTCAGTTTTGTTTTACAATATAAGTTTTATAGACATAACACTGGATATTGAGTAAAATAGACATACTTTACAAAACAAAATTGTTATAATGTCACAAAAAAAACGGGCTGTCACAACCAGTTATCAATAAATTGTTGATTTTTCTATCAATATTTTTTTAAAATTATTGCAATTTATAACCTACAGATCTCAGATAGTTAGTAAACAAAAAATTTTGTCAACCCAAATACTTTGGTTTTTGTAGCGTTTTGAAATTGTTTTTCCTCTGTATCCTTCATTTACACTATTTCTCCTTCTTTTTGCACAGAGTTTTTGATTTTTAATATAAATTGGAACACATTATTTTATAAACACCTGTTAAAAACTTGTTTTTATAATAAATTTATACCTATTTTTTTTTAAATTTAGTTCTGTCAAAAAGAAGTGTCAAGATATCATTTACCTATAATTAATTGGGAATATGAAAAAAATTCTTTCACTATCTTAACTTTCAAATGCTGCAACCATGTATACACTATAGAGAATTTTTCAGCAAACATGGCCGCACGGTTTTATAGACAAAAGTAAAAAATAGACATCACAAAACAAAATTTAATGGAAAAAAAAAACGGTGTAAAAGTTATAAAAATTGTTGATAAAATTTTTTAAAATTATTGTTTTAAAAAGATGTTTAAACAAAAATTTTGTCATAAAATACTGTGTGGCACTTTTCTCCTTCTTTTTGCAGTGTAAACATTATTTTAAGAAAAACTTGTTTTTATAATACAAATAGACGGGGCTGCAACCATGTATACAATGAGAATTTTTCAAATGCCGCACGGTTTAAAAGTTAGTTTGATTTTTTTTTAAAAAGTTTGATAAAGTGGATATCTCAAGAATTGTGTACAAATAGACGGGGTAATGTAATGTAAATGACGTTAGTTTGATTTTTAAGTTTGATGATGGATATCTCAGAAACGAAACGTTTCCGCCAAATTTTTTTTAGATTTGTAATCAGCGCCCTAAAAACCCCCCTATACCAAATTTTGTAGAAATAGGAGTTGCCGCAACTTTCTAGACAATTATCTAGTTCTGCGCCGACTCTCGCACATTTTGCTTGATTTGAGTGTGTAAAATATAAAACATGTTTAATATATTTATTGCGAAAATTTAAAACCCAATTATATATTATGGAATAATTTTATGTGTAAAAGGTTCTAATAGTTATAGTCCACATATTTTAAAACAAAAACAAGCCTTCATAAAAGCGTTATACACAATTTAAATTTTTAAAGAATATATAATTCATCCAATAGTAAACTGTGGTCCCAGTATTAATAAGTAACTTAATAAAGATTTTCCAAAACATTTTCTCTTCAATAAAACAAAAAAATATATTAATCACCTAAATGGCGAATCCTTCTGCGCCTTTGAAATAAGGGGAATGTCCTCTTTAGATGTTTTTGTTATTGTGCTTTGAGATTCAACATCCATTTTCACAAAATGACAAAATTACTCTTAATGCACCTTAATTATATATTTTTTTTACATTTTTAGGAAACTATCAAAAAAAAACAAATTAGAGAATTTATGTGTCAACGTCAACTTGAAAGATGACCAATCAGCTGATGTCTTGATTTTTTTTTAAGTAGTTGGCAACCAAGTTGGCAACATTTATATGTTTCACACCATAGAGATGTGGTTACTTCAATTTTAATCGATTCATTTAGAATGTAACCTTCGAGCATGTACCTTCTAGAGACAGACTTGACGCTCGGCCGTACGAACGAGGACGAGAAAGAAATAGGTTAATAATCTTTCTCTTATAACCGGTTTTCTTTCTCTTTCGCCCGGTCATATATAGTTATATAACCTTCGAGCATATACCTATAAAAGCAGAATTGCTTCTTGGCCGTGCGAGAAAGAATATGTGTATAACCTTTCTCTCTTGCTCCAACGCAACGTGCCGATGGGTCTACGCGGCGGCGCAGACCCTTTGGCACGTCTTTTAGCTCGTTGATTGAAATAAACCTTATGATTTTCGCTGTTTCCATCCGTTCTAGTTTTCAAACCACTAAAGATTTAACTGGGTTAACTTAAAAGAATTAATACCATAGAAATAATACATCTAGGCCCGGTTGTACAAGGGACGTTCAACCGAAGTTCACGCTGATCATCGGTTCAACGGAAAAAACTCGTTGTACAAAGCCGGTTCAGACGGTGAACTGTGGTTGATCTTGAACGTCCGAATTTGGGCGTTCAAGATGAGTTCAACGTTCAACTCCTTGTAATTTTTAACCTCACTTTTTTGACAGATCACCTTGTGTTTTAAATATTTCGTTTTTATAATAATTATTAAAAATGGATCTTGTTTGGAAAGATATGACAGACGACAAGGATTTTGTAGAATAACTTAATAATGTTACACACTCTCGAGCCCCATAAATATACAGAAATAGACCAGATCATTTGAACGTTTGGAATAACAAATAATTTAAGGCCAGGATTTATATTGAAGAAACAAGCTATAGGATTTTTCATATCTGAAATAATTTGCTTTTTTATGGGATTTCATCAAGCAGTGCTTACCAACTCTCGGCCGTACGCGTCTTTAATCTTGCAGTTGTGGTTTGTTGATTAATTACACGTATAGATTTTAAATCCTAAATGTTATACGAATTTATTTTTTACGTATAGTTGCACTAATGTAAGTCTTATTAGTCATATTATGTTTTAGGTTTTAGATTTTTTTCTGTTTATTTTAGCTCAAAATTTTGAGCTCCAAAAAGCACCTATCAGATAAAGAGTTTAGAAGAAATTGTCCAAGAGGTACTTTAGTGACAAGTGACCTCAAGATGGCAAGTTGAAACAGACTATATAACAGCGACGATAGTTTAGAGAGAATCAGTTCCAGATCCGATCGACGAAGACCAATACGAGAAAGATCTACAAGAAGTGTGGGGTTGTAGTAAAAATGAGAACTGATACTGCTGAATCTTCACAGTTGCCAAAACCCACGAAGGCGACCTCGAGAAATAGCATTGCAAGCCGCTATTACCTATTACTTCTCATAACATCAACTCAGCAGGGCAATGCCAAATATGTTGGGAAAAGAATATTACAGTTTAGTTCCAAGAAATACCGAAAAAAAGAAAAAATGTTGTTTATATCAGACCTGGTGACAATGCCAAAGATGCCAACGAATATTGTAAGTAGCGACGATATACTTTCCGAAGTATGTAAAATGAAAAGAAATTTGAATTCGGGAAAAATAATAGGTAAAAAGTGCCTCCATTGCCAATAATGGGAACTAAAGGCTCTTCTATTTATATTAATTATATCGGTAACCACCTTTCGGCTGAAATTATTTTTGACATATTCCAGTGTCCTTAGGGATTGCAACCGTAAAATACCATGAGTAGAAGAAGATTCAACTTTTTTAATAAATGCGCTGAGATTTGATGATGCATATACAAGGGTAGAACGAAGAACTACATCCACTTTTGCTCCGATTTCCGATATTTGGGATAAACTTATAAATAACTGTACCAAACATTATAAACCCAGCGCATATTTTGCATTGACAGAACAATTGGTAGGCTTTTCGAGGTAGATGCCCGTTTAGAATGTATATGCCATTTAAACCCAACAAATATGGCATAAAAATACTTATGATGTGTGATGTTGCAACAAAATATCTCCTAAACGCAAGTCCTTACCTAGGAAAATCCACTAATACCAATGGAGCTCCCTTGGAAGACTACTTTGTGGAACTACTTAGTAAACCAGTTTGGGGAAGTCATAGAAATATTACAATGGATAAGTTTACCAATGTTCCATTAGTTGAAAACTTCTTGAATCTTATACTAACAGTCCGGTACGATTTTAGACAGACCCAAGAACTGCTATATATAAATTCGAGACCCAACGGAACATTGATGGCCGTTTTTACTGAAAACACTACTTTGAACCAATGGCAAACAAGAACGTCCTGTTATTGTCATCAATGCATAATACAAAGATGAACGCTTCAAAACCAGTTCATGTATACAATGCTACTAAAGGAGCAGTAGATACTTTCGATCAAATGACCTCCAAGTTTTTTAGAAAGACCAGACGTTGGCCTCTCTGTGTTTCTATAATATGTTTTAGCCATAAATCCATATATCATTTACAAATAATATGACGTTTGCTGGAAAAAAATGGAATCCTTGAATTACATGATAAAGCTTCACGAGCAACTAACAAAACCGTGGCTGACAAGACTGATTTCTACATTGCCTAGAAAATTAAAAACAACCATCTCAACTACGTTGGGTGAAAGTTCTCAAGAGGGGTTTAAAGGGAAACTCTAAGGGAAAGCGAACGTATTGTAGCAATACGTCAAGAGAAGAATGACAACAACGTATTGTCAAAATTGTCCAAGACCCCTTTGTGCGAGCATCAAATAAAAATTTGTTATGAATGCGCTGAATCTAAATCTAAGTAGTCTTTTTATTTGTATTTTTTGGTTATTTCGATTTTAGATTTAGGAAATGTTTGTTATTTTTATATAAAGTTTTCAGAGTTAGATAATTTAATTATTAATATTATTTTCAATTAAAATTAAAATGTTATGCACAGATTTGTAATATACGTTACGTATTGTTGGAATAACAACATTTTTAACGTTGGCAATCTAGGGTTAAGGCCAGGATTTATATTGAAGAAACAAGCTGTAAGATTTATCATAGATGAAATTTTGGAACAAATTTCATCTGTTACAGACAAGTAAAATTTATATTGTTTAATTACATTTGATTTTAAGTTTAAATGTTCTATTTATTTTTTAGAAACCATGCACTAACACCCACTGAAATGGTATGCAATGCTTTAAGATTTCTAGCCACTGGGAGTTTTTGGCAAGTTTTGGAGATTTTGGAGGTACTGACAAGTCAAGGGCAAGTCGAAAAATATATATAGTTTAAGAATAAGTTGCCAAATAAGGGCTAAAATTGACAAAAATGCCAAGAACTGAATCTGAAATTAACATTGTAAGGCGAGAATTTTTTAGCATTGGAGCCATAATAAAATTCAATCTCCTGGAGGGGCAGATGCAGAATATTACAGGATCCAATAAAGGATTTTTTCATACAATGTGCATTTATTTTATTTTGTAAGTAGTGTGTTAGAAAAATGTAAAATTAAACAAATAATATAATACAAATACATACTAGATAATTATTATTAGTTTTTTATTTAAATAAAATCTTTAATTAGGTTAAGTTGTGACAATTTTCTTCTTTTTTTTGTGGGCTTTGCAACTGATGGTTCACGTAAACCTACAATGGTACAACACTCAAAATTCTGAACTGGGTTCAACAATGAACTGCAGTTCAAGAAAACTTGTGTTGTACCATTGTTTGTACAACCGGCCCATAGATTGCTGATACCGTACTGCCGGATTGACCCAAAGAGTGAGAGAAAACAATATACGACCCGCACTCATGCCCTCTCACTCCAGCCTGCGCTCATTGGTTGCGCGTGACGACAAAACTTGCATAGCTCGGCAATGGTGCGCAATAAAATCAGAGAGCATGAGTGAGCTTGTATAGCGTTCTCTCTCACTCTTGGGATCAATTTGGCAGTAAGGCATCAGTGTTGCCAACGTAGGCGATTTTTCGCCATTTGGGCTACTCAGAGCGAGAATCGGCGACGAAAAAATCTAAAAAACTGATCGTCTATTTAGGCTACTTCAGAGAAAAGTTATTTTAACCAGCCGAATCGCAAATAATTAAGAAAAAATACAATATACAGTAAATGTGCGTAGGTACAATTTGATATTGATATGGTCACCCTGACGACGGCGAGTCTTGTTGATGCCATAATATTGCTAGCAGAAGACGAATCGGAATAATCTTACTCGCGTCTAGAGATACCCCGGATATTTTGGCTCACGAGCTTCTTGACAGTGTTGACGCATGTCTAATAATCTAACGATTTTGTTATAACCTAAAAAATTAAATATTAATGTGTCAAGTAATGTTTTGGGGTCTTTTCTAATACGTCCCCGCACATTTCACATCTAAAATATAATTGAGGAAAATAAAAAGCCGCTTTAATTAACCATGACCGACTAGAACTTAGGGCTTTTGAATTTGTCTAAATTATTTGTAGAAGTTATAAACAAAATTTTAACAACATATTAGAAAAAACCCCGGGAATATATTTTTACTTTTAAAAAAAATTATAACTAAGGCGGCCAACTTTATGAAAAGTCAATGCGGGACATATGACGAACGGGGGGGGGGGTGATGTAGAAGAAGTAAAATTAATGAAAATTAGGTAATACTAAATCAACATTTGATTATTTAAAATCGTATTTTCCTGTTGAATGACATTTTTTAACTAGATTAAAGTTCTTGTTAAGTATATTAAAAAAGTTTTGACAACCATATTAAATTTTACAATAAGCATTGCACGTGTTTCAACTGTATGTGATGATTTTCCGATGTCCATCAGGCATTCATCAAAAAAAAAAAGAGACACGTTCTGTAGAATGCGCTTTAATCACAAAATAATTAATTTACCGACATGCGGGACAATTTTATTAAATATTGCAATGCGGGATTACAATCGCCAATACGGGACCGTCCCGCAGAATGCGGGACGGTTGGCAGCCTTATTTATAACTTCTACCATATCAAAATTTATAAAAAATTTGTTAATTACTTCTATGTAGGGATAATTTAGACAAATTCAGAAGCCCAAAGTTCTAGTCGGTCATGGTTACTTCTGGCTAGCAAAGCGGCTTTTTATTTTCCCCAATTATATTTCAGACGTAAAGAAGCGGAGACGTATTAGAAAAGACCCATGATTTACCTTTTTTATATTAAATGCATTATATAGAAAAAGCCCACTTCTCAAATTACGCGCCAAGTCCCTGCATAATAAAGCATGTATCATGTGTCAACACTGTCAAGAAGCGCGTGAGTCAAAATATCCGGAGTATCTCTAGACCCGAGTAATAATCTTACGACCGAGTGACGATCGCGTTGTTAAATTTAGCAATGGACTTAGCAGTTTAGAATGTTTAACAAAACGTCATTGTCATTGTTATTCAATGATTTTAGTAGGCAACCTGTCAAAATCTGACATTTTGTTAAACATTCTAAACCATTGTCAACTTAGCAAATTGTTAAAAGTTAACAACGGTTTAGAATGTTTAACAAAATGTCAGATTTTAACAGGTTGCCTACTAAAATCATTGAATAACAATGACAATGATGTTTTGTTAAACATTCTAAACTGCAAAGTCCATTGCTAAATTTTAACAACGCGATAATATTATTTTTTTATTTAAACATTATATTCTTTCTTTGTAATAATCTTAATCTTTGTTTATTGATTTTTTAATCTTGTTTTTAAAATGCTACCTATTTTTTTAAACTTTACTTTTTTTTAACATTATGGTGTTTTATATTAGGCTTAGGTCTATTTATCGATACATTTTAAATAAGTTATAAAAAAATTGATAAAAATTACATTTAATTTTATACATATTGATATTTTAGAGTTTTGGCTAGATTAGGCTGCTGCAACTGAAATTCGGCTACATTAGTCTATTTTATGTATGAGAAACAGCGATATTAGGCAGAACTGTACGGCATCCGCAATCTATATGTATTGTTTATAATTAATACCTGGTTGAAGACTTTTCAGTATAACCTCACTAGTGCTTGTATAGTAAAAAGAGGAGGTCCACGAGAGGAGCGACTATCTAGAGAAAGATATGCAGCCTATAAGCATGCGCGGACTTTTTTTCCACTCGCGCCTAGAGACACCCGGATAGACAAATTTAAAAGCCCTAACGGTGAGCCCTAAGTTCTAGTCGGTCATGGTTAGTTCTGGTTAGCAAAGCAACTGTTTATTTTCCCCAATTATATTTCAGACGTGAAAATGCGGGGTCGTATTAAAAAATACCGCGCATGCTCATAAGCTGGAATATCTTTCTCTAGATAGTCGCTCCTTCCACGAGTGTCTCCTGGACCTTCCACCACTTAACTTCATAGTAAAGGGAGAAGCAAGAATGGGCTACTTTCTTCCAACTGCAACAAAAACCAACTGGTGTCTACGCTAGTTTGAGACATAGCGACATAAAAAGTCAGGTTGGTGACATGTTGGACGTGAGAACATACCAGATGATTCCCCAATACTCATTTAACAAAAACTTCGAGGTAAAAATTTCGGATCGAAGTGAATGGCAATAACCCGATCTCCCAGCACATTTGGATATATCACCTGGTACACAGATGGATCCAAAACCGAGCAGGGAACTGGATGGGGCGTGTACAGTGAAATGAGAAACTCACAATTCTTTATTCCACTAGGAACACACAGTTCTGTGTTTCAAACGAAAATATATGCTTTACTGGACTGTGCAAAAAACAACAGGAGGGCTTATAAAAACAAGCAGATCTGCATAATAACAGACAGCCATGCATCACTAGGGGCACTAGCAAACCCCAAGGTAACGTCCAAGCTGATATGGGAATGCCAAAAACAACTGAAAGTCCTGGGAGAATGCACCAGGGTAACTCTCCTATGGGCACTGGGACATTCGGGAATAGAAGGAAACGAAAAGCGAATGAGCTAGTGAGACAGGGATCATCCACACCATACTTTGGACCAGAACCTGTCCTTGGAGTGACAAATACCACAGCACGACGGCAAACTAGGGAATGGATCCAAAACAAACATGAGTAATACAATACTGGTCCAGCATTGGTACAATCAGACAAAAAACGGGCATTATTTGGGCAACAACAATCAGCCCACAGGAATATATCAACCAGCCAGTCTCGGGGTTATGCAGACTTTTAGAAGGAACAACACTAGTGGGAGGTTTGGTATAAAAGATAATGGGGGATTAGGCACAAAAAGCCCAGGAAGCGGTGCTGCGTCCAGTAGTGAATTAAGACGGCTTCCATGGGAAAAAAAATAGTAAAAAGAATAATTAAAAACTTAAAGAATCTGTTGGTCACCATGAAATTCTTGTTTTACTTTTAAAATCGGCTGTTCATCTTCTCGTTATTGCCCACAAAATAAAAGTGGAATTTATGTCTGGAATGTTACTGGCGAGCTTAAAGCTGAGTAATATTAAAGCAATTTTTAAAGTCAGAAAAAAATAAATAAAAAAAAAACAGACCAATCACGCTCCTATCAAATGTAAATAAACTAATAAAAAAAATATTTTTTTTATTGGTACCCTATGTTGCGAAAGTACGCCTGGGCGTGTTTAAATTCAACTTTTAAACACAGGCTTGTTTTAAGGGTTACATATATCATTTGTTATTGTATTTTAATCAAAAACACAAGAAATGTGAAGTCTAAGATGACATTGCCAACCTTTAACCTCGAATTTTGGAACGTCAGACATTTTAAGAAAAAAAATTTTTTGATCTGACATGAGTACTTGATAACGTCAAATATAATATTACTAATATAATAAATATTACAAAAAAAAAGTAGCGTAAAATATTCGTGGATAACTGGTCCTTAAAACACTTGCTCTATTTCGAGAACTCCGGCTCCTCCGTCGTGCCCGAAATATCGCGCGTGTTTTAAAGGCCTTAATATCCACTTATACTTTATTATACTAATATAACAGGCTGTCATTTTTTAAAAGTTTAGAAAACAGTTGTAGATTTAAAATAAAAACTGTAAAATTAAGCATGGCTGAAGGACTATCTAGATAACTTTTAAATAATAGGAATAATAGGCTATAATATCTTTTCTGGAAGGAAACAAATTTTAAAATATTGAACTGGAAATAAAGAGAGGAAAGAAACATGAAGGGCAGGTTGTCAGGCACTTAAATCCATTCTAGAGGCCCTAAACAAAAAAAAGAGAATAAGCACTGTGCTTGAATCTGTTTAAGGCATTTAACTCCATGGACCACACTCCATAAAAAGCCCTCTCAATACAGAATTAGAGGAGTGCAACTTCGTTCAGATGTACAATTTTAAACTGACCCTTGGGTTTCTGATGTGTATAAGTAGATATATAGTAGGTTTATGCAGCTCTATATATACTAAAAAATGTCAGTTTTAGTAATAAAAATTAATTTTAAAAATGAAAGTACTATTTAACAATGTTTAAGGTCATGTCTTTCTAAGTTAAAATTAAAACTAAATCCAACAGCGGAAACAACCTTCGACTATAATGAAGAAATATTTCTGATTTTTTAGTATTATAACTATTCGTAAAACTAAAATTAGATTAATTTTGCATAAACCCACCTCTATTTATTACAAAGAAAAATCTAAAAAAAAAAATTTCCTTACGCACCCACACATTTTTATGAAAAATTAAGGCACCTGTTACTTTCTCTGTATCCCACCCCTTTAAGCACATAAATAGATTAAAACTGACTTTGACAAGAATTAACTAAATTTTTGAGGTTGTTGAGGTGTCTCAAAATCATTTTTTAAAAAATGTATGATAAACAAGTAAGGTAGTTTTCTTCACAGATTTAAATGAAGAAAACTTATACAATAATCATTTTCGATTAGGAAAAACACCTTAGCAAAAAATGTATTGCATTGGTTCAAAAAGTCAGTAACCATAGTTACAACTTACAACAATAAAAAATGTATTATATTGGTTTAAAAGGTCAGTAATAATGATTACTTACTAGGTGTTTTTCTCAATTGAAAATGGCCAGATTATAGATACTAATTTTATTTTGGTTTAATTAATTTTTATGATTTTTTTTTTATTGTTGGGAGTCTTATATTTTCAGTATACATATAAATTGCACTTTTCTAACTAAATTGACACCTATTACCAACTAAAAAAATGATTGGAAAAAGGTAAACCCCCTATGTTTATATTATGACTTCATCAGACAAAAATTCTATCCAATAATTATTTGCTCAAAATGAGCAGTATAAATATTTCAAACTCATATATTTAACCAATCCTACAATGGTGGACACAATGATGAAGAAGTTAAATTTTGTGTTTGTTTTTGTGCTTTCCTATAAATTTGGTTTGCAAATGACACGATAAGAAAAACACAAAAATATTAGGCTCGATTCAAACAAAACAAAACAAAAACACATTAATAAAACAAACTATTTCAGGTAAAACCAATCAAAAGGATATCACTTCTGCAGGTTGTAGTACATCAGACATTAAATTTTTGCTCATTTTTGTGCTTTCCTCCAAATTTGTTTTGCAAAACAAAGGAGGTAAATAATAAATACTGAAAAATATACAGAAAAAGAAGCATTTGAAAGTCAAAAGTCAAAAAATAGATGTCAAAATTTGATGGGATCAAATCCAAATTAATTTTGCTTTTCTTTGTAATATGAACATCTGTGAATTTAAATTTTTGCCTAAAGGTTTGGGATCGGATAAAACCTACATCTGATACCCTTTAAAAGATTTGGAATAAACACATTATCCAATTTAAAACATACTGCATAAAATGCCAAGACTTTTTTCTTTAAGGTTTCATATTGCTAGTTGCTCTTCGATTTTACAAATTTGTAGTTCTGCAAAAAATTTTCCAATCGTTTAGATATTCATCATCAATCAATACTAATTTTCATATATTTCCTAAAATTCACTAAAATTTTAACACTTTAAAACCTTGTATTTATTTCATTTAACTCAAAATACTTTCTTGCCAATTGTACTATCATGTTTACTTGTAAAGGATTTCTATTATTTTTGGCTGTATGGACATCCATCTCATTATTTCCATTATTTGTATTACCAAGGAGAAAATCAGTTTCTTCATCTACATCAAAATTTTGCATGGGATATTCCATTCCCAATCCATATTCCAATATACTACAATTTTACCAATATTTTTCTTTAAAAAACCTAAACACTAACGTATTTTGAGCTTACTTTATAAATTAGTCAAATATATATTTTTTAATGTAAGTCATTTGAAAACTCCCAATAATTTCTTTTTCTATTTTCGTATATCCATGTCTTAAAATAGTAAAAATTTATATACCGTCTTTCAAACAAACTACAGCTGCCCAAGCAATGTTGCCATGTCAATTTAAAACAGTGTAGCTGTTTACGAACAACCACTTTTCTTACCTAAGTTAAAGTCAAGAGTTAAAGTTAGTTTCTGACCAGAGCTAAAAAAAATGGCCGGTTGCACCAAAAGTATCTTAAGTAGATCTTTATTAAGAAGCTCTTATAATTAAGGGTAACTTAAATTGTTTTCGCTTTCACCATTAGGTTTTTATTGCAACTTAACTAAGAATACTTAGAAAGGCGGCAACGTTGCATCGTTCTTCTTTTTTATTGTTGGCCTTTACCATGCGGATAATCAGAACTAACTGATATTAAATCTTTCCTTTTCTAGCTTGTTTGTGATTAAATGATAGCAGTAATCTGACTTAATCTTTGTAAATAATTAAAACTTTAATATTTTTTTAATTTTATAGACATTACAATAGACGATTTCGCCACGTTTTGGTAGGTACTTTGGTTGGTCAGAAATAGTGATGGGATAATTCGAATTAAAAATAATCGATAATCCGATTATTGAAATAACCGCTATCATGCGATTATTCAGATTTAATTTTTTTTTGATTTAAATTTTATTTTTCGTAATTCAAATTAAATCTGAATAATTGCATGATTGCGGTTTTTTCAATAATCGGATTATCAATTATTTTTAATTCGAATTATCCCATCACTATTTCTGACCAACCAAAGTACCTACCAAAACGTGGCGAAATCGTCTAATAAAAAATCGGTAGTTAGTTTGTGATTTTTTGTTGTAAAATTTAAAACAATATATGGAAAAGAAAGATCAAGGGCGCCTTTCTTTACGGCCATGGAAAAGGAACAATTATTGTCAATATGAGATATAAACACATAATTGAAAAAAAAACGTTTATTATTTTATGTGAACAAATTTAAATATTCCTAATTTACAAGTAAATACTTAAAATTTAAAGGCTAATACTAATACAAACTTGTTATGTTTAAACTGAAGCTCATTTTCGTTTTTTTCAAGTAAACTGAGCACTGTTGGCTACGTTAATTTGAACCTTTTGAAAAATGTAAGATTATCCATCTCGTCAAAATGGTTCTTTTTAAAATAACAGAGCAATGTCCAAAAGAATAAAAAAAAGTAAATAAACCTGAAAAATGCCATAAGTAATTAAAATTCACTGTTTCTACATTCTTCTTGAAAATCTACTTAACATCGCATTTATAATATTATAATCCAAACTATCATTGTTTAAAACCTCCGTTTTTACATAATTTTTACCAAATTAATTATTTGAAACTACAAACGAAAAATAAATAAACAAAATATTTATCAAATATCAACTTCAAATTACTTAAGGGATCATTAAGAACAGAAAATCCTAAACTTAAAGTTAAGGGACCTTTTAAGGACCAATTTCAGCTGGTGCAAGAAACATTTAAAACTTAAGGGGCATTTAATGCTTAAGAACAACTTAACCCCGGGTTGCACAAAAGTTAATCAAGGTTTAGAATGTTTAACAGAACCTTATGTCAGTGTTATTCAATGGTTTTAGTAGGCAACCTGTCAAAATCTGACATTTCGTTAACCATTCAAAGTACTAATCACGCTTTCTGCAACCGGGTATCAGTGTCGCAAAAAGTGTTGGTGCAACCGGCCATAAGTTGTTTGATCGAACACGCAATTTCGGCTTGTCAAGTTACGACTCCCTAAAACGTTAAATGTCAAATTTTGCTCAACCTAGGTTAGCCAAAATATCTCAGACAGAAATCCTGGCAAAGAGTAATAAGTTTTACAATTATTACTCTTTGATCCTGGTACCTTAGCAGGGGCAAGGGGGGAGGTCAGATTCTGACTTAGCTGTGACAAATCGTACTGCCAACTAAAGCCGGAGTCTCATGCATCCGATTTCCGACGATCCGATCATCCGAAAGTATTTTGATTGGTCAGAACATTGTGGCGCACAATGTTCTGACCAATCAAAATACTTTCGGATGATCGGATCGTCGGAAATCGAATGCATGAGACTCCGGCTTAAGTTAGTTTCCCTCAACTTAGATCAGAATTTGTGCTGTTCGTAAGCAGCTAGTGTACCACAGAATAAAAAAGAGTTAGTTTTGGTCAAGGGTAATAAACCTAACAAGGAGTGCTCGATCCCATTTAAGCCCATATAAACCAATTTAAATGTCAATTCGGTATTTGTGACGTAACCTGTTTGCCTGTTTGTTTTGTTTACAAGTAATAAAAAGTCTTAATTTTTTAAAAATATTATACATTACAGTTCTAATAGTAAGTACATATCCAAAATAGTTTTTAAAAGTTGAATATTTAACAAAAATTAATAAAATAAATCTGCCTTCTGGGCAAAATGGGCAAACGGGTGACGTCCAAACATAACCTATATCTGCGGACAAATAGTAAAAATCGAGCACTCCTTGTTAAGTTTACTACCCTTGAGTTTTGGTTAGTGTACAAGTTATAACCTTCGTGCATACGCCTGCTAGAAGCAACCTTGCCTCCTGGCCGTGCGGACAAGCGTGTGAAAGAGAAAAAAAGAATAACAGTACAACCTGTTACTCTCGCTCCTCGTTCTAATTCATGGCAAGCACGTGAAGCAAGAAAAAAAGGTGTTAGACTTATTGGCTCTTTCTTTCTTGTAGTCATGCTCATGTATATGCTCGAAAAAATATTATGTTATTGTTTGGATTTGGATGATTTATGATTTCCTCTATGTTTAAAGAGTCAGATAGAAATTATCCATGCAATGTGCTAGCGAAATAAGTACTTGAAGGAAATCGAGCTAATTAAATATAGGGATAGTAAACAGCAAGAAACCAACTCTTAAAACAAAAAATCCCTAGGCGCTCGAGACTCGAGACCTCTCTTGCTCTTGTGCCTCTCTTCAAAAAAGTCATTTGGTTTTTGTGGTATGTATTTTTCTAATCTTAATTTTTAGAATTCATCTTTAGTTTTTACAGGTAAATTTGTGTCTTGTTAAATGCCGGGACTGATAATCTTTTCATCTATATAAATATTTTTGTTATTTATTAGATGGTAATAATATTAAAAGTTTAATTTTTGTAACCTTTATTTTTGTTTACATTTTAGGATTCACTATGGCAAAATCTAAGAATCATACTAATCATAATCAGAGTAAGTATTTTTCTTACACCTTTTCATTGTTTTTAAAATTTAGCTGACCATAAGTAATTTAATATTATTTTTTAGACCGTAAGGCCCACCGTAATGGGATTAAGAGACCTAAAAGAAACTTGCATGAATCAACACTTGGTGTAAGTACAGCTAATTATTGTTTAAATGTTTGTTTAATTTCCTTAATTTAAAAAGAAGTATGCTGTGCAGTATATTCTTGTTATATTTGCTTCTAGCAACTTCCAAACAGATTTGACTTTTCCATTATGCTTTTATTTAATTTTCATACCTGCCCAATTTAATACTAAAATCGAATATAAAAACAGGCTTAAGCTGGATTTCTAGTTTCAGTAACGTAAGATGTAGTGGTAGACCATAAAAAAATATACTTGTTATTATTAACCTGTTATTTACAGTGTATAAAAACTTAAGCCATAATAAAAACACTTAAAGGTCCCATGGTTTTGTAACCTATTTATATTGTTTGTTTTATTTGTACATGAGTGTGCCTTTTTAAGCCCTCAGTAGGCCAAATGCCATAATTAGGTATAGTTAGTAGTTATTATCAATAAAGAATCTGAAAATAGACGTGTTGTTAAATTCATCAGATGGTTTTGCGCTAAAATGTAGCGTGACGTCACACTAGATTACCGCTGTTTTTCGGATGGATATTGTAAATGAAGTATTGGCAGAATGCCCTTTTAATGTTATTGTTATTTGTCATTTGTTTTTTTTTTGGTTATTTTGTCATGTTGGAATAGACAGTGTCAAATTGAATTTTGAAAATAAAGAAGTTGTCATTAAAACCCGGACTTTAAATACCGACTAAACCCAGACAAATAAACCCAGACCCCAATTCTTTCATTGGTCCATCAAGGAAGACAAGCCCTATGGAAAACAGCAGAGATAAACGGGAACCAAGACAAAATCGTGGCACAAGAACCCTGGACGAAAATTATAGTGGCCCAGTTTTGGTACACCTTTACCTAAAAACCTGACACCAGCAGAAAACCACATACAGAGGTAGGCTCAATTAGTTCTGGTAGTAAAATTGAGGAAGTGTCAAATGATTTAAGAGCTGACTTTACAAAAACTGTAGAGGAAAAGAATGATATAGAAAATAATAGTGTTGCAACCTCAAAGACAAATAAAACTGCAAAGTCAATGACAAATAAAACAAAGACGACCAAGTCAAAACGATCTACAACAGAAATTGAACTGGAGTATGCACTAATCGCACTACAAGCGGAGGAAAGAAAACGACAAATTGAAGAGGAGTTTTATTTATTTATTTATTTATTTATTTATTTATTTATTTATTTATTTATTTGTCAGTACATTACAGAATAAAATAATTCCAAATAGTACAACATAAACTAAAAAATAAACATACACTAATTAAAAACACATATTTAAAATAAAAAATATAAAAGTTTAAAAATAAAAAGAAAAAAAGTCAAAAACAAAAAAATCAAAATAAAACATTAATTCCCATGGCGCTTTTAATGTCTCTGTTGTAGCACAAAACAAATCAGGCTGAGTAATTTTTATTGAAATTAATTAACCGATCAACAAACGCGGGCCCTACCATAATTTGTTCGGGGGGATTTTCAGAAAAGAGATGTCTAGATCTGGTGCCGACTTGGTACTCTAAAGTTTATTTTTTCCCAATAGAACGGGGCAGTTAATTATACCATTTACAATTTTAGAAAAAAAAGGCTCTCCTTCGCCTGACTCCAGACTTAATCCCCCAACAACAATCTTGTTTGGTGGTTAAATTTTGACAGGGAAATCTGTACTTATAAAGGAAATTTTACAAATTTATTTTGGGCTGTTCCCCAAACCATTTTCATAACAATTGTAAAATGGTGCCCAAATTACACTATTATATTCAAGAACGCTTGACTAAAAATATTATAGAGTAATTGTATTACTTTTGTGTTGTTTATATGACTACAATTTCTCTTAAAAAATCCCAACATTCTAAACCCTCTCAACACAATACTATCCACATGTAAATTAAATTAATTCCCTGTCAAAGATAACACCCAAATCATTAAAATGGCTCACAGATTCCAGAGCAATATCATTTATTTATATTGAAATATGAGAGGTGAAGGGTTTTTTTTTAAAAACTCATTGTTTTACATTTATTTACATTTAAAGTTAGAAAATGTTAAAAAAAGAACTTGAACGAGAGAGGAAACAAAAGGGAAAAGGGAAAAGGGAAAAAAGAGGAACGGGGAAAAAAAACAAAAGGAAGAGGCGTTAAAATTATTGGAACTAAAACAGAAAGTGGAACAGCTAAAAATACGAACCAAATCGACACAAAAAGCTGTAAAACTGGATCTGTAAGTAAACATTTTGATGTCTTATCACAAAATTCAGATGAAAGTTACACAAAAAATGAATCAAAAAAAATCAGGAACTTTTTTAAAACATCTAAATCAACGGGATAGAAAACCGGATATTACAGAAGTATGTGACAAGATTGCTAGTGCAATTCAAGCTGTAGCAATTCCAAGACAGGCGGAGAATACACGGACCGACGAAAGGGGGAAAAAGACTTTCCATTTTAGGGATGGTAAACCAGAAGAAGGGCCCAAACCCTTTTTATCTACCAATTCAGACAGATTTCCACCATCTGAAAAATTACAAACGAAGAATGTTTTTGATCAAATTGCAGAAATGTCTAAAAGGTGATGCTAAAAGCAGTTTCAGGTTTATTAATGAGCCCTGGTAACTTGAATCAAGTAATTAAACCCCAGAAAAAGATTTGACGCCCTGATTTAATTCTGGATATTTTGATAAATAAGGAAAAAAGTTTTCTTCAAATTAGAGAATACGAGTTGGAAAATTTAATAAGTTTTCAAGTTCAATTGCAATTGTAAGTACCATAACTTTTTAAATTATGATCGACATTTGGAAAATCCAAGTTTACTGAAGGACCTGGTACAAAAACTACCAAACACTTTGAAATTGAAAATGGGGAGAAGAAGTTTCCAGAAAGAATGGACAAGTAAACCTTCTAGACTTTTCTGAATGGGTAGCAGGAATAGCTGATTCCGCATGTTACGTCACTACACCAAAAATATCGCCACCAGCACCAAGTTTACCTCGAAAACATGAAAAATCCTTCATTATCAATGACCAAGTAGCAATTTGGGGGATACTGTCATGAAAAACACCTAGTGGAGAATTGCAGAAAAATCAAAACCGATGACGTAGAGACAAGATGGCAAGTTGTCCCCCAAAAATAAGCTGTGCTTTTCATGCCTAAAAGGATCACACCAAACTAGGGATTGTAAAAACGGAAAGCAATGCAACGTACAAGGATGTAAGAGACAGCATAACAAAATGCTTCATAATGGGCCCCTTAACAAGAAGAAACAACAGTTTAGTTACCACAACTGAATCCAGACCATCAGGATCAAGAACTGAACCAACCACCCAACCTGGACAAGGTTTCATTGCGCTTGGACAAAATAAAAAAAGAAAAATGTTTTTTTAAGGATGGTTAATGTCAAAATCACTGGACCGGATAATTGCACAATTTACACAACCGCATTTTTTGATGAATGTTCTACAGTGACTCTAATAGACGAAAACTTAGTACAAAAAACTGAACAAAAAATGGAACGTCTCAACCGTTAACGCTACAATGGACAAATGATGTTACTTCAACCCATGAAACATCAAAATTTACGATTTAAAAATTTCTGGCGATTATCCAGGTGCCAAAGAATTCAAAAATGAGAAATGTAAGATCGATAAAAAATCTAGCCCTTCCATTCAAGTTGTTTTGTATGAAGATTTTAGACATCTTCCACACTAAGGGACTACCAATATCAGACATAACCTGCCCACCTATTTGCTAATTGGACAAGACAATGCCAAGCTCATGGTACCACGAAAAGTCATAGAAGGACCAGAAGGTTCACCGTTAGCGACCAAGACCAAGTTAGGCTGGACGATACATGGTAAGATAGACAATACGACCAAATAAGTAATTCTGATAGAAAAATTTATAGAGAAAATGAAAAAAATGACCAACGATGTAGCATTATTCATCAAAATGTACAATCTCTAGGAAATTCTATAGATATGATAAATGATATGCTTGAAGAACATGTGGGCTGTGAATGTTTTTGCCTTTCAGAACACTGGAAAACAAAAGAGCAGTTCGAAAACTAAACATTAACAATTTTAAACTGGTATCAAGTTTTTGCAGAGTAGGAGGGTATGGGGGCGCCCGGGAACCTAAAAAAGATATCAAATTTCAAGAAGAAAAAAATTGAAGAACTTTCTGTCGAAGGTGTCTATGAATGTGCATGTGTTGAGTGTACTTTTAAAAGTGAAAGTGTCATTGTCGTATCAGTGTATAGGCCTCCAAAAGGTAACCCAATATTGTTTCTTGAAAAAATGGAGAGCATGCTGGAACAAATCATAAGTGAACGAAGAAAATTTTTATTGCTGGGGATTTTAATATAGAACTTTTAGAAAAAAACAATCTTGGAACACAATTTTTATCTGTTATGAACTCTTTTGGTATGTATCCAACAATTTTAGAAAATACCAGAATAACATCAGCATCTAAAAGCTGCTTGATAATATTTTTACAAATGTACCAAAATGTGATGTATACAGTATTGTTCTAAATACGGTAATATCAGATCACACGGCCCAAAAAATTATATTTGCTTATAAGCAGAGCACAGTAAAAAATGTTATTTTAAAAGAATTTTACTGAAGAAAGTAAAACAGAGTTTTTTAATACTTTAAAACAGGAAAAATGGCAAGATGTTTTTGCTTTAGATCCAGCTGATGTAAATAAACAGTGGTCTGCTTTTATGAACACATTCATGTTTTTTCTTTAATCAGAGTTTTCCTAAAAATTATTCAATCCTAACCACAAAACAAAAAAATTTATATAAACATAATAAAGATATAAAAAATGTAAAAAATAGGTTAGATACTTTTTTTATTATTAAAAAGACAAAGTAACAATTATAATAACTTGATTTTGTGAAAAAGGAGTATGATGAATTGTTGGAAAAAAGTAAGATGGGAAAATTATGCAAGTAAATAAAAAATTTCGGATAATAAAAATAAATGTATGTGGTCTATTTTTAAGAAATCACAAACAATTGTAAGGAAAATTGTGAGACAACCCCTGGAAAACCTGATGAAATACCAAATAAATATAATAAATTTCTTTTGGAATCACTTCCTAATCTTATTAAAAATATCCCACTTTCAATTGGACACAAAAAATTTAAAAAAGAAAATAACAGGTCAATTTTTCTAAAACGTGTTACAAACAAAGAAATTTTAAAATTAACTAAGCAAATAAAAAATAAACATAGTTTTGGTGACGATGAAATACCAACCAGTCTTATGCGTCAGGTTATTCCAGCGATTCCCAAAGTTGTTGTGTATATAATAAATAATTCACTAAGGGAGGGCATTTTTTCCTGAACTCCTAAAGCTGTCAGCAGTAAGACCTGTTTATAAGAATAAAGGAGCGCTAATGACATTAATAACTACAGGCATTGGGTCTACTGTCGGCTTTTTAAAAAAGTTGTTTGAAATGGTTATGTGTAAACGGTTAGTCGAATTTATGAAAGAATGTAATATTTTTCAAATAACCAACATGGATATATTAAGAAAAGTCAACTCAAACTGCAATTTTCCAATTTGTTCAAGCAGTTTTGGAACACTTGGAGAGGGGCGACATGGCTCTTGGCTTTTTTTTTGGACCTTTCAAAAGCTTTTGACTGCTTAGACAGAAATTTGCTATTTGAAAATTACAGCTTTATGGGATTAGGGGACATGCCCTTAGGGTTTAAATCGTACTTAAATGATAGGACTCAGAAAGTAATAGTTTATAAGGATGGTATGTGTTACAAGTCAGAGGTGGAAAAAAATATAGTAGGTGTTCCTCAGGGAAGTATCTCGGACCTGTCTTATTTATAATATTTATGAACGACATAAATTTTGAAATTAATAGCCCTTATCTCAGCTTAACTGAATATGCTGATGATACTAATTTATTAGCTTGGTGCAAATATATCTGAAATATCAAAAAATGCCGAAGACTTATTTTCATTAATAAATATTTGGTTTAAAAAAAATAAATTATGCTTAAATGAGGACAAAACCAACACATTGCTTTTTAGAACCAAGCTAAATAAAACTCTCAAACCAGCATCTGTTTCAATTAAAAATAATAATTTCACCCCAGTAGTAACACCAAATTTCTGGGTGTCTATATAAATGAGTTTTTAGATTGGACAAGCCATATAGAAGAACTAACAACAAAGCTAAACCAAATTTGCTTTTGTATACGAAGAAAAATATTTGAATGAGACAGCTTGCAGAACCCTGTATTTTGCAAATTTTGAGGGAACAGTTCGATATGGTATAATTTTTGGGCATCAAACTCTAGGGCTCAAAACATATTTATAATTCAAAAGCGCATCATTAGAATATTATTTAAAAGTCTTATCTACAATCCTGTCGAGGGGTTTTAAAGCTAAAAAAATACTTAATATATGGCTTGTATATATATGAAAACATTTTATTTGTTTTTAGAAATAGACACCTATTTAATATGAACTCGATCATAATTATAATACAAAACTATAATATTTGTTACCAAAATGTTAACTTTAACGAAAAAAAAACCCTACCATGGGAATTAAATTTCAATAAATTGGATACAAAAAAAATCAACTTTGAAAAAGATTTAAAAAGAAATAAAAACGTTATTGATCAAGGGCCTTTGTTTGGAAATATTTGAGTGTATGATAGTGATATTTTGAAATTGTCAGTTTTTTTTTTGTGTGTTGTTGTTTTTGGGGTTATTTTTTTTTAAATTTTTTTATTTTACGCCATTTATTTTTTTTTTTGTCTGTACATTATATTGTATTGATTTAATGTAATTTAAATAAAGATAAAAAAACAAACAAACAAACAATCAACACGGTACTACCTTTTATATTTTGAAAAAAAATGAAGATGACCAATTAACCAACTGGTTTTTTCACCTTTGATGCATTTTTAATTTTATTAGAATCGATAACTAAAAAAAAAGAGGAGTTCCATTATGACAAACAAATAAAACATGTCAAAGATCGTCAAATTGGGGAATTTGGAAATCTGATGATGTGAAGTTACCACCAACAAAAAACCGCTATAAAACGACTGCAAATAGTAAAAACAAATACAAAACCGAGATTTTGCAGAAAAATTTTAATCAAAACATTCAAAAAAATCTGGAAAAGGCTTCTAGAAAACTAAATCTGAAGAGGCGTTACAAGAAGGGCCAAAAAAGGGATCTTTCCCCATTTTTGGGGTAACAAACCCCAATAAACCAGGGAAATACGACTGGTTTTTGACTTGCACAAAATTTGGAGGATGAGTTTAAATGATAATTTATTGGCTGGACCTGACTTGCTTCCTTAGTTGGGGTACTTTTGAGATTTAGAAGGAAAAATTGGATTTTCTGCAGATATCAGGGAAATGTTCCACCAGGTGCAAGTCAGGCAGAAACCAAGGATCCCAAAGATTTTTATGGCGGGAAGGAAACATCCATCGACCATTTGACGTTTACCAAATGAATGTTATGCCCTTTTTGGTGCCACATGCTCCCCGACTTGTGCACATTTTGTAAAAAATACCAATGCTAAGTTGAAAGGAACATCCCCAAGAATTATTGAAGCAATCACACGGAAACACTATGTCGATGATTACCTGACAGCTGTCAAACCGCGGAAGAAGCAATAAGAATAATATCCAAGTACGAGAAATTCAAAGACATGCCGGATTTGAATTAGTGAACTGGACAACATCTTCAAAAGAACTGACTGAAATGATGAAAATGAATAAAGAAATAAAAAAGATCTTAACCTTGACTGCGACAACTCAATTCAGAGAGTTTTGGGAATGTTTTGGGATGCAAAAGATGACAAATTCGTTTTTAAAATTCCACCTAAATTCAATGATATTACAACAGAAAGACCAACCAAAGGGAAGTACTTGAATAGTCATGTCAATTTTTGATCCACTGGGGCTGATAGTAAATTTTGCAATACAGGGACGGATGATAGTTCAAGATATTTGGCGCACTGGTATAAAATGGGACGATTTTGTTAACGAAGAGATTTGGAAAAACTGGAAATTATGGATAGAAGACCTTAAATCGATAAGCAACCTCTCCATTCCTAGATGTTATTCAGAAGAAATCCCGTTCGCCAAACAAGTACAACTTCATATCTTTTGCGATAGTAGCAAAAAAGCATTTTCATCAGTCGCCTATTTAAGAATAAGTTACGACGACAGCATCGATGTATCATTAATTTTTGGGAAAGCTCGAGTAACTCCAAATAAATCATTGACAATTCCACGTTTAGAACTTCAGGCGCGCTGCTTGGTACTAGAATGGCAAAAATGTTGAAGAAAGAACTTGACATAAAAATTGATAAAACTTATTACTGGACAGATTCGACAACAGTTTACCACTGGATTTACAACGATGCTAAAAATGGGACAATTTGAATCACATAGAATAGGAGAAATTCAAGAAAGCACCAAGGAAGTCAGTGGAATTGGGTACCTTCCAAATTAAATTCTGCTGATCTGGCAACAAGAACGTACGACGACACTGGGAAAAATGAAATAAATTTTGAATTTTGGATGAATGGCCCGCCGTTTCTGTACGAAGACATCAAACTGGCCAGAACAAAATATTGTCGAAACAAAGACTAAATCAGATTTTATTATATTAGTAATAAAGAATGAACCCGAACTAGTAGATGTCACAAAATTTTCCAACTGGAGTGACTTATTAGTTTTTATGGCAAGACTTCAAAAATATTCAAGAATTTGGATCTCTAAAACAAAAAACAGCGTATTTGCATCACACATGACATTCGAAGATTTAGAAAAGGCAAAAACGATTTTGATAAAACAATGTCAGAAAGAAGCTTTTTAGTGTCGAGTTTAGAAAATTAAAGAATAACATGTCACTGCATCAAAGTCCAATAAGAAAATTAAACCCGATTTTAGACTCCAAAGACATGATAATTATCAATGGACGAACAAACATGGCTCCTACTCTATCACAATCTGCCAAAAATCCAATTATTTTACCCAAGAAACATCATATTACAAGACTTTATCTGAAACATTTACATGAAAAATTTGGACACCAGGAATCGAAACTGTACTGAATGAATCAAGAAAAGAATTTTGGATTTTGGATGGGAGAACCGAAGTTAAATCTGTTTTCAGCCAATGTCAAAAATGCAGGAGAGAAAAATGCAAACCGGTGATTCCAATGATGGGGCAACTTCCAGCTGAAAGACTCACACCGAACATTACACCCTTCACTTACACTGGAGTTGACTATTTTGGACCATTTTTTGTATCTATAGGAAGAAGACAAGAGAAAAGGTGGGGAGTAATTTTTCACCATTCGAGCAGTACACTTAGAAGTCGACACTCCCTCTCAACAGATTCTATGATAATGGCACTAAGAAGATTTATCAGTAGAAGAAATCAACCAGCAAAAATATTTTCCGACAATGGTACAAACCTTCGAGGAGCCTCTGAAGAATTGAAAAAAGCTGTCAAAAATTTAGATCAAACTAAAATTCAGAGCAATTTATCAAAAAAAGGTATTGAATGGAGTTTCATTCCTCCAGCCGCACCCCATATGGGAGGTGCGTGGGAACGCCTAATAAGAATCACGAAGACGTCCTTTTATTCATTGTTAGCAGGACAAAAACTTAAGGCTCCATTTCCACTGGCGGCCATATTGAAAAACGTAACATTTTACACATGAAAAGAACCTCTCAGTTAGGTACCAAACACTTAAGTAAAAACAAGAGGACTTACCCGAGATTTGCAAGGATATTCAAGGAAGAACTAACGACCAAGTACGGGCATCCTTTTTCGTCCGTTTCATTCATAAATAGTTGGTTTTATAATTCTAAAACACCGATTTTTGTACAATTCAATAGTCAATACAAAACAGCGCGATTCTTACGACTGGCGCACAAAATAAGAAATTCCAGTAGCGAATGCAAATTTCCAACCTCTTTAGATGTGATTTCTTCCAAAAAGTCCCCCAAACTTTTGTTTTTGTTAATATATTTGGTACCTAAAGTATCGAAAACACGAAAAATCAACATTTTGTGCTTATGTCAAATTTCCCTACGCTCGTCACCGATCACCCGGCTCGGGAAGTATATCCGTCTCTTTTTCTTATCTTGTAAGAGAAGCATATGCACGCAGTATTCTGCGCGGTTGACAAGCTAATTCCAGTTAATTGAATATTCACGCCCTTAGGTTCAAGCCTTCTCTCGCCAGAGGGCGATGTCATTCATAATTTCCATTCATGATTACGTGCTCAGGGTCGGACTTAGCGCTTTTTAAAAATTCTTAAAAATATTTATTTTATTTATTACAAAATACTGTCTGTTACCCTAGACTGATAAAATTAGGCATTTTTTATATAAAAAAATATATATTCCATACAAGGTACTTTTTTTATCGTGTACAGGGTTTTTATCTGTCATGTCCTACAGGGTGCCGATTTATTAATTAACCAACAAATATACAGTCCAGTAGGCCTAAATATAATATGTTATGTCAGTTACTATTAAAACCTATAGAAATGTCGTAACTTGGCAGTAACTCATTTATACATACAGTGTATCCCCCAAAAAATTCATTTTTAGATACCGGGTGAACCAAAATTATATGGCGGTTTTTTTTATATTTTTTTCCAGTCATACGCAATTCAGTTGTAGTAGTAGTAGAATATTGCACAATAAAGTAAAATAAGGGTTTGCTTGCCAGAAGTTCGAAATAGGGACGATTCATCCAAAGACATGTAGACAATTTTACAAATCGGTTATATAATCCCCAATCCGAAGAGCATTGTACAATTTTATACTCCGACTACACATATTTAAAAGCGCCAAACGGCTCCAATTTAAGAATACAAAGGAGGTCATTTTCAATGCACAAGAGGTATACTTTATTTTAACTTACGTCGAGGTGGTGGTGCATGGGTAAATATTGTTACGGACTTTCTTTAGTTAGTGTTTAGTTATTAGAAATGTAAAAGGTTAGATTTATTTTATTTAGGTTAATAATTTATTTGAAATAGGTTACCTTAGTTTTTCCCTTTTTCGACGGTCATTGCGGATTATCCTGAGGGCGCTGGAGACATTCATTTTACACTTTTCTCACATCCTGTAGTAAAAGAATTCTTCCAGCTAATTCTAGACTTTTCCAGACTTTTCTATTCTTTTCCACTTTACTATAAAAAGCGCGAGGAAAGTCCGCACGGGCCAGTTTTGTTTTGCATTTCAAAGAGATAAGAAGTTGACAGATAGTTAAAGGTTAAACAGTTGTCACAATAACGTTACGTTAAATTTTTTGTTACCTTAGAAACGTTTGTGAACTTGATTTGCAATAAAAAGGTGTAAAACCAGGATACGTGTTTTTATACGGGGTGTCACAGAACAATATGGAAAATAATAATATTGATTTTCCTGTTTTGCCTATAGACTATGTTATTTCTAAAACATTTGGTACCTATCAAGTGGGGCTTTCTTCAGCTTATATTCGAGATACCGCTGAAAGGGAACCAAATAATGAATATATTTTTCAAGTTCAACAATTTGAACCTGGCTTAATAACAGCAAAGATATTTTCAAGGTTTACGCAAGCTATTAAGCATAGTATTTTCATTTTATATTTGCTTTCTCCATTCCAAGAAAATGGTAATCCTATTTCGGGTACCTATTGCACATGCAAAGTGGGTGCCAGAACGCTTGGCGTATGTGCCCATGTTGCCAGTGTAATATGACACCTGGGATATGCTTGGTATCAACAGGTTGTTAAATATTTAACAACTGTTTTACTTTCAACTGTTTTGGACGCTACACATAGAGCATTCAAATTCAAATTCAAATTATTTATTCATGTCAATATTCAAATTGCATTTACACACGTCAACATTGTTGCAGCAACCACAAGTTCTTGACTAGTATGATCTTTTTATCTCTGTTTCTTATAAATAGTTTAGTTTACTTTTAAAAACATTTTAATATTAAGTTTTTAATAAGGCTTAACAATGGCCTTAGTTTGATTTAAATGAATAAAACTAACCACAACTAATTAATACATTATTGTTGTTATGAGTTACTAATAAAAATATGTCCCTCTTCAAACAGTATCTAACTTGTTACTGTTTGAAGTTTACCATAGTGTTTATTTTTTATATTTATTTATTTTTTTTTTTTTTGAAATGATTTAGGGTCACCTTAAAACCCGTAATTTGTATTTTTACTGTAAGATATTATTCATTGATTATTATTCATGTTTGTATTAAATTGCGACATTTTACGTAATACTAAGTCACTTTTCGAAACATCTGTTTACATCGCCCAGTATGTTTATAGTGTAGATCGGTGAAAAAAAAACCTTTTTACAACAGCGGTTTCAGAATGACTGGAAAAAAATATAAATAAAACCGCCATATAATTTTGGTTCACCCGGTTTCTAAAAAGGTATTTTTGGAGGGACACGCTGTATGTATGAATGAGTTACTGAAAAGTTACGAAATTCCTATAGGTTATAATAATAACTGACGTAATATATTTTTCTACTCCTATATTAGTAAGAACCTAATTACACACCGTCTACTTTATCAGTAAATCTCTAATTACAAACACTATACTGTAAGAAGCCAAACTGTGCGTAAGGGCAGTTACGATATATATATATATATATATATATATATATATATATATATATATATATATATATATATATATATATATATATATATATAATTTACGTAACAGTTCCCCAATCGCATTAGCCGCGAGCCCCCCAAAAACTTGAAAACTTTCAATAGATTTTACGTAAAGCTGGCTATGAAACAAATAGCATCGCCTTGACAACGCAAATGTTTGTATTATTATTTGTATTGTTACTCAAAGTTTACATAATCTTCTGCTTTTATTTATAAAAAAACTAAACATAAAGTCGTAGAAAAAGTATAGTACACAACTCGAGTGGTAAGCCCATTCATTACACACTCTTTCGAATTACGGTACTCGCTCAGGCTCGTACCGTAATTTTCGAAATCGTGTGTAATGGGCTTCTTACCACTCTCAGTATGTAATATACTAATATTTAGTCCGACTAGACTATATTTGTTGGTTCATTAATAAATCGTACACCCTGTAGGACAAGACAGCTAAAAACCCTGTACACGATAAAAAAGTACTTGGTATAAAATATATATTTTTTTTATATAAAAAATGCCTAATTTTACCAGTCTAGGGTAACAGACAGTATTTTGTAATAAATAAAATAATAATTTTTAAGAATTTTGGCTTTATCTTATGGTATCACCCTGTATAGCTACAAGGTTGGTGCAATGAAAGAAAATGCTTATTTGGACTTCCAAAATAAAATACTAAAATTTCAAAAAAATCTGTCGGTGACTCAAATCCATAACAAGTGTGCCATGTCCTTTAAAATACTTTTGATATACGTTCTTCTTTGAGTTAATTCCAAAAATAAATCGAAAGTAATGGCAGACTTAAGTTTATTTTCGTTCCTTTAGTACAAATTTGCCTGTCGATTGAATTTGAACAAATTTTTCGTGGTATTATCATTAGTTTTGTTGTTAACGGCAACACAGCCTGTTCTCCAGGCAGCCACATTCCACCCTTTTGTGTTGAGATTTCCTTGAAAATTTACAACCGATTTACGCAAAGAAATAAATTATTGAAATTCGACACGTGTACGCCATCTAGTTGAAATATTTAAACTAATTGCATTTGACATAAAAAGAACCGAAAATGGCGGCGATAATAGAGCCTTAAGGATGAACTTTTGGGTACCTTGTTTGTAGAAATAGAGAATATTTTGAATTCAAGACCAATAACCAAAATTTCTGTTGACCCTGATGATCTAGAAGCTCTTACACCAAACCATTTTATTAAAGGCACTACAAAAACCAGTGAAATATGGAACGAAATTGGTAATGAAGAAGATTTACGCAAGAACTGGAGAAAAATTCAAATTTTAACAAACCAATTTTGGAAAATATGGACTAGAAATTATTTACCAACTTTGACGAAGCGGAGTAAATGGAATGATGACCACCAATCGATCAAAATTGATGACATAGTTGGTTAACCAAGATAACCAGCCCAGAAACCTTTGGAAGCTTGGAAGAGTGACCGACAACTATTTCCAGGACCTGATGGTAAAATTAGAGTTGCCACCATTAAAACACAAACTGGAAATTTAACACGACCAGTAAGCAAATTAGCAAGAATTAATACGGAAATCGAAGCATAGCACATTAATTCACAATTGCAGATTCAAGGGGGAAGAAAATGTAAAAACGTAACTTCTGAAAATTTTAAGGGGGAAGAATGTAAATGAAGTATTGGCAGAATGCCCTTTTAATGTTATTGTTATTTGTCATTTGTTGTATTTTTTTGGTTATTTTGTCATGTTGGAATAGACAGTGTCAAATTGAATTTTGAAAATAAAGAAGTTGTCATTAAAACCCGGACTTTAAATACCGACTAAACCCAGACAAATAAACCCAGACCCCAATTTCTTTCAGATATGCTTAACTGCTGATTTTAAAAAACTCTTTATAACCTTTGTCACTTTCCACTAAGTTTCATTGTCTACCGATATTTGAAACATTTGATATATATGGAAGAAGTTCTTTATGTTAAATAAATTAAATATTTAAAAATCTTATTTTTTATATATTTTTTTAAAAATAAAATATCACATAGCACAAAGTACAACAGAAAATCCTAACCTTAAATTTTCACAGCTGACAGAAATCTATAATATCCATCGTGGTTCAAAGCCAATGGCTTCGATGAGCAAGCGATTGAAACAGCTGACAGCTGACTCATCCGCTGAATAAAACAACGACACATCTTTCTTTAGCGCTTTACCGTCAATTAATTTAAAAACGTCTTGATGGAACAGCGATTAGTGCGCACGGTCCATCGATGAATTAAACAACACGCCTATAACCTTATTTTATTTAGTCCAAATCTAATGGGAAAGTATACAATTAGAGAAACAATAATCATAAATTAATACTCTTAATCAATATTAGTAATAAACGGAACACTAACAAGATTACAAAAATATTAGCCTCAATTTAAATAAAAAAAAAAACAAAATCGCATTAATAAAACAAACTATTTCAGGTAACACCCATTAAAAGAATCAGTATAGCATTTCTGTAAGTTATAGTACATCAGCCATATTTACATTTTTTGTCTTAATGTCTTAATCAATTAAATCCACAGCACCTGTAGATTGATCATAAAAGATTCTCCCTAAGTTCTCTCCCTAAGAAAAGTTGGTATTTTTATCAGCAGCATATCAAAAGATAACTGGTTTTTAGCTTTCCTGAACATTTCATATTTTGTACTTAACATTGTTTGATACTAAACCTTTGATATAAGCTACTATGTTTTTTTTTATGGTTATTGGGATATGTTTTTGTGTTACAATTTTTATATTTTTACATACATCTTCAGATGTTTTGGGTGATTAAATTAATATGAATTATTCAAACAGTTTTAATGTTAATTTTGTTGTGTTCATTTTATTGTAAGTTTTTGTGGAAAATACTTAAATTTGTTGTTTGATACTAAACCTTTGATATAAGCAACTATTTTTTTTTATGGTTATTGGGATATGTTTTTGTGTTACAATTTTTATATTTTTACATACATCTTCAGATGTTTTGGGTGATTAAATTAATATGAATTATTCAAACAGTTTTAATGTTAATTTTGTTGTGTTCATTTTATTGTAAGTTTTTGTGGAAAATACTTAAATTTTATTCATATTGAATACAAATTAAGTTTACAGTAAAAAAACATTTACCATTCTTTTAATAAAATCTAACCCAACATTTATGTAGGACTTCAACACTGCATAAGCCACTAAAAGCATGATATAACGATATGTTTTTAAAGAAAATAAATATCAATAGCACTTAAGCATTGTATGTCTAAAAAAAATAACAATTACGAGACATTTCTATTGATTGCTTAAGTCTGCTTCTAAAGTTAGAATGAGATGCATATGTAGAAAACATTTTACACCCGGAGCTGATTGGCTCATAGAATGGAAACAATTTTATGACCTCTACCTTAATAATTGCAGGGAGGTCATTTTATATGTCCGGCATTGTAATGCAGTTACATTTTTTAATATTTTGCCAGAAAACTTGATAATCTTAAAGGGTTTTAAATATATTCTATAGTTTTGTGACGGATTTATATTTTAGTATGTTCTCATTGGAATAACTCCCCTTGATATTTCTGGAAAATGGGACCACTTCGGTCCAGGTCCCGGGGTATAGCGAACTCAGCCTGCTCAGTACAATTGACCCAACTGGCAGATTGCCTAAAACAGAAAAAAGAAAAAACCTCAAAAAAACACAAAAGATTCAAAATACTAATTAAATTTCTGTGGCAAGTCGGCCACCGCTATCGAGATAAAATAAAAAGAAAGAAATAGAAATTAAAACTAAATAAAAAAAAAATTGGATTAAAAACCTAGCAAATTCTGACAGCTTTTTAAAACTTATAACGTTTTATAAAAACGTAGGCCGACTTGCCACCGAAACGTAGATTAGTATTTTGAATTTTTTGGGCTCTTTTGGGTTTTTTTTGTTTCAGGTGATCTGCCAGTTCATAAGTGGCAATAAAACTGAGCTGGCTCAATTTGCTATATCCCGGGACCTGGACCGAAGTGGTCCCATTTTCTAGAGATATCAAGGCAAGTTATCCCAACAAGAACATACTAAATCTTACAGGGATAAGGCCTAGGCTTTTCACTTGTTGGGATGGGACCAAGTACAGACCCCTGCAGAATTCCTAACATCTCTATTAGCTTATCTGGTTCTCTATTAGGTTGATTTTCACGTTTTTATTTCTTCCGTTCCCATACCTGTGCCAAATAAACCTACCTTGAGTTACAGAACTTTCTAAAGTCATTAACTTTTGTTTATGTAAATAATTTATTTTACTCACTGATTTAACAGAATATTGCAGACATTTGTTTAATTTTTGACAAGCGATCATGACTTTAGAGAGAATAACTATCCTCCTAAAATATAAAATGTATACTTGAAAATGCATTTATGTCACAGTTGCTTGTGAAACTTCAATAAGTTTACATATTGATTTGGGAAGTTAAATAACTTAATAATTTATTTTACATAAACCTAAACAATTTACTGTTTTGTTTCAGATGGATGCTAAATTTTTAAGGAACCAACGTTTCTCAAAAAGGCACAACATAAGCACCAAAAAACAATTGGCTGTAGCTGCTCAAAGAAAAGCTGAACGTGAAGCGAAAGCTAAGAAATAAAATGTATATCTAGGTTATATTTTAATAAAACTATAAAAAACATGGAAGTGCTTTTATTTTTAGAGCTTAGACAAAGACAATCATTTTTAGTATTTTTATCCAACAGCCAGTAGATTGTGTTTTTACATGAATTATCATTTAATTGTTCTTTCTTTACTGCATTTCTTTAAAATGTTGATGGAATTTTTGTAGGATTTTTGGTAATAGTATATTTGTTTGTGTTTAAGTTTCAGTAAAATCGCTATAAATTAGCTGATACGCATGCGCACAAATGCTAATTTTGTAAACATAACATTAACATATTTTTTTTCTTGGTACCCTATTTTGCTTAATTAAAGTAGGTCTGAGCCAAGGGTAATAAACCTAACAAGGAGTGCTCGATCCTATTTAAGCCCATATAAACCAATTTAAATGTCAATTCGGTATTTGTGACGTAATCTGTTTGCCTGTTTGTTTTGTTTACAAGTAATATAAAGTCTTAATTTTTTAAAAATATTATACATTACAGTTCTAATAGTAAGTACATATCCAAAATAGTTTTTAAAAGTTGAATATTTAACAAAAATTAATAAAATAAATCTGCCTTCTGAGCAAAATGGGCAAACGGGTGACGTCCAAACATAACCTATATCTGCGGACAAATAGGTAAAATCGAGCACTCCTTGTTAAGTTTACTACCCTTGGGTCTGAGCGTGTTTAAATCCAACTATTACACATGCGTGTTTTTTAAAGGTTACCATGGTACATCAATCAACACGAGAAATGTAAAGTCAAAGATGACATTGCCAACCTTTAACCTCGGAATTTTGGCATGTAAGGCATTTTAAAGAAAAAAAAATACTGATCTGACGAGTACTTTATAACGTCAAATAAAATATTACTATAACAAATGTTTCAAAAGCTTTAAAAAAAAACTAGCAAAAAAGAAAACGTCAGTAATGGACATACCTATGTTTGTTTCAATAAGGACAAATATTTATGGATTATTTGATGTAAATTCTAAATGTATTAAGACAGTGTCTTAATTATTAAATAGCTTTGTTTTGAATTACTTATTTATTTAGAATATACAATTCTAGAAGTTTAATAAAATTTCAGAACAAACTTAATGAATTGGGAATCCATTTGATTTAATTTAGGATATGTTCTTATGCTGAACATGAACCAGCATTACCGAACCCGAAAATTGTTCTCTTTCAATTCTCACGAATTTTCTCAAATTCTTTTGTTAAAATATAGAACATAAATTCAGTACTTTTGTTGCAAAATTTTAGTAAGAGTTATTAAACTTCTTAAAAATAAAATAACAATTGTCTAAATTTTTGCCCCAATAGGTTATTTTTACTCAATTGATATTGAGAATGTTGTGTGTAAAAATTAAAAGTAGAAACACAATTAAGCAAAACCTGCTAAATAACACGGAAAAATACAAACCCCTTACTTTCCTATTTAAGGTTTAATTATCATTGTAATTTAAATAGCCCGCCACTCCCCTAACCAATCAAATTCAACATGGATGCCAAGTCTGTTTAGGAAACGCCAACTTTGTAGATGTTGCGCATATCGATATTTGATGACAGGCGTATCGAATAACAAAAAGCTGACAACAAAGCAGAAATTCCACCAATAGAAAATTTAGGGCCGTGACGTCACGGGCCTACAAAATTCAAACTTAAAATTGATTTTTAAGGCGTTTCCGGAGGCCAAAAAAATCGGGAAAAAATATTTTTGGCCTTTATTTTCATGTGGCTTTGCAATAAGCTAATAAAAAAAAATCATGAAAAATGCCTATTGACTGCGTTATTATAAACATGACGTTTCGTTGGCGTTGCCGTTTTCCCATTTTGCTGCCGCTCTAAGTAGAACCGCAATTAAAGTATATGACAACTGCGGCGATGGCGTTAATAAATGTTTACATTAAACGCCAACTACAACAGCAGCGGTTACATTACATATAGTTTTGTACACATTTTGCGCAGGCAATTACAAGTTTTGCACCCCAATCAATATACGAATAGTTATAAACATATTTAAGTGGCGGAGGGGGGCAACTTAACGCTAGCCCCCCCACTCAATTATTTTGGTGGATTTTAAAAGTACTATTTTTACGGAAACCAAGAATTACTTTTCTAAAAATATGGATCCCACTTACCTTTTTTACATTTTTTAGTGGACATCGAACGACTTTTGCACAATTGCCAGAAACCAGTTATCACATTTCTAAAAATATATACCCCTCCCCCCCAGAGCTGGGTAGGAATCGATTTCTTTTTAAGGATCCTAAGGCTGAAATCGATTCCTTTTAAAAAATAGGATCCGTGATCCTAAGCGTGATCCGGATTTGCTATTTAATTTTAAAATAACCCGAAATCGATTCCGGTAATTGTCTAGAAAGTGGCCGCAGCTCCGATTTTGACCAAATTTGGCATATGGGGTTTTTGGGGCGCTGATCACGAATCTGAAAAAAGTATTTGGCGGAAACGTTTCGTTTTCGAGATATCCATCATCAAACTTGAAAGTCAAACTAACCTCATTTACACTATATTCCCCCTTCTTTTTGTACACAATTTTTGATTTTTACACTAAAGTGGCACACAATATTTTATAAACACCTTTTAAAAAGTTTTTTTGTTTATTTTACACCTTTTTCTTCCTTAAATTGCCAAGTATCACTTTTAAACGGGGCGGCCATGTTGTGTGTATTGTATACCTGGTTGCAGCGTTTGAAAGTGAATTTTTACAGTTAAATGAAAAATAGGTATGTGGAGTAAAATTTGGAAGAAAAGTCGCTTAGTTATCGAGAAAAAAAAACCGGCGTAGAACCAAACCAGACTTAGAGGGATTCTTTAATAAGGTAATCGTGTACACGAAATCACTTTTTACGACATTTTTTAGTGGTCGAGAGTTTTTTTATTTCGAAAAACCCCAAAAAAAATTCGGTTTTCAATAAAACACGTATTTTAACTTCTCTACTGCTATATCTTTAATAATATTCATGCTATCAAGTTAATTTTTTTTTAGATTAAAGTAGACACAATAGCGCTTCAAACAACGTCCCACTTGAAGCTGATATTTTTTTGTTAAATTTTTAAAATAGTACGAAACTCAAAATTGTTATTTTTAGTAGCATAATTTTAGGCAATCGAGAAAAAAGTTTATTATTGAAAATTTATACATACATGCTGCGTACAAATTGTAGCTAATGTTTAAAAAAAGTTTTTAAAACAAAACTTTTTTAGATTCCTTTTATAGTATTGAGTCAAGTGATATTTTTTTAACGGCCAAAGTCGTATTTTTGCACGCTTGGCTTAGCTAGCCGGCCGACTACAAAGATCTTACGGTCCGGTGGAAGTGTAGTAGGTAGTTAAAGTTGTTTCAACAGGTTTAAACGCAGATCTAGGGGCTGCTTAAGTTGTTTAGAAAAGAAAAAATGTTTAATATCCAAAACAGGTGGGTAGATTTTTAAACCCATACAAAAATATCAATCATTGTTATTAATTACCCACCTAATTAGTAGGTTTATTCAACTTTTTTTTTATTGGTTGCTGGTAAAGAAAACCACCCACGGGATTCGTTATTTTTTTGATTATACATTCAAAACTTCATTATTTTTTAAACATTTTTAGTAACAAAAAATTGCGGATGCTTTATGTCTTTTAATTAAATTTGAGAAATATAGAACATACATAAAATATAAACTGGGGCTTCCTTAAACGTCTTTTTTAAACAGGAATATATTAATTCTTTTTTTTCCATATAAAGACATGATACGATGCTATTCTTTGACATGTCTGAATGCTGCTTGAATAAGCAATGTTGACAGACTTTTTGTAATAATTTGTTATTATTGAAGGTTGTTTTTTATATAAAAAACTAACCAGAACTAACAAACAACAACTTTCAAACTATGATCTAGTTCCGGTTAGGTTTTCCTCGTTAAATTGTAATTTTTTTTTATTATAAATGCGCCGTTCTGGTCGGCCATGATTAGTGCTGGTTAGTTAAAGCGGCTTTTTATTTTCCCTAATTATATTTGTAACTGGCTTGAATTTCAAATATTTTTGATTTAATGATAATTGTCCTTATGGTAACGGCAAAGTTTTTTATTATAAATTAATAATATTTTCGTTTAGCAACACTGTAAACGTCTTAAGCGATGCATGAATTTATTACATGTAAATCGTAAATAGTTAAAATAAAATGTCAAATAATGACCAATTTTTAGAATTTTTATTGCGCTTTTATCAACCGCATTTTTTTGCCTTAAATAATAATACTTAAAGTATATTTTACATTGCAAATTTAAAAATCGTCCGATTCCGTGGGTGATTTTTTTTACAGACCCAAAAATGTAATATGTAAGTAGTTTAGGCGCTTCATTGGTAGCATTTTGCGTAAATTTAATCCATTTATGCCTTAAATTATTTAATAATGATATTGCAGGAACGAAATTTACACTCCTTACAACATTTTAGTCCTTCTTTCACACAGTACATGTTGGAAATTCAATTTTGAGTTGACATAAAGCCATTGCACTACGTATTGTGGCAGCAGCTCTTAATAAAGTTTAAATTTTGGACATTTCTTTAGGAAGTAAAAGATCTATCTGAACATCACTACCAATACTTGCAAAAAAGGTAGATATTGTCGAACTATTTTCGGGTAGGTTCGGAAACCGTTTTCCTATTTGTGTGCGATTTTATGTTTCTTTCAGAGATGTAGTGGCTGTACCATAATTTATGATATTTCTCATCAAACGCAAATAAATCTTTATAGCCACGTAATTTAGATATCATATAAATGTCGTTTCTATTCCTGGCAGCTTTATTACTTTTTTGATAGGTAGCTTTTCTACTACCTAACAAGATTCATTACTATGTAAAAAAATAAATACCTTAAACATGATTTATAAGGATAAAATTGAAATTCGTATTTTGTTTCAGTACAAAATATAAACTAATATAAAAAGTACCAACTATACTATGTAGGTACATAATAATATTTAAATTACTTGTTTAAACAGATTTTTTATTTAACTTTTCTTCTTTTTATTTTTACTATTGTTGCAAAAAAACACATTTTTCTAATATTAAAAGTATCGCATTTAAGTTTAGTGTCACAATAATTTGAAGGACCGGCGCCACTGTCTGATTGCAAATTATGATAATAGTTTTGAGAATCTGTGTAAGATTTACGACAGTCTTTATAATATTTTAATTTCATTTCGCCATTTAAAATAACATTTTTTTAACAGAATTTCTTTTGCTAGATTGTCCTGTCTTTTTTCAGCACTTAATAGTAATGATAACAACCCAGTGGCGTAGTCAACCTTTCAGGGCGGGGGCCAACGTTTAAAGGGGCGCTCTATTTCTTAAAACATTTTTATTAAAAATAAACACATAACAATAAACAAACAAATCTATATTTGAAACTTTAGGCCAGAAAGGAAAAATAATGACAATATAAAAAAATGTTCTTATGTATTTTGAAAAAATCTTGTAATTTTTGGCTGTGTGTTACGCTAACATCATTTTTTTTCACGATATTCCTTCCTGAACTCAGCACCTGACTTTTTTTTTCTTTTTATCCATTTTTACTCTTAACAAGTTTACCCTTGCATAGACAATAAACGACTAAATAATACCACAACCACAAAGAGGAGAATATGAGTACCAGAAATAAATAACATACGTTTGAAATCTGCCGATTTGCAATATTAAAAAATAAAGTAAACAATTCTGGAATATATCCAATACCGACACAATAAAAAGAAATGCCGCCACAAACGGACGCCGCGCTCAGCGGCTTTTTCCGCGGTGTTAGTGCTTTTGAAGAGAATAACCGCTCCGCTGACACTGTGGAACAGAAAAATTATTAACAAAAAGTGTGGACAATTATTATTTTAAAATATGACTTCTAAAATGACACCAGCAAGTAAAAAATGTTTAAAGCACAGCATAGTATGTTGTAAATAATACCTGTTTTATATACGGTAGGATTGTTTGGGCGCAGGAGACTGGTCTAGAGGGGCGGGGGGGCAGTCGCCCCCCCACGCTACGCCACTGTAACAACCCTTGTATTCTAGGTCTTTGTAAAACAGATTTGTATCCATCATGCACAATTTTTTTACAATTAATTCGCTTCATTGTTTTAAAATTCTAAATACATACAACCACCACTACTAATGTATTACTACGCATGCTATCCGCATGCGGGGCTATTGCGTCTGAAAAAAAATCGCTGTTGCCAAACGATACGCTCTAGGAAAAAAATTTTTTTTTTCAAAAACTTTTGTTAATAATTGGCTATATTTTCTTCGCTGCATGTATGAAAATATTTTTAAAAATAAAAAAGTTTATCGATTGGTGAAAATTTCAATACAAAAAATATATATTTTTAGTTTATCTGCTTTTTAAAGGCATGAAAGTGCAAATTGTGCCCAAACAGTTTATAAGGTTAAAAGCGCTATAGTTTGAGCTTTAATTTGACACAAAAATTTTTTTGGTATCATTGATAGTTTTAAAGTTATGGTGGTGGAGACGGAAAAAAATATATTTTTTTTAATAAAAAAAAAATACTTTTTAATAATTTAAAAAGTTCGAGACCACAAAAAAATGTCGTAAAATTCGATTTCATGTGCCCGGTGGCGTAATTCCATTCTCCCGCACAGTACAACCATACTTGCGTTATAACACGGTTGTACTCGCATCGACAATGGACTAGTAAACGCTGCGTTATTTCTGACAAACCCCAGTGCATTTCAACCAACAAGCGGAGTACGCATTACTGCAAATCTGTAACGGTTATTTTTTTTGCACACTTTTACGATTTTGGGTGGTAAAGAGAAGCTTAAACAAAAGCATGCGCTACAACTTTATGCATACACCCCATTGTATTTAGGTGTTAATACATAATTGGGGACTTTGCTGCAAGAAGGAGGCAGCTCCATTTTCTCTAGTTTTTGGCAAATTAAACAAAAATGTTTATTTTAATATTATGTTTTTAACTAATGGGAAAAAAAACTATCAAAAGGTTTGGTTAATATTTATGAATATGATATAACATTAAGTATAACACCTTGTTTAAAGTATAGATATAGATACAGAAAAATTGAGAAATGTAGCTTTTAATGCATTTCGCTCTGCTGCGCTATCGTCCGTCCTGATAACTTGGGGACAAAACGCCTTTTCGCTTAATTCTAGTGTTTTTTTAGCTGCAGAAAACGCGTAGTTTGATTCTGTTTGAGCGGTGTGTAGTATACAGGCAACAGGTAATGCCCCAATTTTACTGGCTGTAAACATGAATGTGACACAAGTATTTGTTTGGTCACATGACCCGCTGGTATAAAAACAATTTCATTGGAAAATTCTTCAGCCACAGTTCGTTGCATAATTGGGGTAACAATAACTATTATGAGAGGATTTTCTTGTAAAACTACTTTACTACCAGCTTTCTCAAATTCTGAAATTTTTGAATGCAGTACCTGTATAACACAAGTCTCTTCACGACTACTATATTCAGATGTACGCCATTTATCGTAAAGATAGTTTACTTTTCTTTGCATTGGATTTATTTGCGTATTGGCTAACATGAAAAAAAATGTCGCCTTCCTCGTTTTCAAGTATTTTTATCTCATGATAAGCCTTAGATGCAGACGGCGTCATTCCAGATTTAAAATATATAAATGTCTCTTTGGTACTATTATTCATTCTTAAATAACTATAAGCTTCTGCAACGTGAACTTTATGAGAATGGCAGAAATTAATGTTTATAATCACATTTTTTCCCTCCTTTAGTAAAGGCTCGTTTCTAATGGTGTCCCGATTTATTTTTTTAAATTTAAGATCAATAATTGCCCCACATTTCTTGTTTCTGTTTTTAGAATCTACCCTTCGCCGCATAATTACTTTATTCACCTCTGCATGCTGGCATGAATATATTTTTCGAAAAATGTATCGTGTAGGATTGGCAAAACGTCTTTTAGTAATCCAGTTGCTATGAGTCAGATAAGAAAATTTTGATACCCAATTGTCAGACTGCTTCTCAGAATTTTCTCCATCTACTAGTTTACATTGCAGAGCTACTGTAAATTGCTTATTAGTTACAACTTTTATCATTTTTGTATGCAAGTCTATGCATAATTTCTTTAGAATGTCCGTTGTATTTTTTTCAGCCATTTGATGAACTCTAAATGGAAATAAAATAATGAAAACATAAAAGGTAAAAAATTAATTTTGTTACGATTTCATTACCAAAGAACTCACGAAAACACAGTAGAAAAATAATAAGATTAACTAGACAACACAAATATATCGGTGGTTTTGCATGTACGAATATACGTTGCTGTGTTAAATATGTAATGAATACACAGCTCACTAAGTAACCAAAACAAACATCTACAAAAAACTTCATTCCACAGATTACCCTACTCTTTTTATTCCGAGGTTGGTGTTGTACAAAAACATTAAAAACAAGATAGACTCCATTATTTACATTTGATTGAAATCATACATTGATATAGAGTTGCCAAATTCAGCGAAGTGGCTGATTATTTAAGGCCACTTGGACTCACTTGGTAATTCTCCTTATGCCAATTTACAAAAATTTTCTTGTTTACCTTAAAACTTTCTTAATTAAAGTAAGTATAAACGAACTTCAAAACAAACAACCTTTTAATATCATAGTTTTTACTACTTTTAACAATATTTCTTATAAAAAATAAAAATAAAGTACAAATTTAATTTAAACACCGACAACTTCGCCATTATCGCGTAATGCGCGTTCACGTCATTTCATTCATTTTTGCCGTGTGCTGCATTGTCAGTTTTCGCTTGTGTTTGGAATAAGTGTGTTTACGGTTTTGTGCTGTTAAACTAACCAAAACTTGATTTTTGTGTGTAAAAACCATATACTTATAAACCAATATACTGATAACGTCTCATAAGCTGTGTAATGATATTTTGAAGCCAACAAAGAGAGATAGCACTACCAAACATAATATAAATTTTCCATAAATCTATTTCATGGAAGCTTCAACTGCATAGTGAAATTCAACATCTATTGGCTGGTCATCACAAGGTTATCGATCGTCTAAACATTCACCAATGCAAAAAGTGCTCTTAAAGCATGCGCAGATATGTTGACTCCATCTTGAGATGGACATATACGTTTTTACATGGGACGTCGAATATGCCTTTCTCTCTTTCTTGGCTTCAATTATATGTCAATGTAAGCAGTATATTGGTTTATAAGTATATGGTAAAAACATTTAATTATGGGTCGATCGTGTCTTATTTGTAAGAAAAAGGATTATAAAAACCCAGAAGTGTCTTTTCACAGGTAATTAAAGTTATAGGTTATGTCAACCGCATGGCCAGTGGCCAGTGGCGTGGTTATAGCCGAATTTAATTTGTGTGTATGTTTGTTATTTATTATTAAGAATGTTGAAAAGGTTTTATTTTCTAATTAATACAATATCATAAATAATTGTTGGTTAAGGGTATGAATGTTTATGCTTACTAAAATAATATGTTTCTAAACGCTTAAATTAACAGTTTATATTTACTTCAGGTTTCCGACAAATTTGGAAAAAAACGTGTGTGGCTCTCAGTTTTTGGTTTACAAGACAATAACAATGTTCCAAAGCAACCTGACATATATTCAGATCATTTTGATGGAACGGATATTATTTGTCAACCTAATGGACGTAAACAGATAAGGCCAGATGCTTTACCGCGTGAAAATGTTTCCGTGTTTTTGCACTATCCCTCTTCTAGGTCAGTACATTAATTTCATATATATTTATTGCTTAAAAGATAGAGTTTTAGTGGATTTAGTCTTTGTCATCATTGCGCTTTAAACAAATAAGTAGTAGATCTTACATGATCAAAAAATTTATTTTAGCTCGAGCTCTAGCTTGCAGTCTACTGTTAGTGACGATGCCTCAATTGAAACTTCTCCTAATAGTGCACTTGGGTAAGTTCCCATTACTTAGTTTTTTTTTCTAAATATTTTTCCAACCATGTGTTTTAAAATTATTTAATTTCTGGTATATTTAAAATAGGTTTCGCTCTTTAAAAAATCTAATTTTTTTTTTGAAAGGTATATCAAAAATATAATTTAGAATGACAAAAAAAATATATCATACAAGTTTTAGTAGCCTGAGAGCTGGCAGCATTTTTTGGGTAAGTATTTGAGGCAAGCTGAAAACTTGTCATATACTTCTCCTATTAAACCCCAACACGGAACTGCAGACCTGGCTGGTGAGTAGCGGGGCTTAATCAATCCCAAAATTTTTAAAAATATTTTTTTCCAAAAATGTATTTAAGGCAATATGCATTTTTATATGTTGTAGTTGAATGTTAAAAGAATTTAAAAAAAAATAAGCCAGACGATTTTGTCTGGGTTTTAACCTTGCCATGCGCGTGCATAAATGTTTTGCAAAAAATATAAAAAATTTATTTGAGGCGACTTGAAATTTCAATGGGTTATTATTTATTACTAAAAAATAAGATTCTCAAAAAGACAGATCATTTTGGTGGGACTTTCCATATGCCAGGTGATCTAAAAAATTATGTATAGTAGCGGAGTCACCTTGGATTATTACCTTGGAACCCAGCTGCTGTGTATAAAATTTAAAATAAACTATTAAACTTAATAGTTAATATCCTCTATAAAAATGTTTACCCCTCAAAAATTGCCGCTTTTTCCGTGGGGGTCACAAAGTTAACAACAAAATTGTAATTTAATTATTTTATTGGTAAAATGGTTAAAAGAAATATTCAAATGCATTATTTATGCGAAACCGCTAGTAATTTAAAGATTTTAAAGTAAAAACAAATTATTTAAAATGTACGCCACTGGTAAGTTTCTCTGGGCATCTGTGACAGTGTTGCCATTTTCCCACTTCGTGTATGACTGCGATAAGGCTATCATTGTTCTACTCATTTAAGAAAAGTTATCGAATGTCTGATTGTGTTGATCTGACATTTATGAATGAATTGTGTAGTTTTTTTTTAAAAACTTGGTTTTTAATGGTTTTTGGAATGTTTCGTAAACCAAAAAAACATGGTATCGAAAAAATTTTGTTTTCTTTTCCGAAGGTAATGTTTTTGAATTACTTGGCCCACTAAAATTTTACCTAAAAGCTGAGATTTTGTTTTAAATCCTCGCGTCTATGGTTGTGCTGTGCGGGACAATGGATTTACGCTGCCCGGTGACATACTCAAAGGAACCTAACTGGTTTGACCTGGTTCTACGCCAAAAAAAAACGACACGATAGCCTCACGAAATCACTCCGCTATATAAAATAAATATAAAAGCAAGTCTTTAAAAGGTGTTTATTAACTATTGTGTTTAAATTTAGTGAAAAATCAAGAATTCTGTACAAAAAGAAGGAGGAATAGTGTAAATAAGGTTAGTTTGATTTTCAACTTTGATGATGGATTTCTCGAAAACGAAACGTTTCCGCCAAAAAAGGTTTTCATATTCGTGATCAGCGCCCAAAAAAAAAACCCGTATACCAAATTTAGTCAAAATCGGAGTTGCGGCCACTTTCTAGACAATTACCTCGATTGCTTTTTGGAAGGATCCAATACCAAAAAGGAATTGATTTCTTATATTTATTTCTAATTTTAGACAAAAGTCAAAATCCGTCATTTTAAATTTACAAGTTTTCACTTGTTTACCTTTGTTGTGGGTCCAAAAATCTATATTGAATTAGTTTATCCCTTTTAACTTGTAGAACCGTTCTGTCTCGAAAGTTCTTTTTTCTTTCTTAACATGTTTGGGGTTAAAACAACCCCATTGGCCTGTAATTTAATACGTTCTGCCAGGTCTCCCCTTTCCAGACTCTGCTTTCCGGGGCTTTGCAGTGGAAAAACTGGATGCGGGCTCGAAGCCCCCAGAAATTCCCGAAAATTTCACAAAATCCAAAGTTTTTCAATGTCAAATGTCATGAAATGCACAAACAATGTTGTTCCGACCAGGTGACTGCTACCGGTATCGCGCATAACCGTTTTCTGTCAGTACTGCCTCTTCCTGCTGAGCGCGCAACCATTCTCCGCCATTAAAGGGAAATCCCTCGTGCGTGGGGCCCCCAGAAAGAAACAGATATGAATCATCGCTCACGGCGCTTAGCCCCAGAAGAAGGACTCCATCGTTTGGCTTGAGTTTCTTCTTGATCCCCGATGGTAAAAGCCGTTGATACAGCTCCTTCAGCCGCCTTCCCGGAAAAAACTATGTAGTTTTTTTATCGCGAGCACTTCACTGATCGGAGGTCAAATAGGAACTGGTCTCGAAAGTTCAAGAACGGCTATATCAGTTAAAAGAAATACACTAAATAAGGAGCGCCGCGGAGCGCGTACACCAAGCCGCGAATCCATCCACACTCGCACCAAGGGTAATAAACCTAACAAGGAGTGCTCGATCCCATTTAAGCCCATATAAACCAATTTAAATGTCAATTCGGTATTTGTGACGTAATCTGTTTGCCTGTTTGTTTTGTTTACAAGTAATATAAAGTCTTAATTTTTTAAAAATATTATACATTATAGTTCTAATAGTAAGTACATATCCAAAATAGTTTTTAAAAGTTGAATATTTAACAAAAATTAATAGAATAAATCTGCCTTCTGGACAAAATGGGCAAACGGGTGACGTCCAAACATAACCTATATCTGCGGACAAATAGTAAAAATCGAGCACTCCTTGTTAAGTTTACTACCCTTGCACTCGCACCACTCGCATTTCACGAGTTCTGTAGGCTTTCGCGCCGCGAGTATAGAGTAGTACTGGGACATCGACACCGAACATCGATGTTAACATCAAAAGCACACATCGATGTCTTGTAATCGGTTATAAAACATCGATGTTCGCTAAACATCGATGTTAAAATTTGAAAGAATGCTACTATTTAAAAAAAAATAAAAAGAAATTAGGTTGAAGTTTAAATATAAAATCAAAAAATATCAAAATTATATTTTTTTTTCAAAAACTTTTAACAAAATATAAAAAAGTTCTAAAAAATAACAAATAAATAAAAACAAGTACTCTAAAACAAAGTATACTAAATATATATAATAAATAAACATAAACTGTAACAAAAAGTAAGAAGTTAATTCAAATCTCAAAATTTTTTAGGGACCGATTATAAAAAAAAGCTTAGATAATAAGCGTAGTTCATAATCTTGCGAAATGCGATTTACGAATTCGCAAAATTTTTCCGCCGGTTTTTTTGGTATTTCATAGCGCTGCCACTGCGAATTTTTTAGGGATTTAGTGCTGGAACTGTTGGCAAGATGCAAGATGGAAGTATTGACGCTCTGTATTGACGTTTTAATTAATTTCCCTTCTTTAAAACTTTTTTGTGTTATTTATAATTTTTTTTTTAACAATATTGTATCTTATGCTAGGTTTTTCTCTGTGTATTGTTTTAATAAACATTTATAATGCTTTGGTCGTCAGTGAATAATAAGGATCAAGTTGAATATTTTTACTGGTGAAGAAGGGCTATTGCATTTACTGACCTTCATAATTGCGTCTTATAAGGTGGATTTATTAAAACAAACAACAACAAAAAATAGAATATACTTTATTCTCATAAAGCCTTTATACAGGCAAATAACAAAAAATAAAAATAAGAAATTACATTAAAGATCACAACTTATTTTAACCTTTGAGCATATACTTATAGAGGAAGCCTTGCTACTAGGCAGCAAGCGAGAGCGACAGAAGAATTACAGTATAACCTTTCCCTCTCGCTTCTACGTGCTCATTGGTCGGTGAGAAGGGTATATATCCCACTCGTCGTGCTGATTCGTCAGCCAGTCCTTCTCGACCAATTAGCACGTTGGAGCGAGAGAGAAAGATTATATTTTGATTCATCTTTCTTTCTTGCATGCTTTTTGGCACTGTCTTAACGGTGAGGCTGAATCAATAGGAATATGCTGGAAACTTTAAACATTTTATTTTATTTTTACTTGAAATCACAACTGCATATGTGCTATTAAAACATATGAGAGAATGACAGGGTGTCATGAAATAAAGGATCGCTTTAATCCTATAAGATTATGATTTTATCGAGAAAAAGAACACCCTAGTTTTTTTTATTTTAAAACTTTAAAAGCATACAACGATCCCCGCTTTATTCCTAGTTCCGTCAATGCCGCCCAAGCATAAAAACATACAGAATTTGCATTTTACAGCACCTTTTAGACAAATCTCTCATAAAAAGCGGTGTTTTGCTGCTGCCAAGGCCGTTGGTATATATATATATATATATATATATATATATATATATATATATTTATTATATATATATATATATATATATATATATATATATATATATATATATATATATATATATATATATATATATATATATATATATATATATATATATATATATATATATATATATATATATATATATATATATATATATATATATATATATATATATATATATATATATATATATATATATATATATATATAAAATATATATATATATATATATATATATATATATATATATATATATATACAGATTGGGTAAACTTTGTCTAGGAATAGGATTTCTGTCTAACTAAGAGAATAATTATTAGAAATATGTGGATAGAAAGAAATGAAGCATACACATGTGTTGCCACGTTGTTTGGAGGGGAAAGTCAAAGCGCCGTTTGAAAACCTCGTGACAACGTTTTTATAAAAACGTAAAAGATTTTATTGTGTATCAGAGAAGGACGGACAGACTCAGATGACGCAAAAATTCCCACCTTTCTTTGAAAGGCGGGGGGCATCAAATGGCTGCCCCCTCTTCTTTGTGAATGTTGTCTCGCACCGCGCACCGTCGAAAATTCGCCAGCGCTTCTCAGTCAGCGTTTGCTTGCTATTACAATTGTACTAGATCTATTACAATTAGACACTGGCTATTACGCTATTACTAAATAGCTAAAATCCGAATAATCTATTACATTTTCATAAAAATCTGGTTTAATCAATAAAACCCAACAACACAACAACCCAAACAATAAATAAATTAATATTTAATAAAAAACGACTTAAAAATTTTGGTTTATGGGCCCTCTGAGTAGTGCGAGAGATCTCTATTCGATAAATAATGCACGCGGGATTCCGCCAGTTTTCCCGGGAATCACCGCGTCAATATTTTGTTTCTTGGGATTCACCGAGGTATCGAGTTTTTGATTCTTTTAATCTTTTTCTCCTTTTTAAAAGCTGCATTCAGCATTCAGTTATATCCGCTTCCTTTCCTTCAAAAACTGCAGCCATGAAAGCCAAGGGAGAGTTTCCAGATTTTCTCGGAAAATAAAACTTTCCAAAAGGGTTTTTTGGGAAAAAAATTGTGTAAAGTGCCTTTTTGTTATAACAATGTAAATTTAGTGCAAAGTTTGGTAATAAAGCATGGTAAATTGGTAAAAAAAACCAATCCAAAAAGATTGAAAAAAATGTAATCTAGTACAATCTAGTACATTTTTGGGAGCAATTTTAGTACATTTGTTTTATGTCAAAAGCACAACGCTGTTCTCAGTATCTCAGTCTCAGTGTCTCATCAGACAGCGTGTGGGATGCTAGCGCTTGCTTTAGGTTTTTATTTTTATTACGTAAAGGGACCAAATTACTTGGCTAATCATTGTTATCTTTTAATGTTACTGTCAAGTAAATTAAAAGAAAACTCTGATGTTTTACTATTCAAATTTTACATGCCTTCGGCGTAAAGATAAAAGGTAATATTCTTAAATAATAAAAACAAATTTCAAATAACTATTAAAAATAAAATGTAATTCTTAAAAATAAAATAAAACGTAATTCTTAAAAATAAAATAAAATCTCAAATTCTTTAAAAAAAAACTAGATTAAGTGCTCAAAAAGGCCTCCCCCTTGAGCTTCACAATAGCCTAGCCTATTGTAAAATTCTTGGCGTACTTTTTCAAATACGTTGGGAGGTATATTTTGACAGGTGTTCTGAATTTTGAGCCACAATTCCTCCAAAGTTGTCGCCCTTTCATGCTGATGTCCGAATATTATCTCTTTTAAATAACCCCATAAGAAAAAGTCATTGGGCGCTAAATCGGGAGATCTTGGTGGATATCTTATTGTGCCTCTGGTAGTAATAATTCTATCTGGAAAATGTGTATTTAAAAATTCGTGAACTGTTCCACTATTATGCGCCGGGCAACCGTCTTGTTGAAACCAAATGTCAGCTAGGTTGACATTTAAATTCCTCAGGGCCGGTAATATTTGTTCTTCTAGCAATTGTAAATAGCGTTGGCGATTTAAGTTGCCATCTATAAGAAATGGCCCTATAATAGTGTTACCCAAAATTCCCGCCCAAACATTGAGTTTTTGCGGATATTGGGTTCTTAAAGGTATACTCAAATGTTTATTTTCCTTCGACCAATACCGAACGACTGAAGGATTGTGGTGGCCGTGAAGAGAAAAAGACGTTTCATCCGAAAACAGAATATTCTGTAAAAACTGATCATTTCGATCAATTTTTCTCTCATAGCTTCACAAAACTCCATTCGTCGAATTAGATCTTCGGAAAAATTTATTGAGTTTTTGTACCTTAAAAGATTTATAACCATGTTTTTTTAAAACATGCTTAACTGTACTTTTTGGTACACCAACTGCTTCGGCTACTTTCGTACTAGAGCAAGGTTCGCTTGCTTCGACGAAAGCACAAATATTTACATCCCTTTCAAGCTGCGTTTGATCTTCCCGGTTTTGTTCCTCATTGCAATAACTTTTTTACAGAATTGATGCAACCAGATTTTTCAAACCTTTTAAAAATATTTAAAATTGTTTGAGAAGTCGGCACGGGTTGATCTGGATAATTAAAAATAAAACGCCCAATGACTTCTTCACTTTCAGCAACACAGTACCATTTAATAATATTAATCTTTTGTTCACGAGAATACATTTTTAAAAGATACCTTTTACTTAACACACCGAAAGCCTAAGTAAAAATGAATCCAGCCAGCTGGCTGAAGAGAAAGCCTTTACCGACGAATTACCCCTCCAAACCAATGACACGCTCTGGCATACCCTCCAAACTAATTTAATTGGAGAGTATACCTTTCGACACGCCCTCAAAGAGGTGGCAACACTGGTTAATGCTCATGGTTAGTAATTTCTTTTCCACTCACATATTTCTCTATCTATCGCTCTTGGTAACACAGAAATCCTATTCCTAGACGACTGTTAATATTTATATATATATATATATATATATATATATATATATATATATATATATATATATATATATATATATATATATATATATATATATATATATATATATATATATATATATATATATATATATATATATATATATATATATATATATATATATATATATATATATATATATATATATATATATATATATATATATATGGCCCCAAGAATTGAACTGTAGTAACTTAATCTTTGAGCAACCCAAAATCAAACGAGTATCTATATCAATCCCATGCTCGTGGTCTTCGATTTTGCGAAATTCATAAAATCTTAAATTAAAGTCAATTTTCCCGCTTCTCACATAAAAAAGTGACATTAACCTTTTGGGCAACTAACATATTTTACATGAATGGGTAACAGACGGCAACGCCATCTACTGACCAAAGGGCGAAGCATACTCCTCTTAACTTACGGTGTCACTGACTTGCCAAGCTGAAATAATGTTACAAACATTTGGAAATGTATGCCCAATACTTGTACGGACTATTAACAATAGTGTAGTTAATTTTCTTAACTAACTTTGTAGAGATTTCACCTAACGACATCTTGTGACCAGTTTCGATCTATATCAGATCTCATCAGACAAGCTAGTCAAAGGTAAAAATCTCAAAAAAACCCTAATACCTTATTCAGTACGCATTGAAACACATGAATGGGTAACAGACGGCAACGCCATCTACTGACCAAAGGGCGAAGCATACTCTCAACTTACGGTGTCACTGACTTGCCGAGCTGAAATAATGTTACAAACATTTGGAAATGTATGCCCAATACTTGTACGGACTATTAACAAAAATTAGTTAATTTCTTAACTAACTTTGTAGAGATTTCCCCTAACGACATCTTGTGACCGGTTTCGATCTATATCAGATCTCTCAGACAAGCTAGTCAAGGTAAAAATCTCTAAAAACCCTAATACCTTATTCAGTACGCATTGAAACACATGAATGGGTAACAGACGGCAACGCCATCTACTGACCAAAGGGCGAAGCATACTCCTCTCAACTTACGGTGTCACTGACTTGCCGGTCATAAGATGTCGTTAGGTGAAATCTCTACAAAGTTAGTTAAGAAATTAACTACACTATTAACATATTTTAATCGACCAATAAGAATCCGTCAATTTTCCCGCCCCCTAGATTTTAAATATTGCGAATCGCAAAAAACTTAAGAATAGAGAGCTCCCAAGGGTAGTAAACTTAACAAGGAGTGCTCGATTTTTACTATTTGTCCCCAGATATAGGTTATGTTTGGACGTCACCCGTTTGCCCATTTTGCCCAGAAGGCAGATTTATTTTATTAATTTTTGTTAAATATTCAACTTTTAAAAACTATTTTGGATATGTACTTACTACTAGAACTGTAATGTATAATATTTTTAAAAAATTAAGACTTTATATTACTTGTAAACAAAACAAACAGGCAAACAGATTACGTCACAAATACCGAATTGACATTTAAATTGATTTATATGGGCTTAAATGGGATCGAGCACTCCTTGTTAGGTTTATCACCCTTGGAGAGCTCCTACAATTGACACATGACAAATCCACCAATCAGAACAAGTTTCGCAATTCGCAAATCGCATTTCGCAAGCATATGCCTTGCAAGCTATTTTGTTTCGTTTCGCAGCCATTGTTTTACCGGACGGTAAGTCCCCAAAATTGAACGAGTGTCGATACGTACGCCGAAACGATTTACGGTGTTGCAATTCACACAAAATCCATCCAAAAAAAGCAATGTTGTTGGATATTCACTGGTGCGAAAACTAGTTATTTGTAGTTTTAAGCAACTTTATCAAAAAATTAATACTTTATTTGGAGCTTGCAAAATTAAGTTAAAAACCTTTTTTATATTATTGAACATCAAAGGGTAAACATTGATGTCAACATCGATGTTTGTGACATCTAACATCGATGTTAAAAACATCAAACATCGATATTTTAAAAACATCGATGAACATTGCTCAAGACTAGTTGCAATTCACAGAAAAAAGCAATGTTGTTGGATATCGACTGGAGCGAAAACTAGTTATTTATAGTTTTAAACAACTTCATCAAATAATTATTATTTTATTTGGAGCTTAAAAAATTAAGTTTAAAACCTTTTTTTATATTGAACATCGAAAAGTAAACATCGATGTTTGTGACATCTAACATCGATGTTAAAAACATCGAACATCGGTAAGAAAACATCGGTATTTTAAAAACATCGATGAACATCGCCCAACACTAGTGTAGACTGTAGAGCGCCATTGGTAGCAGTGTTGTAGCAGTCAATGCGAATATTTAAAATACCCCTGATTTAATTTTTTCATCCCACACAAGTAAACAAAAAGATAATGCGCATCAACTAAAGTAAAATTAGCATAATAAATTAGTGAATCGAGTCAGTCTTGTCCGGAGTAATGCTAACGTAAAGATGACTTTATTAAAATTATTAATTATTTCATTATTCTATTTTATTCTTGCGAAAAGTGAACAAAGCAGTGAAGATGTAGGCGAAAGTCCAAAACATATTCCACATATTTCTTCTGTCCTCAATTATTTAAATTCTAATCCAAATAAAGTTTATGAATACAGGAAAGGGACATTAATAAGTGCTCAAAATAAGGTAAGTCATTTTGTATACTTTATAAAATGTTATTAAATCAAAGATTACTTACGTAATTTAAAAAAATATATATGGACATTTTATTTAGTAAATGCAAGTGTATTGAAATAAATTGAAATTTCTATATTTTGATAAAGTAAATTAAAAGGATTTTTTAATTCAAGCTAGATAGGTACATAATACAGAAGTGTTAATGTTCCTTAAATGACCCCCCAATTTTCATATGAAAAATGGGTTTTGGGCAATTTTTTCTTAAAACTTTGTACAATAATAGTTGTCAACACACTGATAATAAGTCTCTACGGGCACAAACCCCAAAAACCCTTCCAACCTTCCCATAATCACCCCGAAAGGTCAATTGCTCTACACACTTAACCCGGGGGCAAAGCCATAAAATCATGAATTCCATTCCACAGCCAGCTGTATGGTCCATGTTACCCTCCAGCCCCTTAAAATTATCCCACTGACCTTTGAGGGTGATTTTGGGAGGATTTTTGATCAACATGTTGGGAATAGTCACTATGCAAAGTTTTAAAAAAATTGACTGAAACCCATTTTCCATAAAAAAAATGCCAGTTACTTTTGTGGGTGATTTTGAGGGGTTTGGGGGGTTTTGTGCCTGTGGAGACTTTCGATCAGCCTGTTGAGAACTATCACTATGTACAGTTTGAAAACAATTGGCCAAAACCCATTTTTCATAAGAAAAATCCCCAGTTGAGGATGATTCTGGGGGCTTGGGGGATTTTCGGGTTTTGTGTGAGTGAAAACTTTTGATCATCGTGTTGAGAACTATCACTATGCAAAGTTTGAAAATTCAATTTTTCAATTCAATTTATTAAAAAGCAAATTATGCTGTATAACAATATAAAACTTAAGTCTAAAAGTCTGTATAAAACTTAACATAAAACTTAAAAACATAAAACACAAATTAAATGTACAAATAATGCTGCAGCACACTCAAGACAAACTACATAATAAAATCATCAGGTACAATATTTTTGCTTAGGAACTCCTCGTAGTTGTAGTGGGCGCATCGTCCTAGGTAATTTCTTAGTTTCCTTTTAAATTCCCTCTGTCCTCCAATGCTAGTTAATGTCGTAGGTAGGTACAATTGGTAAACATTTAGGTACCGTGAGAAAAATCCCCAGTGATCTTTAAGGGTGATTTTGGGAGGGTGGGGGATTTTTTTCGGGTTTTGTGCCCATGGAGACTTTTGACCAAAACCCATTTTCCATAGAAAAATTGCGAGATCCTTTATTAAATTACGCAATGTGAGATTTTGGTAATTTTTGTAATGTATATTATTTAAAATTAAAAAAATTCTAACACAAATATATTTATACACAAATTCATTCCCCAATAACCTTATTACACATTCCTTTAAGCAATGCAAGCAATCAGAGCATTATTTGTTAGTAAATAACTGGTGTTATGAGCTTACTTTTTAATGTTACAATTTTGATTTAGTGTTTACTTGAGTATGGGTATATTGGTAACTAAAAACTATAAAATAGCATAATGTCAAACAGTATTTAAGCCGGTAATAAAGAGTCCTCATTATCTCTCTAACTTCTTCAATTGTAACTGGTTTATAAAATTTTTTTAATGTGATAAACATTTAAAGTGGATTTATGTAGACAAATAACATAAAAATAAAATTAAAGTTGATTATAGGTTTTATATCCATATGGCACTTATGACACACAGACAAATAATATAAAATAAAAATAAGAAATAACCTTAAAGATCACCAACTTTTAACTTCTTATTTTATTTTTAGGTGAAATCATAACTGCTTATGCCCTATTAAAAACTTCACCCTTTATACCCACTAGAGGCTTCTTTAAGATAGAAAGCGCGATAAGTCTACAACCTTTCTCTCTCGCTCCGCGTGCAGGTTGGTCGACGGACCAGTGGCGTAGCGTGGGTATCGGCTGCCCGGGGCGGAAGACAATTTTGCCGCCCTCTTAATTAGCTATTTCAATTTAATGTATGCACTATGCATTATATACATTAATTCTAGAGAATTTTTTGGCAAAAACAGTCATCATTATTTTGCATTTTAAATAAAAAGTTTATTTGTTTTACAATCACGTTTATTAATACAAAAATTCTTACTTCAACCATTGATATACAGGTACATAGGTATTATTTAATCATGTCGATCGTCGAGGTGAACCCTTATTTTAAGTAAGTAATAGTACCTACTTAAAATTAGGGTTCACTTCGACGATCGTTATGATTAAATAATTAGCGAATTAAATAAAAAACGAAAATCAATTTGTAATTAGAACTAGGATGATACTATTAAGTAATATTTATATCTTTATTAAAAAATAATATAAGTAGGTACTTATTAGAGTTAAAAACAAAATTTCCGGCTTTAATTAAAAATTTATATGTCTACTTTTTTTAAGAGCAAAGTCTATAGCATCACACACCTCTTGTTCAATAGACAAGATAGCAACATTTGTTAGTCTAAGAGTACTCATTGTCGACCTTAAATAATTTTTAATTAATTTCAATTTCAAAAAACTTCTCTCACAGCTGAACATTGCTTATGGCAATTGTAAAAAATATTTGCAGCATGATTAAAATATTGGGCAGAGTGTCTTCTAGCTTAGATTTTACAATAAACTTAAATAATTCAAGTGAGTCTGCATTAATTAATTTATTTTCGTTGCCTGTAGCAGCAACGAAAGTCCGCAGTCGAAGTTGTTCCAGCTTGCAATCCTGCTCGTCAATTTCAACATATGCGTAGTCTAGATTACATTTAGGGCTGTCTGGATCTAATAATATAGTCGGCGTTAGATAAGCAAGCTTATCGGTTAATTTCTGTAGCTGATGAAACGCTCATGAATTTCTACAATAATTCCATCATTTTCACAAAACAAGTTAGCATCTCTAGTTCCGTCTTCAAAAATATGCTTTCCTGTTATGCGCCTCTGAGGTTCTATGGAATTTCGGAGCTCTTCACACATATTTTTTGCATAACTTACAGCGCCATCTGCCCATTCCTCTCGTTTCTCTATTAGTATCATATGCGAAGAATTTACTTTCTGATCGCACATTCTAATGTCAAGTCCCTTTGTTTGTATAAATATTTTTGTGCATCATTCACTTCATGTAGCACCGGTTGCCAAAGGCCCAAAAAATAAAGAAAGGAAAATGACTGCATCAAAACTAGTAAAGCTCCTGCATCTGTCCTAGTGTTTAAACTTTTACCTGCCTCTGTCAGTATTTCCAAAGCGACGAGAATGTCTTTGTAATGATTCCATGTCATATTTAAGCCATCGCCTCTTGCACTTCACCGTGTGTCTTGAACCCTTTTTTAAGCTTTTGCCTGTAGCTGCTATCAGAATTTCCCAACGATGTGTCGATGTGGCAAAAAATGAATAGCAACGTTCTAAAGTACCGAAAAAATTTACTGAACTCGCCTTTTTATAACCACTACACATACTTATTTGCACAAAAATCACAGTTATGAAACAGTGTGAACTAAACAACTGAAGATCCATGAATAAAACTTTCTTTGAATTGTCAAAGCATCACGTACTTTCTTAAAGGGACATAATAAACAATATTGAACTGAATATAATATATATATTATGTAATAAAAGTCATTTTCGCTGATTAAAAGTCATAAACAATCCAAGCACAAAATAAAATATAGGGAATCCCCGCAAGTCAGTATAGACGTTGTTGCCATTGGCTACAAAATATCATTCACAGAATAAGTAATGAAAAATTCCGTGCCCTTTTCAGTCGTTCCGAATTTATAGTTGCGTTAAAAATATAAAATGGTTCAAATATTGACAAAATATATTTTATTATTTACTGTGAAATTTTGCCGCCCTTAAAAAGTACCACACGGGGCGGGCCGCCTCCTCCGCCCTCACTACGCTGCGCCACTGCGACGGACCACGCTCCTTTTCACCAATCAGCATACAGAGCAAGAGAGAAAGGTTGTAGACTTATCGCGCCTTCTTTCGCACACTTATTGCACTGCCTTAGTAAGTTTATGGAGCTATCCATAAACCACTTAACCCATTTTTCATACTTTTTGTACCCACCCTTCCCCCTTGTAACGTTATGTAGAAGTTTGTAGACCATCCCCCTTAATATAGTGTGTTACATAACATTCAAGCTAAAAAAAAAATATTAAATTAGTCACACTATTAAAATAAGTATAAGTACTTTTTAATTAATCAAATTTTTTTAAATAAGTTTTTTTTTTAAATTTTAAATAATGAATAAAAATAATGATACTGAAAACAGACATTAAGAATGACGAAGTTCAATGCATAACGGATTATGATTGTTAAAGTTTTCGTATGCATTGACTTGTAGCAGGGCAGTGGGGAACTTAAGAATGCGAGCGGAAAGGGTACTAGAGCGCTAGACGTTCTGATGGCTTGTATGCGACAAGTGCCGAACGGCGGTGCAACCATTGATATACAGGTACATAGGTATTATTTAATCATGTCGATCGTCGAGGTGAACCCTTATTTTAAGTAAGTAATAGTACCTACTTAAAATTAGGGTTCACTTCGACGATCGTTATGATTAAATAATTAGCGAATTAAATAAAAAACGAAAATCAATTTGTAATTAGAACTAGGATGATACTATGCGACAAGTGCCGAACGGCGGTGCGATATTTTCAATACAAGTATAAAAAAATATATATTTCTCAGCGAGTGACAAGTGGTCGCACCGACCCTCCCCTCACGTAACTGCACATAAAATGAGAAAATACCCCTCCTCCTCTGTAAAGAGAGTTACGTGGTTTGTGAATGATTGGTTCTTGTTTCATACACTCGCGTTTCGAACACCTGAAAAATTTTCCCCAAATATTCTTATTTCGTACACATAATTAATTATTCAGTTTTTGACATCTCGTTTCTCTTCGACCGTTTCTCTCGTTTCGTTCGACCAAAAACTGAGGAAGATTGCTGTCTCTGATGGTTGATAATATATGGTAAAATAAATTAAAACTACTTTTACGAGTATAACTAAATATTAAAAAAGCCACATTTAAAAAAAAATAGTTATAGTAATAAACTGGAGACAATTTTTCTATGTATAGAACCCCAAGTTACTTGACATTACATTTTTTGGCAATTGTTATTCTACATTTAGATTTAAAAAAACTTATATCATTCTGACCCAAACAGTCGAGCAAACAATTAGGCCTCTTGTTATTTGAAGAAGACTTTAAAGTCTCTTTTAAAAGTAATACATAACATGTATGTCATATTTATAGATTTTTTTAAATTACTTTCTATGATATTTCTTCCAGGGCAAGAGACTTTTCTCACTATTAAAGTGGCCATAAAAGGAATGTAAATATTGGTAATAATTTATGGATCAATGCAATCCTAGGATTAATCTTGATTTCCAAAATTATATGTTTTAGAACCATTTTAAAGGGTAATTTTAGTTAATTTTTAGTATATAAAACGCAATAAGTACTTATTTAGCTATTTAAATATTAATTCTTGATTTCCAAAGTATATGTTTTAGAACAATTTTAAAGGGTTATTTTAGTTAATTTTTAGTACATAAAACGCAATAAGTACTTATTTATCTATTTAAATATTAATTGTTGCCCAGCTGCTTCATCTAAGAAATCTACAAATGAAAACAAAAAAATGGCATACAGTTTAATACAGCGAACAACACGTTTGTTTGTGTCAAGGATTTCAAGTGGGGCTATAGTCGAGTTCCCCTTGTTACCCCACCCAGCGATTCTACGAGAATTTTTTTTAGCTGAAACCAAGGAAAAAAGTCAACCAAAAAAAATTCCCGCAATGAAAACGGGGTGGAAAACACCCCCAATCCCTCCCCCAATTATCCCAAAAAGTTTAAAATAACCTTTTTTGTAATTTTTAAGGGATCTAGTAGGTATTTTATGCCGCTGAATCCGATTTTAACGTCAAAAATTAAGTTAGAGGGTGTAACACCCTTATTTTTACCCTTTGAACCCTTAAAATTTAATTTTCCTTAAAAACCCATTTTTTTTCTTTTTTATATGATCTAATAGATATTTTGGGTCGCTAAAACCGAATTTAACGTCAAAAACTAAGTTAGAGGGTTGTAACACCCTTATTTTTACTTGTTCAACCCTTAAAATTTAATTTTCCTTAAAAACCGATTTTTTTTCTTTTTTATGGTAACTAGTACGTATTTTGGGTCGCTAAATCTGAATTTAACGTCAAAACCTAAGTTAAAGGAGTTGTAACACCCTCATTTTTACCCTTTTAATCCTTGGAATTTAATTTTGCTTAAAATTTTTTTTTTATTTTTATGGGATCCAATAGGTACTTTGGGCCGCTGAATCCGATTTTAACGTCAAAAAGTTAATAAGAGGGGTGTAAGACCCTTATTTCTAGCCTTTTAACCTTGAAAATTCAATTTCTCTTAAAAATCGATTTTTAAAGAAAATTAAATTTTAAGGGTTGAAAGGGTAAAAATAAGGATGTAACAATCCTCCAACTTAGTTTTTGACGTTAAATTTGGATTTAGCGACCCAAAATTCCTACTAGATCCCATAAAAAAGAAAAAAAATGTTTTTAAGGAAAATTAAATTTTAATGGTTAAAAGGGTAAAAATAAGGGTGTTACACCCCTCTAACTTAAAATCGAATTCAGCGGCCCAATATACCTACTAGGTAGATAATGGGGAAATGGGGGTGTTTTTCACCCCGTTTTCATTGAGGGATTTTTTTTTGGTTGATTTTTTTCCTTAGGTCTTCTTGAACAGATTCCACTAGGTTTCAGCTAAAAAAATTATCTTTTGTAGAAACCTCAGCTTTGACCTTTTTTTAACACAGGAGAATGAGACCTTTTCAACTTGTCTCTCTATTTGGCGATACCAGTCAGTGTCTATTTTCCTACTTTTATTGATTTAAACTATGTAATATGTTTATACTTTTATTGATTTAAACCACTAAAGAAATTGACGTGTTAGTCATTCTCACCTTGTTGAGTATTTGGAATTTTTGTGTTTGTTGTCAGTTTAAATCAGTGTTTCTCAAAGTGGGCGATAACGCCCCCTTGTGGGCGCTGAAGGCCTAGAGGGGGGCGGTAAGGGACACAGAAAAAATTGGGGGGCGCTGATGTGATTTTGGGGGGCGATGGGTGATTTGAAACTTCTACTTCATATTTTAAAATTCACTGAAATTAAAATCCTTCTACTACACAACATCCATTTATTATTTCATATTTTTATTCCATTTTATTGTATAAATATAAATTAAAAATATATTCAAAATTTAATATTTTTAATGCGTTTACAAAGCTATTTATATCTTAGGATATTTAGTAACAGGTATCAAACACTGAAAGATATTCGTGTCTTCAAGTGTCGCAGGTGAGGTGCCCACCTCCGAAGACACGTATTAAAAATATGTATATATTGTTGCCGCCAAGCAGAGAAAAATAAAATTAAAATTAGAAGGTTCAATTATAATTTACGTTTGGCGCGAACAAATATTGTACGATTTATTTGTGCAATCCTGTATTTTAGTCCGTCAACGTTCGTCGGTCCGTGTTTGAGGAGTGCAGGTGCCCAAATACACAGCCGCGGCTCGCGACCGTCCGACGACTGACGTGACTAGAGCTGAGTCGTTCGCGAACGATTCGTTCAAAAAGAACGAATCAGTGCACTGATTCGAATAAAATAATTCCCTGTTTTCAATGGATTCGAATCTTTTTTGAGCCACTTGCTCGATCGCTCTGGATGAATAACGAACGTAGTTTGGATGATCGTTTCGTTCATAAGGTCACTAAGTCAGATTTGGACTCGAACTCGAAGATTTGGCAATTCGGTATATTATGACGCCAATCTGTCGTTTTTGTGCTACGACTTGGCAAGTGGCGAGCAGTTTGTTATATTTCGATTTTGCTCATATTACCAGAGGTGTATTAGGCAAATAATTTATGCGTATTGTCGGTTCGAGTCAGTTTTGGCTATATACCTAGTAATCCACTAAAATTATTATTTTATATTCACGATTATATCGTGGGAACAAAAAACAATAATAGATAGACTTTAGGTTAGCCCAGATACATTTGTAGGTTTTATTAATTATAATTTTTGAAAGTTTTATTTTAAATATATTTTTTAAAATTATAATTATACCAAAATAAAATAAATGTAAATAATTTCTTTATTTAAGATAACTATCACGTTTTTTGTGGAATTCAAAACCGACCGAGTCCGACCGGCATCATAATAAAGTGAATCGGTTGCGAACGAATCTTTTCAAGTGAATGAATCAAATTAATCGATTTAGTAAAAAGATTCGAACTTTCCACCTCTAGACGTGACGTTCCGCCGCACGCATGCATCGCACTCGCTCGCCCTCCCTCCACTCCGCCCGCTACCCCGATACTCTTAATATTGTAAAGTTGTATTATTATTGCTTAATGTTGGCGAGACTAATATGTTATTGAGGTTTTTAAGGTGAAAAAAAGGGGGGGCGCTACAAAACAACTGATTTTCAAAGTGGGCGTTAGACCAAATAAGTTTGGGAACCTCTGGTTTAAATGAAAGTTTAGGTTTTAGTGTCGTAATATTGACTAAAAAGTTCACTGTTTGTGGGATTAGGCCACTGATTGAGTAGATCTAGTGCACAAGGTTCTTTGCAGAGTAAGTAGATATTTGTAAGGGCTTTGGTCGATGACTTATTGAATTAAAAAAAATTAAAACGAATCAGATGCGGGAAATCTTCCTAATTCGCAAAAAAATATGAATTTATGACTGTCTGCCCAAATACTGATTTAAAATGGATATATTTGCTTGAAAACAAGTAGGAGAGATGTGGTCTTTAAATAAAGTGTCTGTACTCTAACGCAGGGGTTCCTAACCTGAAACAAATTTTGGCGACATACCGCGTTGAAAATTGTTGGGACAGTTAACATACCGGTTAATTTTGGCGAGAAGCGATAACGTAGGGGAAGGTGTTATGACGTTAGTATCTACGTCATTACTTTGTTCCCAGTATCCACCGCTATCGCCACTAGACACGAGGAGCGTTAATAATGGTTATGTCAAGTGTCAAATTAAAATAATGGCTGATTCGCGGCTTTTCTATTGTTTTGGTTCTTGTGATGTTTTTTTTTGCTATGGTTTAACAACTATTTGGATTGCAGATTATTCGATTTATTAATTATTTCACAAAACGGATTAATTAGAGCAACTATATTTAAATCATAGAGGAAAAGATTTACTTGTTACAATTGACTTGAAAACAGCTAATATTTTATTAAATGGAAAATTTAATATATATCTTATCTTTTCGACTTATTCTTAACTCTCCAAAGACCTTAAATTTGGATTTAAACTTAAAAGTGCTTTGCTTTGCTTTGCTTTCACTGTTGTTGGCCTCCGTCGGTAAACGTTCAGCCAGCTCTCCCCTTTCCAGACACACGTTGTTATCAACGTGAGCTTTCCCAGGCTTTGTAGGTGCAACTTCTGGATAGTCGGGTTCTGTAACCCCCAGAAATTCCGAACTTTTCCAAGACTTAAATTTTTAACTAAAAATTATCGGTGCAAGGCACTAACATTGGCGATCCGACCAAGGACTGCTGCTGGTATTACGTATAACCGCTTTTTGTCAGTAACTGTCACTTAATGCTGAGCGCGCAACCATCTTCCGCCATAGCGCTTAGTCCCAGAAAAAGGACTCCATCGTTTGGCGTGGGTTTCTCCTTGATCTCCGAGGGTGAAAACACTCGATACAGCTCCTTCAACTGCCTTCCCGGAAAAAAACTATATAGTCTTTCTATCGCGCGAACTTCACTATTCGAAGGTCAAACAGGAACTGAACTTAAAAGTGTATTAAACGATTAGTAGGTAACTTAACACACGCGTGACATGCGTAAACCGTTTCGTTTTTGCGATGATAGGCGGGTTAAGCACGGTTAGAATGGTGGGGGAAAAAACTTCCTTCTGGAGATAATTACCCACGGGGAAAGGGGGGGTAAATCAGCTAATCTCCGGTGGTAGTACCTAATAGCAAAAAATAGTTAAATAGTAGTTATTACTACGCAAAAAAGCACTAAATGTCGCGTGCCTATCGTCGGTGGGGCCATCGGTGCATGCCATAAAATGCAAACGAATTAATTTGAGCACGAGTGCGCTTGTTTTGTTTGTTTTACCATCATAAGAGGCTACGCGCGCATGGAATTTAAATTGGGTTAACAGTATCGTTATTAATATGAACTCGAAGTAATATTTCCCAGATATGTATAATCGTCGGTCTAACGTTTGGATATTAGGACCATTTCCTACTAAAGATTAAATTTATAAAGACAAAGATGTTGCAGCAGCTAAAGCAATTCTCGGACTGTGTGATGATAGCATTTACAAAGTGGATTTTCGTCAGGGTTTTCAAAATTATGAACTCGGTACATTTGGCAAAAAGTTGATACTTATCCTGTTATAACTGACAGAGCTCTAAGGGTGTTAGTACCATTTGCCACCACTTACAGATGTGAGAATAGTTTTCCAACTTTAACAATACTAAATACAAAGGCTAGAAACTGTCTCAATGTGGAGCATGATTTGCAATGTGCTTTAAGTGAAACCAAACCTAATAAAAAAAATTTGCTAATGCAAAAGAAGACCAACGGTCACACTGACTATAACTTATATTAAGTCTGATTCTTAATGTAGGTTAAATTTTAACTACTTGTAAAATAATTACCTAAATTAAAATTGTATGAAACAGGATTAATAAAAACTATCAGTAATTGCATCAATTGTTTTGTTTGATAACGCTTAAAAGAGGCGTAAAATTTCCTTGTGTTTCATAGGGGTGGCAAGATTGAAAAGGTTTTGAACTATTAGTCTAACTTAGGACAAAAATGTATATATCGATCATTACTTAAGATTAATTCTAATCTATTCAATTTACTTAATTGATTAATTTTCTCCATTTGTTACTGTGTTTAATAAACCTTAAGCTAAGTATCATCTGACCAGACAATTCTTGGATATTATGCAATTTAATGAAGTAGTAATTGCACAATTAATATTGCATTATCAACGTTTTTTTACTATGTAACTAACTTAAATTGCTCCTACAACAGATTCGCCAATTTGAGATTTGAATATCCTTTCCCAGGATTTTTATTATTAAAACTCGAAGAACTAAAAATAATCTAATGTAAAACAAAATAAAATAGTACTTTAAGCTAAAGAAATAACAATAAAAAGATTTACACGATTAATAATTAATCTGCGAAGTGTACAATAAAAAGAGCAGTGTCATATTATTAGCACCTGGCGCGTGACGCAAAAAATGCAGCAATTAAACAACGTTGCCAAATCTAAAACTAGCTTCACCTGAACAAAAAACTGCCCAAGTGTGCGGCCCAGATTTATGCCGATAAAAAATTTGATATCATACAATAAGGTTTAGATAAAGAAAACAATATTATAATTTGTCCTAATTTGGTCCAGAAAATTCACAAAAAAGAATGTCCACAAAGAAATATTTGTTATTGCACTGTGTCTTGGTGCAATGTAGATTTTTATTTATTTTTTTAATTCTGTTTAGGTAGTTCATTTTTCAATTAAATTATTTTTTCCACGTTGTTTACTAAGTTATTCTACTTTAAATTTTTAGCCAAATTAGTGCTATCTAATGTTAACGAATTTTACATCCCACTTGGCAATGTAGGATTTACGTATGGTACATTCCACAATAATTCGTTGATTTCTCGACCGCAATAAAATTTAAATGACAACCCTCAGTGGTAAACCCAGCCATAAATAAATTGCCTGACAAATATCTATTGTGTAGGAAACGCACCCTTTGAAAGGGTACAGGTCCTGATTACCTACTAATATCAATAGTTTAGGTTAGCTATTTTGGATGCTCAATAACACATACGAAAATACCTTGACAAACTCCAAACGACTGATGAACTAAGATGAAAAGACTCTGCTTTATATTGAACACCTGCAATTTGCCTTTTATCTACATAATATACCAAAAAGTAGGTACAATAATAAATAAAGGAAATTTTAAGTCCGGACATGCGGGTACCCAAAGTTCATTGAGTTCTACAACTAACAGTAGCAGGTAAAACGAGAAATCATCGAATTATTGTGGAATGTACTGTATCTTATGTATATTTTATTACTGATTATAGTTTGTGTGTGTCTAAATATGAAAAAAAATACAAAATGCTATTAAATTTAGGCTGTCTTTTAAGAACAAGGCATCATTTTGAAAATTCTAAAATATCTCATAATATATGCATTTTTGGCAAAAATGTGTAGAGAGCTTTTTTGTTGAAAAAAGGACAATTTTCTATCAAATGGCACCTTCTATAGTTAAAAAAAATATTGAAAAATAAATGCCAAAAACGAATAAAAAGCAAAAAAATCGCTATTTTTATATTTTTTTAGATTTGTGTTCACAACCTTTTCTGAGGCATTGCCTTGCAAAAAACAAAGCTGTCAAAATTTTTAAAATGAGCGTGGCACAAAGTATTTGCATTAAAATTTGACCGAAATATGATTTTTTAATTTTACAACTTTTCATCAATTTTTTCCGATTTTTCTTTTATATCAGATTATTTTTATTTTTTATAAACTAAAAGTACCTTTAAAAAAATGTTTTATAAACTTATTTTAATAATAATACGTAGTTTTATAATGTAAAAAAAGTAATACAAACTTATTAAAACTTCTTCAACACTATTGGACATAAAGAGCAATGTCTATTTCATGGTCATATCTTCATTTTTGTCCTCCTCAGATATTTTAGAATCGCTTGCATTTCGCATTTTGCATTTTCTACCAACTTTTTTGCACCCACCCACGGTTTATAGTTGACAGCTTTTTGCACATTTAGAAGCTATCTGACTGGCTAGTAGGAATAGTCATTAAGCCATTTTTCTTAGACTTCCTGCCCATTCAAGTGAATGTAATTTAACTTCTTTCAATTGCTATACTAAATTGTTTTTACGTCAATTTTCTCTTTTGTAGAGCATTTTTTATATCTATCTTGCCTTAAAAAGCGTTGTGGGCAGAAATCTAAAAAAATATATATAAAAATTGCTATTTTTGTCTTTCTTTAATTCGGTTTTTGCATTTTTTTTGCATTATATTTTTTTAACCTTGGAAAGTCAAATTTCGATTGGAAATTTTATTCCCTACAAAATAGCCCTCAACATATTTTTGCTAAAAATGCATAGGTTTTTTAGAATTTTTAAAATGGTGACAAATTTTCCTCGTTCTCAAATTGCAAGCCTAAATTTAAGATCACTTTGTAATTGTTTCATATAACTAAACATAATCATTCACAAAGTTACTTTTATAAATTTGTTTTCTATTACCCCCTATATTTCCTTCTTGTCAATAGCCTAATAATTTTATACTACTATGTTGTTATTTCGCTAAAATTGCGTATAACCTATTAAATTTATTCATGATTTCATGGTTATATGTTATATTAAAATACCTCATCCTTTATTTGTTGTTCTTTTTTATATTATATCCTACAGAAAAATTACATTTGTAATCGAAAATGAATCAACAGTGTTCAATGTCATCCAGTCGGTAGCATTTATATTAGAAAATACCAGTTTTGTAAAAATTAAAAGTTTTATCCAATATAAGTATTTTTATTACTTTTAATACTTTACTGTTTCCTAGTCTTAACTTTATACAAATTTTATTCAAACATGATAAAAATGTACTTCCTACTCATCCTATTAAAACCCTATTACCATCAATAATTCTTATGTGCTTTAGAAGCAAAGTGTACAGGGTTATCCAACGAGGACTAGACAGGCCACTTTTTTGACTCTACCTGTACTTTTATAAAAAAAGGGAAATAGCCATCATCTATAATTTTTCCCTCCGAATCCGAAAATGATTAATGTAAAATAATTGAACATCAAATAAAACTTCTAGGGGTCATTTTGATACTTTTTTAAATGGAATGCCATATTTTTTATGTGATTATCCGATTCCTCGTGTATCTTTTGATCTAAAATGATATTTTTTTAATCCAAAATGGTCAATTTTTTGCACGTTTAAATCGAAAAAAATTTCGTCTACCGTGTCATTAACACCTGAAATATTGATACGGATACCTGTTCACTCTTTAACGGTAGTGCCATTCAGACAACTAAAAAAATGAAATTTAAAAGTTTATATTTTTCATGAATTAGGAACAAATAACTTTAAAAAATGAAATATTCATTAGAAGACCGTCTACACATTGTAATACAATAGATACAATTCTAAGAATTAAGACTCTATTTGTAGAATAGATACAAAACAAATATAAAAACAATATAACATATAAAACAAATACCCCATAAGAAAAAACTATAGATTAAACTTAAGAACACCAGACATCTTAATAATATAAATGTTCCATATGCCCCCGTTGTTTTCAAAACAGGACCGATGCCCCCTTTTTAGTCTTTTCAGAGAGTCCCTTATAATATTGCAATCCTGGTTAAGTCTGTCAATTTCATTCACAATTTTTTGCTGTAGCTCATCGATATTTCTATTGGGCCGTTGATAAACTACATTTTTTAAATGGCCCCATAAAAATGTATCCATTGGTGTGATATCTGGGCTATTGGGTGGCCAATAAATTGTTCCGTTACGGCCAATCCACTCGTTGTAACGCCCATTAAGATATACTACCACTTCTCGAACGGCATGAGGTGGAGCGCCATCCTGCTGCCAAATAATATTATTGTAGATTTGCAATGGCAATCCTTTCAAGAGGTCCTCGATATCGTTTTAAAGAAACTGAAGATATCTTTGGCGTGTTAAAGAGCCAAAATAAAATAGCGGTCCAATAATTTGATTTCCTAACATCCCATACCAAACATTAAGCAAGCTCCTATCTTGAAACTTTATCATTTCATATTTTATGAGAACATGAAGTTACCTTTTAAGGCCCGGTATTATAAAAGTGTGGGTAAACTGCACACGGAAATATTAAGATGAAACTGACATCCGCTGTTTTTTTTTTCATTTTCCTTTAAAAAATCTATCTTTTATTTCGAAATCTCAAGTTAAAACATAGCTTTTACCTTAACTAGACTTTTATAAAATCCATATTTTAGAAAACTGAAGTAAAAATCACAGAAGTATAGATAATCCGACATTATATTACCCGGCCTGGAGCCACTGGATTTTTCGTAAAATTCTACATAAAAATGCTTTTTACAATTTTTTCTATCTTTACTAACAACTGAGACACAGAGGTGTACTAAAAGTTTGAAATAAGCCATTCATCTCCGAGATGTAAATAAAAATAAGTTTCGAAAAGGAAACAATTTATTTACGTAATTTTAATTTTTTAACTTTTTTCTTATAAAAAAAGTGTATTTGGTGTCATGCTATAAAAAAAATTATGTAAGAAAACTGCAACCATTCAAATTAAAGTCGTAAATTTTATGGCACCTAGAGCTAGTTTATATTCTAAAATATTTAGGGATTATTTAGCGTCTATTCCTAAATATGATTTTTTAACGCAAATAACTTAAAAAATAAATAAACTTTGATTTGTAATGTTTTTATCTTAAAAATATCTTGTTTTGTCCTTTGAAACCTTATATATCAGTAGGTCAAGCTAAACATTACGATAAGACTGGTCAGTTTGGGTAAACTTATTATATGTATATCTAAATTTATTATAATAAAATTGTGGCAGCATTAATAGAAATTATAAAGCGCAATACTTTTTTTTAAACAATATTTTTTAAAAAATAACAATAATATTTAGATTTTAAACCAGACTGATAAAACTACAAATTTTAAAAAAGTATTCATCCGTTATTTAACCAGTTGAGTGGGCATTTTAAATTTTAATATAGACTAATTTAGCATCTAGGCAGCTTGTCTTACTTTAAATTAAGGAAACTGTAAAAATAAATCTAATTTAGTAAATCAGTTCACCGAATGGAGTACATAAAACTAAACTTTTAAAAATTAAGAATAAGGAAGTTGTAGGCTGAATTTGACCGCATATATGTGTTACGTATGGAAGTTTTTTTTTACTAGATATTATACAGGGTGTTAATTGGGTAGCTATAAGATACAGGGTGTGAAAAAAATAAGAGTTGTAATTTTTTTTTGATTTGCATGAAATTTGGTACAGTTAGAACATTGACCAAAATACACTTTTTGATGATAAATTATTCTTACTATTATGGACCAGTGGTGTAGCTTCGAGCCATTGTATTCATTTTTTGACCATTATTTCGTCCTAACTTTTATGGTAATAATATTATTGCTAATTTGGTACATGCTACTTATAGCACAGGAGATGAGGCATTTTGCCAAGGAATTTTTTTGTCCTTCATGGATTTTCTTGATATTTTCACAGAGGGTAGGGAATAGCCCAAGGATCAAAGTTTATATCATGCCGAGGTGTGCTTTTATCCTGGGGGTGGTTGCCACCCCATCTTGGGGGTGGAAATTTTTTATTACATTTTAACCACAGAAATCGATAAAAAAGTAATTTTAAGTAAAAAATGTTTTATACATTTTTTTCGTAACACTAATATTTTTCGAGTTATTCGCGATTGAAAGTAAAAGTTTTTCGACGAAAAAATCGACGTTTTTAATGGGGTTTTCACGAATAACTCTAAAAATATGCATTTTATCAAAAAAACTACAAGGAGCAAAATTGTATCTTATAAAAAAAAATAGAAAAAAATGTTTTTTTATTATTTCTCTACAACCAATACAGACCGACCTACGGCTTGTTAATGGTTAGCTTTTGTTCGTCAAAGTTAAATAGCGGGAAAAGTTTGCACTTTCCAAGGAAAACATATAAGGTCTTTTTTAAAGTACATAATAAGACCTTTCTTTTAAAAACAAAATAAGAGTTTTTAGCATAAAAATTGAGCTAGTTATGATAAAAATAAGGTCGGTCCCTTAGTCCTCTAGATCATTAAAAACAACCCCCTAATTCCCCTTTTAATTACAATAGATCTGTACCCTTCTGATCATATATATATATATATATATATATATATATATATATATATATATATATATATATATATATATATATATATATATATATATATATATATATATATTATTATATATTTTATTAACATTCTAGAAGTTAAACCAAATTAAAATGCTTAATTCTAGAAAAATTGGAGCTTAAAGTAAAAACGATTTACCGCAATTTCGTAAAAATAGCCATTTTCTTCAAAATACCTCCAACAATACTGGAGATACGAAAAAAATGCTAGGGTACCGAATTATAGATTTTTTAATAACAAAGACTTTTCATTACATATATTTTTCTGTACAATAAATATTTGGCCCGATATGGACGGCTAAAGCCTCTATTTACGAGCGACCACCACCTTATTCTAGCCCTTTAAACTCATCCCATTTTAAAACTAAGGGATTAAAAAGGATTGAATTTACATAGCCTTGTAGCTCTTAAAAAACCCTACAAAATTATTTTTAAACAAACTTCTATCATTAAAACTAAAGGAGCTATGTTTAAAAAACCAATAAACTTTTTTTTTCGTCGAATAGCCCACTTCGGAGCATAATATTCTATAAAATTTTTGTATGCAATTCTACTTTTCTTTCCTATTTATATCTGTTATATTGGGTTATAAGAATTGCAATTTTGTAAGGGGTGGTTTTTAAGGATTGAAAATTTGCAAATGAATGAAATTGGTAATATTTCAGGCAGTAATATTCTTAATTATTAAATCTGTCAAGCTATTTATTTTTGGGGATAAATCTTTTTTTTTTTTAATTAACCTATAATAAGCATTCTAAAATTAAATCACTATGGTAAATTAATCATTTTTTAAAATTTAAGCTCTAACAAGGGTTGATTTTTAAGGGTTGAAATATTTTAAAATTGTATTCTAAAGCATAAAACAATCATTAATCAACTAATACAAACCAAATTTTACCCTTCTTAAGGTTAGTTTTTACCCTTAAAAAACAAACAGCGCACATCACCATTAAATAGAATTTAAAGTAGAGGGTTAAAAGCGCCTAATAGACATTTTTCATGATTTTTTTTTATTAGCTTATTGCAAAGCCACATGAAAATAAAGGCCAAAAATATTTTTTCCCGATTTTTTTGGCCTCCGGAAACGCCTTAAAAATCAATTTTAAGTTTGAATTTTGTAGGCCCGTGACGTCACGGCCCTAAATTTTCTATTGGTGGAATTTCTGCTTTGTTGTCAGCTTTTTGTTATTCGATACGCCTGTCATCAAATATCGATATGCGTAACATCTACAAAGTTGGCGTTTCCTAAACAGACTTGGCATCCATGTTGAATTTGATTGGTTAGGGGAGTGGCGGGCTATTTAAATTACAATGATAATTAAACCTTAAATAGAAAAGTAAGGGGTTTGTATTTTTCCGTGTTATTTAGCAGGTTTTGCTTAATTGTGTTTCGACTTTTAATTTTTACACACAACATTCTCAATATCAATTGAGTGAAAATACCCTTTTTTATACAAATCGATGCAGGACACGAAAATTGCGAGGTTTTGCATTTTTTTAGCTTCATTTCCGGGACAATAATTATTTGTCATTAAATCGTTTTAATTTGTCAAAAAAATTTTGGGGTGTTTATTTAAAGGTTGAGTTATGGTAGTTATTTTTTTTTTATCTTGGGACAGTCCACGAAGGCTGATGCCTAAGTACTAACGTACTGTGGGTGTCTTCAGTGTGGTGAGAGGGAGTTTGTTCACACGGGACTTAAATTTTTGGAGATTGGGAGGAGAAGGAAAAACTTCTGCGGGTAGCAGGTTCCATAGTCTTGACACTCTAGGAATAAAGGAACGAAGAAAGCGGGAAGTTCGGGGCCTCTCTAACTGAACTGTAAAAGGATGCATAAAAGTTGCACTACGTGTTGCTCTGTTGGGAGCTGCCAGAGAAGGAATAATACTGGCCAATTCGTCTGAGCAGAAGCCGTGAAAATACCTATAGAAGAGCGACAGATCCCCTACAGCTCGACGATAGGCAAGAAGAGGAAGCCTTTCTGTGAGCGTTGGATCATTAATAAGACGAACAGCTCTTTTTTGAATGGAGTCCAGAAGGCTAAGTGTTGTAGGGGACGCCATTCCCCAGACATGAGAACAATATTCCAAAGAGGGTCTGATTTGGGATACATACAGAGTGTACAGATTGAAAGAAGAGAAATATTTTCTGGCTCGAAAGAGGAATCCAATCTTTTTTGAAGCTGCCGAAGCTATGGATGAAATGTGTTTGTGCCAGTTGAGGTTATTCTCAAAAGTAACGCCGACTAGATTAAACGACTCTTTGTTCTGCAGAACTTGGCCGCTCATATGTAAGGGATGAGCATTCGCGACAGCGAACATGACTGTGTTTTTGAGGCATTAAACTGAACACGATTTTTGGCGCCCCAATCCAAGATAAGTTTGAGGTCTTGTGAAAGAGATATCTGCATTGACCTGCGCTTGTTTTCAAAATCAGAATTACACGGTGGCTTAAGAAATTGAATACTAGAGTGGAGGGTACTATCGTCAGCAAAACTATCAATGGGATTGATTGTGGAAGAGAAGATCGTTAATGTGTAGAAGAAACAGCGTGGGTGCCAGCACTGAGCCCTGGGGCACCCCAGCATTTATTTGGTAGAAGCTGGAGGAATGACCATCTACACTAACTGATATACGTCGATTAGAAAGGAAACTGGAAAGCCAAGAGCAAAGCTTAGGTGGAAGACCGTAAGAAGGAAGTTTGTTAAGAAGCCCATCATGCCAGACCTGATCGAAAGCTTTGGATATGTCAAGAGCAACGACCTGGGATTCACCAAGAAACTCAAGGGACTTGTTCCAGTTGTGTGAGACAAAGGAAAGAAGATCAGCTGTGGATCTACTGTGACGGAATCCATATTGTCTATCATGTAAGATCTTATGTTTTTCCAGATACTTTAAGATTTGGGAATTAATGAATTTTTCCATTACCTTGCAAACAACTGAAAGAAGAGATATAGGTCTATAGTTAGAAGGGAGACTTTTGGATCCTTTTTTGGGGACAGGTTGCACGCGTGCAGCTTTCCAACTCTCCGGGAAAATGCCCGTGTCGTAAGAGATTCGAAAGAGGCGAGTTAAGATGGGTGCAAGCTCGGGAGCACATTTTTTTAAGACGATTGCTGGTATGCCATCCAGCCCAGACGATTTTTTAGTATTAAGAGAAGAAAGAATACGCTTGATCTGTTTGACTTTAAAAATTATATCGGACATTTTATGAGAAACAGGGACAACTGTTGGAAGAGGAAGATTAATAGGAGGATCAAGCGTAGAATTGGCAGCAAATTGTTTGGCAAATAGTTCGGCTTTTCCTTTGGAGGTAGAGACAATTCCATCTTCAGAGATTAGGGTGGAAAAAATTTGTGCAAAAGTTCTGACTAATATTTTTGGCAAAGGACCAAAAGGCTTTACTGCCATTTGAGCAAGAGAGAACTTTATCTTTTATTCGATTGTTAAAACTGTCTTTTGCATCTGAGATGTTCTGATTATACTGATTTCTTGCTTCGATGCTAGCCTGTCGATTTTCGGGACTGGGGTTTTGAAGAAACTTTTTGTGGGCTTGAAGTTTTAAAAGTCTGGCTTTGTCACAGGATTTAGAAAACCACGGTTTGTGATTTGAAGTTATGGGGTTTTTTTTAGTGTGGGGAATATAGGTCTCAATGCCTAGTTGAATTGTTTCGGTAATTTGTTTACATATTTCTGAAGGATCGTGAGTAGAAAAGCAGGTAGGATTCCAAGGGTAGCTGGCAACGAAATCTCTTAGACCATCCCAGTCGGCCGAATTGTAGTGCCAGATGGTTCGTGGCGGCATGCTTTCAGTTGCCTCAAAATGAGTGGAGTATGATACGGTGACCAAACCATGGTCAGAGCGACCAAGGGGAGCAGTTACTGATGCTGATTACTGATGAGTTATGGTAGTTAAATATTTATTATACCGTAAACTGTTAAAATATATTTTTTTTTACAATAAAAGCGTTATTAAATAATTTTAAAATAAAAATCTTTTTTTTTTTTGAATTTCGTTATTAAGGGTGATTTTAAAGGGTTAAAACGTTAAAATATAATGTTAGATATAACTCACAATATAAAAATAGATTCATTCTACATATTTAGCTATGATTTTAATTTACATAAAGTATATTTCTATGTTTGTTTAACTTTTTAGCATAAGAGGTGGTTTTTACCCCCTAAAAATAAAAAGCAGACCCTAAGGCCTGGTACTTTCATTAACGGATAACTTTATTGTCCGGATAATTTCCATGTTTACAATTGTTACAACAATTGTTATTATGGAAATTATTCGGAAAATAATTTTATTCGTTAATGAAAGTACCGGACCTAAGCATATATAAACTTTAATCTAGAAGTTAAAAGCAACTTAATTCCAAATTTTCATAAAAATTGAAACTGTACAAAAAAATCCGGAGGTCAAACAGCTTTTTTCTCCTCATCCACTGTACTATTATTTTCTGCTTAGTTCAACATAAAAAAGTTCTTTTAAATTAATTCAATTCGAGATTTTTTAATTTTAAACTTGCGGGGTACGAAAAGGGTAATACGTAAAATAATTAACAAATTTAATTTATACAAAAAAATCAATGAAACAAAGTTTAAATGCATGTATTCAGGCAAGGGGTGGAAAATTTGACTATTTTTGTAAAAATACCATTGTCTTTAATTTTAATTGTTATGCTTGCTACCATGCAACTTTAAAATTAGAATATCTCCAAAGCCGTTAAGTTTATTGAGTTAATTCAGGGGTACCTTTTTATGTATAACTAAACAGAAAAGCTTTTTTTAATATTATTCAAGCCCGATTATATAGAAAACTTGATGAAAACATTAGCGACACACAATTTGGCTTCAGAAGGATACTTGGCACGAAAGAGGCTTATTCTCGATACAAGTTCTAATTCAACGAGCACGTGACATCAATGCAGACGTTTTCGCATGCTTAATAGATTTTGAAAAGGCCTTTGATAAAGTTCACATAGTAAACTCAAACAATCGACGATATAGGTGTAGAGATAATATCAAATCTATATCTACAACAAAAAACCAATGTACGAGTCGAGAATGAGACATCGGAGGAGTTTAGCGTGAGAAGAGGAGTGCGTCTGGGTTGCTTGCTGATGCCACTCCTATTCAATATGTACTCGGAATATTTAAGAAAGCATTGGACAACATAGAGATGGACTTGTAATAAACGGAGAAGCAATAAACAATCTAAGATACGCGGATGATACCTTCTTTATAGCCGATACTGCAGAAGGACTACATTGTATTATAGATCGTGTAGCGATGTGGTGCTACCGCCGCCGCTTGCTTAGAACTCCATGGATATGCCACGTATCAAACAACACCGTCCTGCAACGGATCGATGGAAAATTAGAATACCTCACAAGCGTCAAACGCGGAAAACTGGAGTACTTTGGACATATTATGCAAAATAAAAAATACCACCTGCTTCAACTTATCCTACAAGGAAAGATAGAGGGTCAAAAATCAGCAGGAAGCAGACGAATATCATGACTACTTGACCTGCAAACATGGACTGGAATGACATTTACAGGTCTATTCAGAGCGGTCGTGAACAAAGTAATATGGTCCAATGTGATAGCCAACATCCACAGAGAATAGACACTTTAAGAAAAAGAAGAAGAAGCAGAAAATAAGTATGATGTAGAACATCCTTCCACCGCGACCGATCGGTCTATTGTGGCTTACACCATTTTATATTTCTCCCACCAGGTCCAGACTCCTAATAAATCTGATGATCCTGTTGGGAGAGAGATCTTTCACCTCCCCCGGCAACAAGGTGTCATTGCCAAAGATTGCGAATCTTAGTCGTGCCATTGCTGGGCACGAACACAGTATGTGTTCTGCCGATTCGTCCCCCTCCATGCACATGCGGCACTCGGCGTCTTCCGCTAGGCCGATCTTGTGCATGTGGTATTTTAATCTGCAGTGTCCCGTGTACAGTCCCACTAGAGTTTTAAGGTGTACCCTTGATTGCTCCAGTAGTTTGACAGTACATTGTTAGTTCGGTGGGCTTATGAAGGCCTTGGAGTGTCTGAGACCCGGAAGTCCATGCCAGTATGATGTACCAAATTATCAATATTATTATTTCCAAATAAAGTTATAACAAAATAAGGGTAAAAAGGTTTCTAATTAAAAAGTGTATTTCGGCCAATATTCTAACTGTACTAAATTAAAAAACCTGCTTTGAAAATAAAAGGAAAATCCCAAATCTAAAAATTTTCCCGTTACACCCTGTGTCTTAAAAGTGGGACAGTTTTGGAGCTATTGCATTTTGGCCATATACTTAATTTACACTCTGTATAAACAGGGTGCCGTGTTAAAAGTGTAACATTAATTTTAGAGGACCGCGTTTTGTAAAGCAACTAAGGTTATAGGGGCCAATTCCACAAATCTGAATTTCTTTAGTCTAGTGCTAGGGTTGTTAATATCTAGTGCTGCTTAAACCTATATTTAAATTTAACTGATTTAAAAAGTGAAATATGTTTTGACATCTAAAAATTAATTTCTTTTGTTACACTTTTCTGGGTGAAATTCCTACCTAGCATACTAATTTTTTATTTTGATAATTTCTACCTATGTAACTTTTACACTGATTCATAAATTGTCTTATCACTTATCACGTACAAAATCCAACAACTTATTTTGGCCTTTCCTATAAACTTCCCGAGTGACAGCTCTTCTAAGACAAGCTTAAAGGCGGTTTTATTATGGAAACGAACAACTATCTGTTTCCGTGTGTCATGTTGTAAATATGAAAGAAGCGTAAGAAAATATGCGTATTTTACTTTAAAACATAAAATATGGAGATCATAAATGACATATGTGCTGATCTAAAAGATGTTTTACTTACAGGACTTTTATGCGAATGAGGCAGCAGAACCATAAACCAAAAATGTCGTTAAAGAATGGCTCTTAGGTGAAAACATTCTGTTTGGTCTTAAAAACGTCCTTATGAACATATAACTAGTACGACGGACTATAATTTTTTTTCTAAAAGCCTTAAATAGCGAAGGCAGTGCTTTTCTTCTTTTAAGACGATACTTGCGCAACCTCATGCAAGTAAAGCAAAGCTTAAAAAAACCCTCAAACGCGAAACCGACCCCTTGGAATATAAGCAAAAAATATAACAAACGTATTTCTTTTATTGTCTTACACTTTCTTCAATACAAAAAACCTAATGGTTTTTTTAATTGATGATGAATTAATGATATGGGTTTTTTTATATTTTATTTTGGTCTCCTCGCTTCTCTAAAAATATATGGGTGATAGTTATAAATCAAGCTTATTTTAGAATTCTGCACCTTACAGTAAATACAAAAAAAAACTATAAAAATGGTAAGAAGCGACAAACATTTTTATAATGCAAAACAATGTTGTAACAATGATCGATAGGAGAATATATATATTTTTGGTTGTAAGCAGGTGCAGAATCTAATCAGTATTTTATTGCTAAAAAGTCTTTCCAGTCCAGAAGAAAGGTCGTTATTTCTTGTAACCAATGAAGTAATCTATTTTTTTTTAATATTGTATAATATTAAATATAACATATCTAAAATTAGGCGGACGAAAATGACTGATGTTTCTATATAAATTAATATGATCTCTTTTTGTATAGTGCCAAAATCTTTATCGCTTTACTGTTAAGGTCAATAGTTCGCGAGATATAAAGTATGAAAGTTATGTGTAGTGAATTTTTCTGTCCCCCTCCGTTATCTAGTTAAGCTGTTATAGATAACGCGTAACCTAATTGCTTCACATCTTGCGAACTATTGACCGTACAGTAAAATTTAGTAGTGAACAATAATAGATAATATTATATTGCCTATACAAAGCATCCTATTTATTTTAATTAATAAATTTATTATTAGTATACTGAGTTAGTAAAAAGTTCAAAACATAATTTGGTATGTGGTGATTTTAGGGCGTGCAAAATCGAACCATAATATCGGCACTGTTGTCAAATTTTCCAGTTTTGCACTAGACGTAATATTTTTTTTTGTCTTAAAATGACTATCCCGTTTATTTTAATCCCAATAAATTTGAGTGTCAGGAAGTTTCCAAACTTTCAAATTTGTAACTACTCTAGGTGCTTGCATATGACATCACATTTTAAATAAAAATTATTCCAGTCTTCAAACAACTTTTAAATTTCTCAAGCTGCCTTTGGAAAAGTCGACATTTGAGAGCTTTTGGCCATGCTAAATTAAATAGTCATATCTACACTGCTGCCACATTTCTTATTTTTGCTCTATACGTAATCTTTTTGCTATCTTAAATAGAATGTCCCATTTATTTCTATTATAAAAAATTGGACGTGCTTACTAGAGTAAGAATAATCCAAATTTTCAAAATCTATCCCTACTAATTGTTGAAATCTGACAACACCGTTTTTTTTAGTAAAATCTGGCAACGTTGATTTCACTCTTCAACATTTCGAAAATCCTCCAGATACCGAATTTTGTTGCCAAATGTCCATAAAATTGAAGTGTTATTATTTAAAAGGTTTAATCCGTTTTTAAAAAGGGTGTTTTAATTAATAGATCAGGAAAATTACAGCAATTTAGGCAAAAATAAATCGATTTTGCCAGAGAACTCGGATCTGGATGCGGTTTACGACATTTTACTCGGAAAAGCACCAGGAATTCATTGTATATATATGAGAGGGAGCTGGTCGACCCATAGTTCCTCTCGGGTGCATAACGTAAAAATTACTCCCTAGAGTTTTTGAGGGCGCTAATTTCAAATTAGACATCAAAACACTTCTACGATGCCCGGGGGTGGCTCCGCGGGGGTGAATTTTGGCCAAAATTGGCCGAGATGCAGGGGTACATGAAAGAACGCGAAAATCCGGACCAGAGTTACTCCCCAGGGGTTTTCGACCGCGCTGATTCCGAATCTGACCTCGAAACACCCCTACGATGCTGGGGGTTGCTCCGCGGGGGTGAAGTTTGGCCAAAATCACCCCTTAACGATAGGTCGCGAGAATCCGGGTGATCAAAGGTACTTCTCGGAGGTTTTCGGGGACGCTGATTCGAAATCCGCCGTTGAAACAACCCTACGACTGACGGGGGTGGCTCTGCGGGGGTGGATTTTGGCCAAAATCATCCCTTAAGGATAGGTCGCAAAAGTCCGGCTCGTCAAAGCTACTTCTCAGGGATTTTCGGAGGCGCTGATACCGAACCGCCGTTGGAACAACCCTACGACCAACGGGGGTGGATTTTGGCCAAAATCACCCCTTAACGATAGGTCGCGAGAATCCGACGACTGACGGTGGTGTCTCTGCGGGGATAGATTTTGCCCAAAATCCACCCCCGAAACCCCCGAGAAGTAGCTTTGACCCGGATTTTTACGACCTACTGTTAAGGGATGATTTTTGCCAAAATCGACCCCCGCAGAGCCACCCCCGTCGGTCGTAGGGTTGTTAAAACGGAGGATTTCGAATCAGCGACCCCGAAAACCCCCGAGAAGTACCTTAAACCACTGGATTCTGGCGACCTATCGTTAAAGGGTGATTTTGGCCAAAATTCACCCCCGTGGAGCCACCCCGGACATCGTGGGGGTGTTTCAAGGTAAGATTCGGAATCAGCGCGATCGAAAACCCCCGGGGAGTAACTCTGGTCCGGATTCTTGCTTTCATTCATTCAGGAGTGTTTCGATGTCAAATTCGAAATCAGCGCCCTTGAAAACCTCCAAAGAAAAATTTCTACGTTATTTTACAGTATTTTATTAACTTTGTATATTTTTGAAAGAGTTATGCAATTTCGGGGATGCACTTTATGTCACCACTTTGGGTCACCAGCTTCCTCTCGTATATACAATGAATTCCTGGTGCTTTTCCGAGTACGACGTCGAAAACCGCATCCCGATCCGAGTTAGCTGGCAAAATCGATTTATACTCAGGTAATTTTCCTTTTCTATAATACCACCAACCAGAACTTGGTAAAAGTAAAAGACTTTGAACAAGTTGTAAGAAAATCGCACAATCAAGATAAATCGTCGGTAACAAATATTAGCGATATGTCAAATCTATTCATGTTTTCTCATATATTAAAAAAAAAATGTAATTGATACGTTTTAAATAAGTATTTTATGGTTAATACCATAAGTACTTCTTTAATGGTTAAGTCATAACAATGATATTTATTGTATAACTTGATTGCAGTTTTGTGAATTCTGTGTTATTTGTGCTATAAACGATTGTTTATGGAATGTGGAATCCGAAAGAACTGTTTTAGTGGCATGCATTTTTGCTACAGAACTTCATTTATTATTAAAAAATTACTTTAAATACTTCTTCTCTTCTATTTCAGTTTACCCTTTTATGTTTTGTTCTTTATACTAAAATAAAAAGGATATTACACTACCATTTTATTTACATAGTAATACATCAGATTAAAACCTAAAATTTTGCGTAAAACTATGAAAAGTTAACGTCTTCTCAAAAACCGTTTTAAAAATATTATATAGGTGGTGAAGTCATTAAAAACCTATCTATTTTGTTTTTAGGGCGAGGTTGTTGAAGTAACAGTTGAAGTTGATGTGGATTGCAGCACCAAATATCCAGAAATCCCTTGCAATGAACGTGCTCTCATCTGTCATGCATTTGTGGGTCAAAATCCAGACCAAGCAGACGCTTATCAGGTGCTTAGTGATGTGAGATGTAACCCAAAAGTTGAAATAACTGTTGAGGAAATTGAGGACGAAAAGAGTGCGCCACCAATGTTATTTGGAGAGCAAACTCAAGGCGAAATAGGAAAGGTAATACATATATTAGAAAATACAAGATGTTTATGATTTACCTTGCTAATAAAGTTCACAAAGTAGTTTGGTAATTAATTTCACAAGGTTATTTGGTAATACATTTTATAACAAAAATTCGTATAAACCTATAGTCTTCATTTTTCGTAGAAATCTAAAAACATATAAGCCAGATTACACTTGAGTAGGGTGACTGAACGTCCCAGTTTTAAAGGGCTTGTTGCCGAAAAATCTCTTCGGGATTCTAATTGTCCAGGTTTTTGTAAAATCACGCAGAACCAACTGTTTGCCTCCAAACTTTATACCAAACGCGACAACGCCGCAAATTTGCTGAATCTAGCAGTAGAGAGAATACTAAACTATTTAAAACTTTAAATAGTTTTTTTTTAATTTAGTAGATAATTCGCCAAATATTTTTAGGTATTTTTTAAACAACCCTTGAAGTAAAGCTGACTTATTTATAGTCCATAGTTAGCTAAATGCGTTTCACAGACAATTTCTTAAAATTATAGGAAAAAAAGAATAAAAGTGTGTATCGAAGCATTAAAAGTATAAGAAGAAACTTTAAATATAGTAAACGAAAAGAAAAAGTATTTAAGTATTTTTTGTCGTTAAGTGTAAGGCTGGATTTAGTGCTCGACCGACAATCAGCGGTAACATCGGTTGAACGTAGCTATATCAATAAAAATGTATGCTATATGCTCATAGCGCTGATTGAATCAGACACTGTAACGTTTTTCTTTGATACTTTTAATGATTTAACTAAATTTCTGCAATTTTCTTAAACATCTTTAGGACTATTACGTATTAGTAAATAAGTTTTTGCTATTGCTGCACACAATGCAAACGTGGAGCGATTTTTTTCTAAGTAAATATTTAGTAACCGGAATGGACACAGTGGAGGCAATTCTACAAATTTGTACAAATTTCGCAGTGCAAAATTCCACAAATTATTAAAAATTAACAAGCCATCTATTGTATTCATCTATACTAATATTTTAAAGAGGAATAATTTGATTGTTTGTCTGCATTGTATAGGCTCCAAAACTACTGGACCGACTTGAAAAATTCTTTTACCATTAGAATCCTATATTATCCCTGATGAATATAGGCGATAGAATATTTTAAAAAACGTTAGGGATTCATATGAAAACTTCGATAATGGGTGCGGGAGGGAAGCCAATCCGTGCGAAGCCAGACGGGCTGCTAGTTTTGAATAAAATTGGGCTGGCATACAAAGCGAATAAAGTGTAACCAAATATTTTATATTTTCATGTTTTTATATGGTTTATAATTTTAGTCATCTACTTACGGGCCATGTAATTATTTAAATTATAGGGTAGTTTTAATAAACTATATTATTTGTGTTGCATAAGTTTAATTTTTAAAATATTTCGGATACAAAGTTCAACATATGATAAGGGTTGTAAATGTTTGCGGTTAAATGACCCACTGAAAATTCCTTACATCATTTAATCTACAGTGTCCAAAAAATGTATGATTTAAATAGAGTTTTATATTATTACTATTAGAGGAAGGAAAATAGCTACGTTGGTTTTTGCTTCTCTAAAAGTCAATATTAAAGTATACGATAATAGTAGCTCGACTTGTTTAACCTGTTATATTTGACATTTTTTTATTAAAAATAGGTTCTATTGTTTATCAAATTTTTTTGCGAGAGTGGAGCTCAAAACAAGTCGAAAGGTTTATATGACATATGTGTCAAAACAGATTTTTGTCTAAATGATGTCAAAGTTAAGAACTTTAAAAGCAGTTAAAAACCTTAACAACTGAAAACTTTTGTCTTAATCGCTTATCAGTAGATTCATTTACTAATAAAATAAAATAAAAGTTTTAAATGTTTCAGTCTACAAATGAAAAAAATAATAAAATTTTTTTTAATAATTTTTCTTCCAGTTAAAAATTTAAAAAACAATTGGCAACAGAGCTACCCAGAAGCTTTTTGCCTGAAGTAAAGTCAGTTGTACATTATGCTCACCGGCCCGGCGGCGATATTTTTGTTTGTTTTTAAATCGGGAAAATATGCCGATATGTTTTAAATTTAAGATAAACGTAGTGCAAGTGTACCAATTAGTTATGAAAACAGAATGTGTGCGTCCGAGAATTCCTAATCTTTAAGCAAAATAAAAAGTGCTGTTTTAAGGTATAATAATTTGTGTTCTTAAAATTGATATTAAGCCTATTCTTGTAGTAAGTACAATTATTTTTTAATTACAAAAAAAACAAACAACAATTTATTGTTTTTTACTTAAATTAAATTCCAAATTAAATATCAAAATAAATTACAAGAAGTAATTTTTATTATTTGTATGTAAATAAACATCTCTTTAAAAAAGTGTTAATATGTAAAACCTCGCAAAAAACGTTCGTCGTTCGACTTGTTGCAATGAAACCGGCGCAGAGTTACCAACTTTTTTTAACTTTGAAAGGTCATATTTTGAAAGCAATTAACTTTTGACCCATATGTTCTTGGCTTTTACGACTTGTTTTGAGCTCCTCTATCGCCCATTGAAATCGTGAGCATCATACTTTTCATACCCTTTATTTTCTCCATACTTATAAACTTTATAAATTGATCACACTACAAAACTTTCAGTTTTATTGGGGGTATGATGTTTATGGCTTCAATTACATTTTATAGGTTTTTAGGATTTTAATAAATAAGAATAAGGTTTTATTTAGAAGAAATTAGAGTAAAATTACGCAGTGACAAAGTTACAGTGAGTAATATTTTACGTGTCAAGGCTTTATGATTCAGAACAGTTGCTCACATTTTTTCTTTGTAATAATCTACATTTATCTTTCTTTAACGCTGTGAACAAAGAAAAAATTATCTTATGCAAGTGTCGTGACTTATAAAAATTACTCATGAGGATAAACAACTTCTATTGTTTCTTAAAGCATTTTTAAAAATACATGGATTTTTTAAAACAAACTAATGTATAGTTGTTAAAATTAATAGTGAAACTAAAATTATTTTGATTAGGGGTTCCCAAACTTTTTTAGTTTGCGGCGCACTTACAGGTTTAGTATTTTGTCAGGGCGGCCTCACTCGCATTATGTATACAGTCGTGTCCAAGAAAGTGCTGCGTATGTATGTACTATGCGCCTGGCGGCGCCCCTGATTACCTCTCGCGGTACCCCGGGGCGCCGCGGCGCACACTTTGGAAACCACTGGATTATAGTACAATTTTTAAAATTATGGACATTCATGTAAAGACACTAAGATAGAGTAAACCTAAAATGTACTATAGTGGTTTACATTGATAGGTACAGGCTTATCCACGAAAACAGCAAGACCAAATTGCTGGCTTTACTTCAGCGGCGTGTGGTCCATGGCAGCAAGGGAAGCATTGCTTCCCCTAGAATCATCAAACGAACAACGATTCTCTAGCATAGGAGGTTTTAAAAAATAGTCGTAGTATTTTATTCATTCCTTAATAAACTACAACATTCTAAATATATACGCGTAAGCAGCATCCCAAGTTATATACTGCTTGACTATCAAAAATGACAACAACACATTACACTATCTTTGTCATACGAATAACAATGCGTCCAGCGTTTTCTTCATACGACCACTTTCGCTTCGCTATCGCCGTCCAGCCACTCCGAGCTTTAGATAAGCAAGATATCCAATTGCTTCTCGCCTTATGTACAAAAATTTCTGGGTCAAATGTTAAAATAGAGATGTTAAGCACGTAGCGCTTTACCGTCAAAAAAAGCAAATGAGTGGATTAAATATATACGCGTTCACTTGAAGTTTGCGCTGGAAACCGCAGATTTATTTTATTTGAATCGATAGACATCAGACAATTAGAAAGATGACTGATTTTTGACAAAAATAATATATTAGCTCGTAAGACTGTATAGTTCTGTAATTGTGTAATGTGTTTTTTGTTGGACAAAAGGTTTGGTTCTTAAAGTTTTGTTAAAAAATCGAACAAATAAGTAAAGGTCGGCCTAAACTTGAGAGAGAACTTGATTACCAAAAAAAGAAGACTTGCATGCGACATTTCAATGCAGAAAAATCTTAATAGCAGTTTGAGTGTCTAACAGGTTGTGAAATGAGGAATAAACTATTTATTTTCATCAAAAATAAAATATAGCTTTTCTTCTCATGTAAGGAATGTTAGTAAAGAATTCTTTTAACTGCACTACATAAAAACCAAAGAATTAGATGTCAGAAATCGTTAAACAGAGAAAAACTTAAACAGGTTATCCTTTTAAACCATTTCAGAGCTAATCTATGTCTTTAAACGTTAACTCCTGTTTTTAAAAAATAATTATTTTTGTTCACAGAATTTCAGCATATATATTTCAGATTTTTTACCAATTCTACGGTCTTCCACTTAAGGTTTGCTCTTGGCTATACAGTTTCCTTTCTAATCGACTTATATCAGTTACTGTAGATGGTCATTATTTCAGCTTCTACCAGGTTAATGCTGGGGTGCCCCAGGGCTCAGTACTGGCACCCACTTTGTTTTTTCTTTACATTAACGAACGTCTTTCTTCCACAATTAATCCCATTCTTAGTTTTGCTGACGATAGTACCCTCCATTCTAACATTCAATTCCTCAAGCCAGTCAATAAGCCTTATTTGGAAACCAAGCGTAGGTCAATGCGGATGTCTCTCTCACAAGACCTCAAACTTATGTTGGATTGGGGCGCCAAAAATCTTGTTTTAAGTTTAATGCCTCGAAAATACAGTCATGTTCGCTTAGTGAAAAAGTCTGTCAATACTCATTCGTTACATATGAGCGGCCAAGTTTTGCAGAACAAAGAGTCGTTTTGTTTTGACTGGCACAAACACATTAAATTTATAGTCTCGGCAACTTTAAGAAAGCTTGGATTCGTCTTTCGAGCCAGAAAGTATTTCTCTTCTTCCAATCTGTATACTCTGTATGTATCCCAAATCGGACCCTCTTTAGAATATTGTTCTTATGTCTGGGGTATGGCGTCTCCTACAACACTTAGCATTCCGGAGTCCATTCAAAGTTCATTTTATTAATGATCCCACGCTTACAGAAAGGCTTCCTCCTCTTGCCCACCGTCGAGCTGTAGGGGATCTGTCGCTCTTCTATAGGTATTTTCACGGCTTCTGCTCAGAGGCGTTGGCAAGTATAATTCCCCCTCTGGCAGCTCCAAAAAGAGCAACACGTAGTGCAACTTTTATGCATCCTTTTACAGTTCAACTAGAGGGGCTCCGAACTTCCCGCTTTCTTCGTTCCTTCATCCCCAGAGTGTCCAGACTTTGGAACCTGCTACCCGCAGAAGTTTTTCCTTCCCCTCCCAGTCTCCAAATAGTCCCGTGTGAGCAAACTTCCTCTCACCACTCTTAAGACACCCACGGTACGTTAGTACTTAGGCATCAGCCTTCGTGGACTGTTTAAAGATAAAAAAATATCAAAAAAGGTTTATTGCAGTGACATGCAACCAAAATTAGAATGTCATAGAGAAAAAACAACTTAAAAATTATAACTTATTTTTTTTATAGGTTTTAGACAAAAGTGTGTTGTAATACATAAAGAAAAAGTTGTTTTTTAATGGCGATTCTTGCATGAACATACCACAAGGCACTAAATTAATAACATTAAAATATATTTTAATGATTTAAACAATTATTGTAGATATATCGTTACAGTATAACTTAGTTCTAGAAACTTCTTTTTTTATTAATTAAACTGATTTACCTGATTTAATTCCCGATTTAAATTGGATGGATTTTATTAAGTCATAAATTAGTTTAGTTGTTTATAAAAAATATTAATAATATTACAAAACAAAGCTATAATCATGTGCCTCATAACAGTTTGTTGCCCAAATTTTATGTTAATACCAACCAACGATAAATATAAAGTCAAAGTATTGTTTGTTGCCTTAAGGACAAAAATATGGTTGCCATATAATAAAATCAAAAGATGCACAAATATTATATGTATGGTAGTATAAAAGAGACACGAGAAAGAAACAAACATTATTTTGTTATTTTATACTTAAGGGTTATCAGAAAAATATTTAGTCTAAAAATAAGCCTTGGCCTGTAGCAGTTGTTTATGTGGATTCCTATTTTTCTTTAGTTTGACGTAACATTATTACATCATGTTCATCTAAGTTAACATTAATGAAAACAAAATAACATGTTCTGAACTTCAAATCAAGAAGCAATATACAAAAAAGGTTTTCTATTCATAGGTCATTTTATGGACCACATATCTATCTTGACGATCAAATAAAAAGGGTGGTTGTTTTCTTGAAGTTTATATCCATAGACGAGCAAATTTAATTTTAGTGCCTACTAAAATTCTAACCTAATATTATAGCTGTAAAATACATGTTTTTTAAACGATTTTTTTTTCTTAGGTTTATTAAACTAAAATTGGTTTTATATTGTTTATTTTTAAGTTTTGTTTAAATATTGTGTTGTTTTTAAAATTATTACTGTTCTAAGAGAAATTTTCGCCATTTTATGGAATTAAAATCAGTGTCAACCGGTGATTACCAATATTTTCGTTGTAAAGGAAAGAATTAAATTTTCCTTTGCAACGAATCAATGTTATATTTTTGACTGTCGTTTTTAACTAATGTAATTTTTCGTAGATGTTATTTTTGGTCGATGTGATTTTTCACCGATGCCATTTTAGGCAGATCTTTTTTTAATGTAATTTTATATTTATGTGGAACAGGGATTATTTTAACGCTTTATTATTATTTTTTATCTAATATTGTTAAAATACCGTTTTGTCCTTATTTTTTTAAAGTACGTTTTATGGTTTTTCAATGTGAATTGAACAAAAAAAAAACATAAACTGAGTTGTCCGTTTAATACATTTTAACGTACGTAGAAAAATAAAACAACTAACTTTGTTTTGTATGGCTATATTTTTATTTTAAAAAAATGCTACTGCAGTTTCTAATTTTACAACATTATTAAACTGAAAAAATTAACTATAGGGTATGTGCGTTTATATTAAGGATACAAAAAAATCTGCACCTTTATAACAATACTTATCTAAAAAACTGTAAACAGTGTGAAATTTTTTTCATTTAGCAAGTTTGTAAGGATTTTATTGTGTTCGTAAATTTTAATTGATTCTTAAAGTCAAGTCCAAGACCAACAAGGGAGTAGGAGCTGGCATCTATGGAGACAAGCCTAGAGAAAAGATAACCTTAAGTCTTGGTCAGCACCCCACGGTTTTCCAAGCGGAAATCACAGCAATAATGTATTGCACCGTGCGGATTAAAGAAAAAGGGAGTAAAGGAAAACACATCGTCATTTACTCAGACAGCCAAGCGGCCCCGAAGGCCATCAGTTCTCCAAAAGTTAATTCCAAACTAGTGGGGGACTGTATACAGGCCCTGGAAAAAATCGGCTGGATACCAGGCCACGAGGGCCGCCCAGGTAACGACGAGGTCGACGACCTAGCCAAAAGAGGATCAGCCATGGAAATGATAGGCCCGGAGCCCTTCTGTGGAATCTCGGCAGGCCTCTTTAAAGCATCTATTAGGAGTTGGGTAAACAGAGAGTTTCAAAGCTGGTGGGTATAAACACCGACAGGCAAAGCAGTTCATTAAGACCTACTCGGCCAAGTTTACCTCGGACCTACTGAGCCACAGTCGTAAGGATAACGGTAGGTCAACTAACAGGACATTGTAAACTCAACAAGCACCTGGAAAGAATAAGCCTGGTGGAGGATAGCCAGTGTAGGTTCTGCCAGGAGGCTGAAGAAACAGGCACATGTGTGGTGCCACTGTGAAGCACTATGTAGGGTTAGGTTTACTAGGCTTGGTGAGGCAAAGCCAAAACCGGCGAGATATTTGGAGTGACCAGTGTCAATAAAGTCTAGTTAAGAAGACGGGCCTGGACAAGGTACTGTAAAGAATGATAGGAGAAACCACAATAAATCTGGTAAGGTTGCAGTGGTGGAGGTCATTTTTGCCATTTTCGCTCAAACAATCTAATCTAATCTAAAGTTAATTACTTTTACATCACCAATCACGTTTTGGTTTTTTGTCGTTTTTATGGTATTTAACCAAATGTTGATGATAACCACATATTGTAAAAGTGGGCCTAAAATGTTAATGTTATTTTTTGATTTTCAACATCTGGAAACAAATGTCCTAATTCTAAAAAAACTTTCTTTAGTTTAAATTTTCCTTATCCAACATTCAGGGGATCTATAATGTCTTCCTCTCTGACTTATGTATAAGCTATTGGATTTATTACAACTTAATCTATAAACTCCATATTTATTTAGTGGCAGTGTTTTATCTTGGGCGTTAAAAAATAACTGGAGACAGTTTTATGATGATCGGAACTTTACTTTTATAATGTTTTCTAATAAAATATATGTTATGTGGGTAGCTATTTGTTTCTCTTTTTTAGTAATTAAGAAATTAATAGTATTAATAAGTAATTAATGCTAAATCTATTAATATTTTCAATAATTCTGATGGTATTTAATTCTTTATAGAGCTTATTATTCAAAGGAAATAAAAATGCTCTATGAATCATATATCTGTATGCTCCAGGTGTATGTAGATATTAAAGAAAAAATTGTTTTTCTTTTTAGAAATTAAGATATCGAGAAAATGTATTGTGTTATCAATTTATTTTTCTATTGTGAACTGTATTTTTGTGTAGCTGTTTAGGTGATTGGGTGTTAGTCCTAAGTATATATTGCTACCTGTGAAACATAACCACCTCATATATTATCCAAACACTTATTTATTTTGCGAAATTTGTTTTTAAAACGTTCTCTTTAAGGTTAAACATAAATATTTCGGCTACTAATGGACTTAACGGTGAACCTATAGCCAATCCGTCTGTATGTTTATAGATTGTATTGTTAAACATAAAATATTTTTCTTAAATGCACAAGTCAAACAGTTATACAATTCCACATTTTTTTCACTTCTTTAGGTTAGGCAATTGTACTGTTATAAACATGTGCAGATTGTATCCTTAATAATAATACACATACCCTGTATTTTAAGTTAATTAGTTTGAACATGTAGTGAAACTACGAAACAGCAGTCACAATTTTTTATAAAAATATACTGATAGGAAACAAAGTTATTGTTTTTTTTTGTGGTAAAAATATAAGTTAGGTGATGTTTCCTGTGGCAAGTTTATTACTGTTGGGATGCGTTTATCAAAAATTCCAATTAATAGTAATTTTTTACATTGTTGACAAGTAGTAACATTTTCTATAAATTTTTAAAAAGTTAATTTATTTAGTAAAAAATAATGATGTTTGCTGAAATTCTTCTAAAGGTAGCGTAAAAAATAAATTTGCGCAGAAGAAAATTTAATATTTCGGTAATAATCATATTAATACTTCATATATAACAGATATTTATTTATACCTGTTTATGATATCAGAAATAGGCCATGTTAATTTTTTTGTATTAGGTCTTTTGTAGCATTAGTGATAGAAAAAAAACCTAATTATTAGAAAATATATTAAACACATTTTAAAGTAAGGAAGTTGACATACTTATTGGTTATACTGAAATCGATAGTTTAAAATTATTTACGCAAAAATTTGGTTGATTACAACTTAAATCGGTTCTTCAAGTATCTTCTGTAGTTACAGAGTAAGTCCATAGGAGAACGTCCGTTGATTATCCCCTTTATAAGTTTTTAGATTTATTGATATTGTTTTTTTTTTAATCTTTACTATATTAAAAAGCATCATTACAAAAGTAACCTATCTTTTGCAGATCGACCTAAGCAATGAAGCTTTATCTCCATCACAAGGTGGGGCAGATTTTGTGGCTGTCCGAAGGGACAATATACCTTGTCTAGGATGTCCGTTTGATTTAAATGTAGATGCCCAAGGAGTGGATGAGTTAATTACGACTGCTGTAAGACACATTGAAAGTGAAAGGAGTCAAAGACATAAAATTATAAATATTAGAAGATTACAACAGCAGGTATTTATTTTTGGCTTTTAAAAATTATTATTTAAACGTAGAAAACAACTTTAAAATTTAACATATACAATTTTCAATCGATTTAAACTATAAAAGTATTAAATAGATAATTATAAAATAATTACTTCTTTAACCTGTGTGCACTAATTTTTTTAATTTGTTTTTAAATTTGTAAAATCCCAAACTTTATTTGCCTTTTTAGCTGGGTTATTAAAGCTGTTAAATGTTGCTTAAGTTGTAACTGTTCTAAAATTGGTTTAACTTGGTGTCTTAGTAGTAAGTTTTATGCATTAAATATAGAAATAAATCACGTTTTTAGTTTTGCCGTTACATCGCTTCTTTTAGTTTCTGCCATTTACCTGTCTTTTCGTTTTCCGTATTCCGTTGTGTTCCTACACTATGTTTTTATCCTTGAAATTAATTAAATTTATATGCAGTTTTAAATCACTATTGTATCAGGTGTTTCATCGTAAGTGGCGAGGTACCTTAAATAAGACACAGTATTAAACCTTCGCGAAAGAATTCTTGTTGTAAAACCGCCCCCCATCTATAAAAATTAGTAGATTGTTAAGCTATATTTGCGATTTTATATAATTAATTTTTGACCTGTCTAATTAAATAAAAGGAAGCAAGAGGAAATACAATTTTACAAAAATGCTCATAAAGGTGCGTTTTGCTTGGAAGGATTATTGAGCTGATCGCAGAGCGATAGTAGCGACGATAACTGCTAGCGGTGATCGCCAGCCGGAGTGTTTTGCTTACAGTGGGTATTATGTCGATAGTATAATAAAAATACCTAAAAATGACCTCGGCTATAGCCATGATCCCCCAAAGGAAAACGAAATAATATAAAATGTACTAAGCAGTACTCCGAGATGATCATCGAGCTACTATCACTCTGCGCTCATCGCAATAGTCGCTCCAAGGAAAACGTAACGCTTGTTGTAAATGCTTGGTAGCTTAAAAGTCAATTAAGTTCATGTGGCGGTTTCTCGCTTGTAATTCAAAAGAATTGTTTTTTTATTATTCATTTTTTCTTGGGGATTGTTTTAATAGTGCAGAATTGCCATTTATTATACAATAAATAGTAGTGACACTGTCGATTGATCTTCTAAAGCCAGATTTTTATTTTGGGGTGGGATAAATACGACATTGTCCAACACGTCATTCCATTAGTTTTTACATAGATAATTAGATTAAGCAAAAAATTGCTGATTTGCCGGCGTCTTAAAAACAAAAATCGGATTGTAATATATTTAAATACACAAAGTGGCCTTAAAAACATTAAAATTTTTCTAGGATGAGATATTTATTTTTCTTTAGTCTTAAATAAATATGCAACCATACTACTACACTAAATTTTAAAAAAATATCTCGAAAATCATATTGTACTTAGTAGTTTAATATCACTTCTATGTATTTTCGTTAAATAAATCGTCTACATTACCTTGGCTGGATGTGGGTTGTCCCTCACTTACTCAAAATATGGTTGGTACGGTGGATTTGTGCAGTCTGTTATGATTTTTGTTTAACATACGCTTTTTATAATGCTTGTGTCAAAAATTTTTTCAAAGCTGACTTTTTATGTCTTTAATTAAATCTATCTTACCGACAACCAGGGTCCACTTAGCTATTTGTTCTACATTATTTTCTTACTACTACTATCTATTATAAAAGTAAATTGCATTTCATATTTCTTTTCCGTCTTTGGAATAAAAGTAGAGGAACAATTTGTGCAACCAATAGCACCATTAACAAACAAAAAAGTCATACTTTTTAAAAAATAATACTATGGGCGTAGCGAGGTAGGGGCAGTGAGGGGCAGCTGCCCCCCCTTAGAAGAGCGGTCGTTCTCTGGTAAACTGTAATTCTGACGAGCTTCATAACTTGCGACGCTTCTTATAAAACCTAAGAAACTAACAGGCTTAAAGGCTGGCTTGTGAAATCCGACTATACGTGATGTTATCTCCAATATAATTTTTGTTTACATCATTTCTTACTCCAAAAAATGTCACTTATAACGACAAGGGTAGCGTAGTTCTTTTGTTATAGAAAAATGAATCAGAAAACGTTTTGTAAAAACCCAAAAGAACTTAAAAAAAATAGTAAAGAACCCTAACTAAAATAGACATAGGAGCTTAGCGGGTGGGCGGGATGCGGGGTGAGAGGGGAGGCAACTGATCAGCCAATGTTGTGCGCCTTCATCGGTCGCCGCTCGCATTAATTCAAGCTATTTTTGATTTTTATATATTTTTTTAATTACTACCTCCACTGCTCATGTGAAACTCATATGGTAAAAACAACGATTAAAACAACCAATATAATCTAGGATTTTCTTTGTCTGCCCCCCCTTATATACAATACTGGCTACGCCCTTGATACTCAGTAAATAAAAATGTACAAATATAAAAATAGCAATTTGTACGTTCCTGTAAGATTAAGTCTTCACGTTGTGATTTTCACTTGCGAATACAACACTACAGAAAAGATCTGTGAATTTCCTTTGAAAAACAGACTTACACTTAAACCCAATTATATGACAGATTTGATTATCTATAATTTTAAAACAACATATACAAAAATCTTAGAAGTCTAGATCTCTAAGTATTTCACGCACACAAAAGCTTTCAGTACAATACACCTACCAATAGTCTATATTCTGTCCTGTCCATGTCGTAAAAAACCAGTCCTACCAGACCCATTTTGCAAAACTTATCCCTGAATTAATTCACAGTTTCTCTCTCCGTAAACTCCAAACCGTTCAGCTTTCCGTCCCACACCTTTAATATATTTAACGTTGAATAAGCTTCACCCCCTCTTTTAGCCTGTTATTTAGTTTTACATAAACCCTAACAAAAGCAAGATCCCTATTATCATATCCAAACACATTGCTGTTTTCAAACAGGCTCTCTTTTCAACCCCAAAACAAACTTTTAAAACTTAAAAACCTTTAAATCTTCGCTTGTAGTACATAGGACGGTCTTCATTACACCTTTTCCTCCAAAACAATTATTTTATAATGTTTTGTTCCAAAAACAGTTTGCAAATAGCATCACTAAATCCTACAAAAAAGGAGAGCAAAAGCGTTAAAAAACAGTAGCTCGAAATTAAATTTATGGTTCCACTTGCGATTGAGCCCTATTGAAGGCTTTAATTAGATTTTGCTTTTGAAACTCTACTGAACAGGGGGTCTATGTTTACTTAGGCATTGTGGCATTGTCTCTTATAGGATAAAGCTGTGTAACAAAAAATGTTTTTGAAAAATACTTTTTTAGTTTGCAAGATGTTTCAAAGTAAGTTTACTGTAGTTTGTACGATGTTTTAAATTCAATTCATTAAAATTTAATGAAGCATCCTGTATTTTGAGAATAATATATGTACTAGAAAAAAAGTAAAAATTTTTAAAAATGGTTGGCAACAGTATTCATTTTGTGTTAATGTATCCCAATTAATTTAGGTAGTTGCCGGCTTAAAATACATCCTATTGGCTGATGTAGCCCAGACTACTTGCCCCAAAGATGCTGATTTATCAGCACCCTGTATCCTAGATAGTTCAGTGGAGCCCTTCATTTGTGAAATTGTCTTTATTGAAAAACCGTGGATTAGCAAGAGTAAACATATTATTAAGAATAACTGCACTGTGTCTCAGGAGTTTGAACCATTAGGACTTTCTAAACGTGATCGTGATGATATCGATAACGAAATTTTACCGCATGAAGGTAAGTGAACAAATGAATCTTTCAGTATATTAGGTAAAAATTCCGTCTAAAAATTTTCGGTCTAGTGAATCGGGAAAAAGCTAGTAGTTGACCGAAGGTCACTTTCTGGCTGAAGCCGATGATGGATTTTGCCAAACCCTTTGGCCAAAGCCGAAGATTTGATCAATTCAGGTATCTTAGTTCATCAAAATTGTGAATTTACTGATGCAAATTCAATTTTACTCGGTTTTATATGTTAAAGAATGCTGATGATAGTTAAAAATAAATAATTAATGCTAAACGGTCAAGTTCTGCTGAATAAAGAATTATTTATCTTTGTAGGCCTTCGAGAATGATCTTAATTGACGCAAACATATTATCTCCATAGCCACAAAAGCTCGGATTCCTCTTTAAGAGTATTTTTCATTTTCTAATTTATTTGCTCCGTATGTATCCGAAATTAGACTCTGACTAATTTTCTCAGTAAACATCTCCCAGATGGTAAAATTTTTATTTTTAAAATTTGTTTTTTTTTTAAATAGATTTAACAAAACCCAAACAAGAGGACAGTTCCAAATATCCATTTCCAAACTATAATAGGATTGCCCAAACTGGAAATATGGAGGAAGAAATGGATGCCTCTCGTTTAGCAGACTTAGAATCTCAAATTATATTGGGTGACGTGTTTCAATCACCAAAAGTTGAAAGTCCCAAAAACCTTATGCCCCCTAGCTTTGTTCAACCGGAATATATTGCAGGTACAGCGATAGATAAGTTGTAGACTCATATCATACAATTTTCGATTTATTCGTTTGTTAAAGCACACATTTGTTTAGCTGTCGGCTGTTTGTCGAGAATTGATATTTTTTTGCAAAAGTTAATATAATAAGTCATGTTTGTTTAATAGGTTTAACCTATAAATAAGCTTTGTTAGGATTGTCAAAAACCTTATACTCGTATATCTTATTAAAGCATTCCCTCATGGAAAATTTATGGAAAATATGTGTTTGCTTCAACAGTTTTTATATGGGAATCAATTTATATTTTTATCATTACAACACAAAGGCTAGTGTAAAGCTAGTACTAGGTGGGTGCCATATTTTTCCACAGATTCTTCATTGTTTCTCAAGTAGTGAAACATGCAGACATAGCATTTCAAAGCACCTTTTAGACAAGGCGGTAGTGCTACCACGGATATTAAACAAATAAATAAAGAATCTTTTATTACTTTTACTTTTAATGAAAGTCGTCAAATTGGTAACTTAAATTTAGTATCGCTTAAAACCTTGTAACTCTTATTTAAAAAGTTTTATTGCTTTACCGCACTAAACTAGACAAAATCACCTAAACATTACTATTGACAGTTTACAACCAGAAACAATACGTTTAGTGCGCCACTCACTAGCTACACAGCTCAGAGTTTAATTTTAGTGGATCAACGAAAATCGAATAAAAATAACTGTAAGAACATAAGTTTCATTAACAAAACTTAAACGATTAAAATGGAAACTTATGTTCTCACAGTTATTTTTGTTAGATTTTCGTTAATCAACTCAAATCGAACCGTGAGAATGTACCCTTATGTTAATATTTTTTTATTTATTTAAGTCTTACATCTAACAGGTTAACATTCATTTATAAGATATTTATCATATATTACAACACAACTGTTTCCTGAAACTAATAACAAGCAAATACTCAAGGTCGGCTCATATTTAAAATAATTAAATACCAATTAGTAAGGGTAATTAAACAGCAGTGTCCTAATCATCTTGGAATATTTCTTGTCTGGCGTCTTCTAAATATATCCAGATTTCAGAAAGTTTACAATACTGGCTGCACATTATATAGATACACGATCTTCTTACTTTTAATCATTTAGGTTATTCAAAAACAACATAGAGATCGAAGGCTGTAAGAACAACACCGATACGTCACGGTCTCATATGGCAAACCCGTATAAAACCGTGACGTATCGGTGTTATTCTAACAGCGTTCGATCTCTACCTTTAAATTTTGAGGGATAAGTTCCGAGTCACTTTTTGTATGTACAGTCTTGTAGTAAAGTTTAAAACAAAAATGATGTGTCAATCAGTAGAATTGGTTACTTTTTTATGTGATGTTGAAAAAGCGGGAGCTTTAAAATATTGCTTTAATTTTATTTAATTTTTTGTGCGGTTTTAAACGGTTTAAATCCACAATCTATTGTAACTAAAACCGTTTTTTTTAATTTAGTTGAAGAACCAACCGTCACTACCGACGTTGACAGTTTAAGAGTAGAACCTCTAAATAACGAATATAGGCGACTCTATAGCGTTCCATTCCTCGGCTCAGTTCCAGTTGTAGATGAAAATGAACCCGTTGTAACCATGTATCAGTATCAAAACGATGAGCCTATAAAATCATCAGTTGAAAATGTGGTAAACAAAGCTATGGAAAATTATGCAATTGTCGAACCCGAAAGCTATTTGCCAATTCAGGAAAGATTAAAAAGAGATCTTAATGGTAATTCAGACTCCGACTCGGGTTCTGATAGTACCAGTTCGAATGAAACTAAAGAGAAACGTAAAAAAGAAACATCTGCAGATATAGTCAAAAGAGAAGCGGCTAAATCATCAGAGGAATCCCCCGAATCTGTCAATAGTTCTGAGTCAACAGAGGAAAAAAGAGATAGTGTAAAAGGAGCTGATAAACGCGTTAAGCGGGAGACTTTTTCTACATCTGAGGAAAAAGATAGTGCTCAGAGTGATGAGACTGAAGAGAAGAACACCAGAGTTAAGAAGAGAGAGACTGTTTCTACTTCAGAAGAAGAGGACAGTGCCCAGACTAATGAGACCGAAGAGAAAAAAACCAAAAGGTAAATATTAAATATAAAGTAGGCTATATTCTAAAAGAATTTCGTAACTAATTTGCATAAGAACAGTCATAATTATTTTTTGTTGAGTATTGAGATTCCAATAAAAATTAAAATTGTATGTAAATTGTTATGAATTTAGGTAACAAAGAAAATTAATAGAGATTTTTTTATGATCATGAAATTTACAGAAGATTAAAAAGGAAACTTAATGGCGATTCAGACTCTCGATTCAGATAGCAGCAGTTCGAACGAAAGTAAGAAAAAGCGTAAAAAAGAAGTAGAAGAAACAACAACTGTGGACTTAGTCAAGAGAGAGGTGGCTAAATCATCAGAAGAATCACCCGAATCGAATACTTTAGAGTCAACAGAAGAAAAGAAAGATATTGTAAAAAGAGAGACTGTTTCTACATCAGAAGAAAATGATAGTTCTCAGACAAATGAGACAGAAGAGAAAAAAACTAAAAGGTAAAATTTAAATGTAAAATTAAACATAATCTAAACATTATTTCATAAATAACTTGTTCCCTGATTATTTAGACAATATTGTCACCAAGAAAACATGTTTAGGATCAGCTGCATGCAGAGCTTGGTTTTTGTTTCGTTTTATAACTAAATAACAGATTGAAACGTTTTTTTCAATTGTAATGACATTTGATACCAAAAAAAAAAAAAAACAAACAGCATAAAAAAATTTAAGAAATATTGGTTTATCTTAAATTTTTTAAAAACGTGCCAGTTGATTTTAGTGTTTTAGGTGTGTAGCCAGACACTATAAAATAAAGTTCCTTAGTGGTATAGTTTGTGACTACCAATTTATAAACGGGACATATTAATTTGTTTATTTTGAGGAAAATAGCATCAAAAGTTTTGTTAATTATAAAAAAACAGTGTAATGTTCATTTGTATAGGGAAAAACGATAATGTTTTACAGCTTGACTGGTAAAAGGGTTTCCTTGAACACACCTATACCTTAATAAAATCAAACCGAGGTGAAATGTATTGGGCTGTTTTTACAAATAGTTAATTTGTCATTTTTATTTTTTATTGGTGACTGCTTTTTTATTTTCTTTGACTGCTTTTTGTTTTTTCTTATTGCTTTTTTGTTACCCACGTCAGTCATTTATTTCCAAATTATATTAAGTTTATTTATGTTTAGACAAATGAAGGCTTTGGTAAATAATTACTAAAAGTAAAAAAATAAGTAGTTCTACAGAAATTAGAAAGTCGCTACGCGATGCCAGGACGCTTGTACCGTTAGCAGTAAAACTGAAACCTCAACATTATTTCCACTGATGCTCGAAACCTCATCGTTACTTCCCCAGCGGTTTTTGTAAGTCAAAGCGTTTTTCTTGCTATAAAGTATACCAATGAAACCTGCTTTGAATTGAAAACTTATTTTAGCTCAAAAATCGACTTTCATTGTGGACTTTTTATGTTTTGCCATATAGATATAGCAACATTATGAAACATAAAATAAAATTTCACAACGTGTATTATCCATTAATTCAGTAGTAAAAATAATTAACAATTTGACAAAATAAAGAATGATCGCATTCTAGTAAAAAGTAAGGACTTAAAATACTGGATTGGGTCATACATTACTTTGTAATACAGGGTTTATACTCGACTGGAAAACCTAAAAAACCTAGAAATTTCAGGATATTTAGATTTAGCCACAAATATCAGGGAAATGTCAGGGAATTTTCCAAGATTTTCTAAATGTCAGGGAAAATCTATGGGATTCTGGAAAAATATTAAAATAATACAATTGGAACAATATACCAACATATTAAACAATTCTCCGGTCTAATGACATTATACTAGGTAAGGAGGCTTATGTCGCTGCGTATCGGGATCCCGAGCTAACTCAAGCGGATACGGATTGAATCGAACTTATCGACCAACCGGCCACCTGTGAAACCCCAAGGATATACTGATATCAGACCCGACTTTTTTCTCTCTTTCTAATACAATATGAAAAATATAGAATTATCTTTCCTGATCTTAACTGTAATATATTAATTTTCTGGGTGCATTGCGAATACTCGAATTAAATGTGATGTTTCTTAGAATATCAATCTATGGTAAGTTTTTTTGCACGTCAATAATAACTATGATTATTTTTTTCAGAAAATGAAAAATAGTCTGAAATGTTAGTTATCTTTTTATTTTATTTTTGTATTTATCAAAAATAATATATTTTTTGTGTACCCTGTACCTATTATTTTGTAATATTTCACATTTTGGGAAAATATGGAAAAATGCTAGGGAAAACCTGGAAATGCCAGGGAATTTTTTTTGTGATTTTAGAGTATAAACCATGGAATAGTACATATGAAAGTAGATAAATGGAACAATTTACTTTGTTTTCTATCAATGTATTTCTCTAAAAATTGTAACTGCAGATTCGTAAAATTACTACAGCGTGGAAATAAAATAATAGGTATGATGAGAACATTCAAAAATTACTATTGTTTTGTAATTATCTTACAAAATTGAATTTATGGATTATAAAAACTGTTTTTATTTTTATAATATAATAGCTTTTTACCCGCGTGGAGTACACGATTTTGGATGTTTTTTCTTCCGCTCCCGCGAGAAAATTTCATACATTCTGTACGTGCGACATTGACGTTTGCCTTCACGTGTGTGGCCGTTCCGGTAGTCATTCGTCATCATGTGCTCCCCTTACCCCGTGGCGTTACATCACATCACGCTCCCCGCGCCCATCTCCGACACACACTCATTTCATTTGTTATTATTTTCCAATATAAATGGCGTTTGTGAATAAGTTAGTATGTATTCTCATACAGACTTTCATTCTCTTTTTAACCCCTCGGGGAATAAGGTTCCAAAAAATGCCACCACTATATTTTTCTGGGTAATTAGAAGCCCAACTATCAATTTTCTTATTTACATCTTTAAAAATAACGATTTTTCTATACAAAATTCTATCCCCATTTTAACCCTTCCCGCCAAGGAATGTAATTTCAAAAACTTTTAAAACAGATCATTTTTCATCGTAATCAATGGTCTACATACCAATTTTCATACGTCTAAATCCAGCAATGACAAAGTTTCGTCCAAACTTTCACTCCTCATTCTACCCCTTTAAGAGGAGGGGTAAGTTTTCTAAAATCCGTTCTTAGCTGACATCTCCTATTTTTCTGGGTAATCAGAAGCATTATAACCAACTCCCATATTTACAATTTTAAAAATAAAGATTTTTCTATACAAACTTTGATCCCCATTTTAACACCCCAAGGGATCTAATGCCAAAAATGTTTTTTTTTTAAATTGGTATGTAAGCTATTAATTACAAATAAAAATGACAAAGTTCCATAAAAACTTTCACGCCTAACGTCTTCTATTTTTCTGAGTAATCCAAAGCCTAATTACCAACTCCCATATTTACCACTTCAAAAATCACGATTTTTCGATACAAACTTTTAATCCCTTGGTAACCCCCCAAGGACTGGAATTCCAGAAATGTTAATCATTTTTAATTGTAATTAATAGCTTACATACCAATTTTCATACTTCTAAATTAAAAAATGACGAAGTTTCATACAAACTTTTACCTTTCATTCTACCCCTTTAGAGAGGGAGTTTTCTAAAATCCTTCTTTAGCGGATGTTTCCTACTCACAATCTACCTTTTTGCTTTTTGCTCTTTTTAAATGGGACGCCCTAAATATTCTTTGTATTCAACAGGTGATTTTACGTGTTGGGTATTAACAACAAAAAAAGGCATCATTTTTTCGTTGTTAATACCAAATTAAACTTAAAACTGTGTTAAAATCTTACGAGTACATTAATAAACATGAACCAACTTTTGAGCTGTCAAACTTTTCAAGGCACGAAAGCAATTGTTTCCACGGCAATTTACCCTATCCGGCTGGTATTTTCGTGGCAACTACTATTTATTGCAATACCCGATTCAGTACAAAAAAGATCTACATTACTTACATAATGAAACTTTTTTTTAAACAAAAATAGAGAAGTGTCGCAGTGTTTTACATCGCTAGATACGCTTTGAATTATTTTTTTTTATCTTTGGGCAGTCCACGAAGGCTAAGTCTATGTACTAACGTACCGTGGTTGTCTTAAGTGTGGTGATAGGGAGTTTGTTCACACGGAAATAAAATATTTGGAGACTGGGAGGAGAAGGGAATACTTCTGCGGGTAGCAGGTTCCACAGTCTGGACACTCTAGGGATGAAGAAACGAAGAAAGCGTTAAATTCGGAGTCTCTCCAATTGAATTGTAAAATGATGCATAAAAGTTGCACTACGTGTTGCTCTATTGGGAGCTGCCAGAGGAGGAATTATACTGGCCAACTCCTCTATGCATAAGTCGTAAAAATACCCATAAAAGAGCGACAGATCCCCCACAGCTCGTCGGTGGGTAAGAGGAGGAAGCTTTTTGTGAGCGTGAGGTCATTTATAAAACGAACATCACTTCTTTAAATGGAATCGAGAACGCTAAGAGTTGTAGGAGAGGCCATTCCCCAAACATAAAAATATTCTAAAGAGGGTCTGATTTGGGATACATAAAGGGTATACAGATTGAAAGAAGGAATCCGAGCTTTTTTGAAGCTGCAGTGGCTATGAATGTCATGTGTTTGTGCCAGTTTAGGTTATTCTCGCTGACAAGATTAAATGACTCTTTGTTCTGCAGAACTTGGCCGCTCATATGTAACGGATGAGCTTTGGCAGACCTTTTCCGCGAAAGCGAACATGACTGTATTTTGGAGGCATTAAACTGAACAAGATTTCCAAGATCCAAAATAAGTTTAAGGTCTTGTGAGAGAGACATCCGCATTGACCTACGCTTGGTTTCCAAATCAGGCTTATTGACTGACTTGAAAAATTGAATATTAAAGTGGAGGTACTATCGTAAGCAAAACTGGGAATGGGATTGATTGTGGAAGAGAGAAGATCATTGATGTGTAGAAGAAACACCGGGTGCAAGTACTGAGCCCTGGGGCACTCCATCATTAATTTGGTAGAAGCTGGAAGAATGACCATCCACAATAACTGATATATGTCGGTCAGAAAGAAAACTGGAGAGCCAAGAACAAATTTTAGGTGGAAGACCGTAGGAAGGAAGTTTGTTAAGAAGCCCATCATGCCAGACCTGATCAAAAGCTTTGGATATGTCAAGAGCAACGATTCACCACGAAAGTTAAGTGATTTGTTCCAGTTGTGCGAGACAAGGAAAGAAGATCAGCTGTGGATCTTCTGTGACGGAATCCATACTATCTGTCATGTAAGATCTTGTGTTTTCCATTACCTTACAAACAACTGAGAGAAGAGATATAGGTCTATAGTTTGAAGAGACAGTTTTGCATCCCTTTTTGGGGACAGGTTGCACACGTGCAGCTTTCCAGCTCGCCGAAAAAATCCCGTGTCGTAAAAAATTCGAAAGAGGCGAACCCAGACGATTTTTTAGTATTAAGAGAAGAAAGAATCGCTTGAACTGTTTGACTTTAACAATGATATCGGACATTTTATGAGGAACAGGGGCAACGGGGCAGATGATGATTATTAGGGGGATCAAGGGTAGAATTGGTAGCAAATTGTTTGGCAAATAGTTCAGCTTTCCCTTTAGAGGTAGAAACAATTTCATCTTCAAAGATTAGGGGTAAAAAAGAATTTGTGCAGAAGTTTTCAATGATATTTTTGGCAAACGACCAAAAGGCTTTACTGCCATTTAAGCAAGAGAGGACCTTATCTTTTATCCGATTGTTAAAACGGTCTTTAGCTTTTGAGAGTCTGATTATACTGGTTTCTTGCTTTTATGCTAGCCTGTCGATTTGCGGGCCTAGGGTTTTGGAAAAACTTTTTGTTGGCTTGAATTTTTAAAAGTCTGGCTTTGTCACAGGATTTATAAAACCACGGTTTGTGGTTTGAAGTTGTGGGGTTCTTTTTGATATGGTTAGTATAGGTCTCAATCTTTAGTTGAAAATGTTTTGGTAAGTTGTTTATATATTTCGGAAGGATCGTGGGTAAAAAAGCAGGTAGTATCCCAAGGGTAGACGGCAAAGAAATCTCTTAAACCATCCCAGTCGGCCGAGTTGTAGTGCCAGACGGTTCGTGGCGGCATGCGTTTAGTTGCCTCAGAATGGGTGGAGTATGATATGTTGACCAAATCATGATCTAAGCGACCAAGGGGAGTAGTTACTGATGCCTGGTAGAGTTCGGGGGTGGAAGTAAGAAAGAGATCTAGGGGGTTAGAATTATGGGTGGGAATCCTAGAAAAGTAGGTAGGTTCCATAATTAAATTGGTGTGCTAGTTGCTGATTGTGAAATTTTCGGCTGCTCTGCCTTGTGTGTCAATTTTTGTAGAACCTAGCCAGTCCCTATTATGAACATTAAAATCCCCGAGGACGATTACTTCGGCCAATGGAAACTGGGAGATAATAGTGTCGATCTTTTTTGAAAGAAAGTCAAAGAACTCAGTATGGAAATTGTCAGATGAGGACCGGTTTATACAGCAGATAAATTTGGTAGAAGATCTGAAGATAACTTTAAGCCAAAGAATATTAGGCCTACCCGATTCGAGGTCAAAAACTCGGTAAGAAACAGTATGTGGGGTTTAGAAGATTGAAGATAATGGTGAACAGAGTTTACGTTGGAGTTAGGCTCACATATATTTGTAAATGATATAAAACTTTTCGATGGTATGAAAATTATATGTTCCTATTTTGGTTTTTGAGCTAGGAAAAAAATACTTAAACGAATTAAGGTTTTGAGCTCTCTATCAAAAAGGTTTCAAAAGATTTAATCGAGTTTATATTTTTTTGAAAATAAGTAAAGTATTTGGAGTGATTTTAAAATGGCACTCTAGATAAAAAATTAAAATTTAATTTAAAAATAGAATTTAGACAAAATTTGATTTAAAGTAGTTGATTTAGTCGTAAAATGATCTGTAAAATCCGAAAAACAAAACATATATAGGGTGTCCCATTTTAAAATCAAAATTTCTAGTCATTTCTAATAAAACGGAGGTCGGGAAAGCCCATATATGAATAAAAAAGACAAAATGACGTTTCGTAAGAATAACAACCCAACCAAGGTTTGTTATTATCGATAAAGAAATGGCAGCCGGAAAGTAACCTCGTGGGCATCCGGTATACCGGGTGACCCAGCGGACATGTATCAGCTGCTCACTTTCTTATTTACAAAGATATTATTATAGAATTGGGATAGTTTCTAAAGAAGTTATTCCCTTTTTCTCTAATAATTTCTCTTTGCAATGGTTTAACCGGAATTAACTATTTTTTTGTTAAATACCGTCCCATATGATTTTTCAGTCTTTCGGATTCGTCTTAAAATGCTCTTTTCAACCATTTATCATAATGTAACATTTGCTTTTAAAATGGCTTCAAAAAAGCATTTATTCACATAAATTTCAACCGGCCATGATATGCAGTTTGAACCTTACGTAGTCGGTTGTGATTTTGAAAGAACTTATTTCTTTCTTTATCTTTTTATAAAGGACTTATTTCTAATATTTTAAAATCATGCATTTTATTTAGTCTGATAATGACAGTAATTTCCATTTTTGTTTATATTGCTTAATCATATTGAAATATTTTTGTTTAAAAATGTTTGCTACTTAAAAAAAAACTATATTTTTCTTTTTTTTCTTTCAAGAACAAAGAGGGCAAACAAAAAGGATGATAATAACTCGAGTAGTAGTAGTAGCAGCAGCTCTTCCAGTGTGATGATAATGATGATAATGATAAGAAACGGAACGAAAAATTAAAAAAAAGTAGAAGAGATGATGATGATAATGAAATCGATGACAATAACAATAATCATGATAATAATAAAGATGATAGCAGTTCAAGCAGTAGTAGTAGTAGTAGCAGCGACGAAGATGACAAAGACAAAAGGCAGAAGAGGTCCATTGGACAAATGGAAAAAATTTCTCCCGATGAGAAGGTTAGTTCCTAAATCTATTTAACTTTAAAAAACACACATTCACTACTTTACAAAATTATAGAAACAAGGATTTCTAGTTTTGGGTTCTCTCTTTTATTTAAATAAAAACCTGTATTTTTTCTCTTTTAAATATATTTTTAAAGCTCTTTATGTTTTGAATAGAATTATATGTCACACTTCATTCTGGAAGCCAAGAGTAAACAATTAATTATTGGTTAATCTTTGCTTAAAGGCTTAGTGAGTTAAAGAGCGAAGAAAAAAAAATCCTAACTGCTCAAACACAGGTACTATTTAAATGAATATACCTTACATAACAAAAAATGTAATAAACTATATTTGAAAAGTGGTCATATACAAACGTTACTTTAGTTTGTATTCACATAATTAGATTATTTTTGGACAAGGCCATTTAAAAAGTGCTTTATAACAAAAATATAACTAAATATTTAAACAGTATTACAATTATGTTTACTATAGGGTGTTGGATTTTCGACACTTTAAGCCAGTATTGGGGTTGCAAAAATGAAACGTTGTGGTTATTAGAATTCTATTTTTTTACGAAATCCCAGTTTTTTTTTGTTAAATTTGTACCTCTTAGTTGTAAATCTACAGGATCTCTCAGTCGTAAAAATAATTTGCTTGGTTATTGCATACCAAAGAAAAAAAATCATATAATGGTTACACGTACAGGGTTTTTCCGTATATTTTGGAGAACCACCAGAGCTTTTATTTTCGGAGTTAGAAGAAACTTTAAATTATAAAAGCTGTAGTATTTTTACTAAACCGTCAGAATTTGTCATCAGATAAAACAAAAGAGCACCAAAAATGGGTTTAAAAATACCAAGTTTGTTTTTTTTTAATAAAATTATAATTAAATAATATATTTTTTTTTGTTTTTACTTTACTCTAATTTCAAAAATATATATACATATGTATGTTGTATGTTTCTTTTTACCGTTTAATCAGTATTTCACTTAAAAAACTGCATATTTAAAAAAATCTAGATTGCTGAGAAAACAAAATTTAGCCTATTTGTTAATCGATTTCTGATTTAAATATTCGTTATAATTTAATGTAATTAAAAAATGTAGATTGCGGTAAAAATTGTGGTAAATTTTGTTTTCTCGGCAGTCTAGATGTTTTAAATATGTAACATTTTAAAGTGAAATACTGGTTAAAAGGTAGAAAGAAATATACAACATATATGTATTTTTGAAATCAGAGTAAAGTAAGAAGGCCAAAAAAATATTAATATACAGGATGTTCCATTTAAAAAAACTTAACCTGATATTTTAAAACACATTTCCGATGCTCTTTTGTTTTATTTGATGACTAATTCTAACGGTTCTCCAAATATACCGAATAACCCTGTACATATATACAATCACAATATATAAAACATTACAATTGTAGCTCAAATTATAAAAACTGAACTCTTAACACAGGGTTGTTACTAAAGCTTAATTAAAAAAGTCTACAAAGTTTTAGTTTTTACAATTTTGAAAAATTAAGATGTACTGGAGATATGAGATTCTTTAAAAATAAATATTTTTTATATCACCTATAGATTTAAATTTAGGGGGCTCATGATACATTCTAAACAGGAATCTGTATTTGGTCAACAAGTAAGAAAAAACGTGAAAATCCCCACAATTTATCTTTGATAGTTACCCCAATACCCAATAAAAGAGTCGAAAATAATTCAACTCGTACATAATGCTCATTTAAGGTAATAAGAAGCCATATCACTATAAAATATCCTACCCTTTTAAATATATTTTTTTTAGGTTATAGTTCGAGACTTGGCTGATTTTGCAGCTGCAACATTAGACAACATAGACGATGATCATCATAAAAGGGTTATCTTGCAAATATTAGGTGCAAAAAAACTTAAACTTGATGGAATATATTATCAAATTATTCTTCGGCTTGGCATATCTCACTGCCATGAACACGAACACAATGAAAACTGTAGAGAAAAACTCTTTACAAACCTTACAAAAATATGTAAAGTGCAAGTGCATGTAGATGATGATTACTCCAATCCTAAAGTGGTAAAATCTCAATGCCAAAATATAAAAAAAGATGAGAATGATAGAAACAGGACGAATTACAGCAGATATCGAAGGTCCGTTTTAGTAGGGGGACATACGCCGGTGGATATCAATGATCCCTATGTAAAGCAGTATGTTGATGCTACTTTGCAACACTTGGACTCCACAAGTGATCATCCGAATAAACATAAAGCTGTGGAGGTAAAAACCTTTTAATTTTCTTAATATGTATTTATTGATATAATAGCGGAAAAAAATCTATTAAGTTAAAATATTTTTTTACACTACTTTATTACTTAACAACGTAAGTTGGGGGGGACGATTCATGACTTCGAAAACTGTGACTCTCTAATTTGAAAAAACCTACACATTGAAATGCATACTATTACACCAGTATTAATATGTATTTTAATTACAGAAAGTAAGATCTAAAGAAAGTTTTTATTTAATAAAAAACCATATACCAACATACCTTTAGTTGTTATAACAAATACTCGAAATATTATCATTTACAAGGGGATTTTTTTCTTTGGGGGCCGTCTAGATTTACTACCGGGGGCTAAAATTATATATAAAAAGGTATTCCAATTCTGCAATGCATGATAGGAAATGTGTCATTCGGTCGCGCCGCCACGAGTGGGTCCGATACACTACAGTATTTTTATCTCAACTTCCGCAATAATAAAAATAAGGATAAAAACACTTTAGTGTGCAAGACACACTTGTGGCGGAGCGTTCGCTTGACACATTTCCCATCATGCATTGCAGGATTGGAATACCTTCTTATAAATTATCTTACCGGAGGCAGTGCAGGATCCTGGGCTTTTTGTGCCTAATCTCCCATTTTTTTTATATCAATTCTCTTATTCGCCTGTTCTTTCTACAAGTCTTTATAACCCCCAGACTGGTTGGTTGATATATTCCTGTGGACTCATTTGCAGTTGCCCAAATAATGCCTGTTTTTGTGGTTTAACGCTTCACATTTGCACAGGATGGGGTATGCTGTTTCTTCCCCTTCATCGCACATTCTGCAACTTGGGTCCCCATTGTATGAGCCTATCTTGATGTAGGTGTCCTCTTAGGTTATCGTACCCTGTTAGCAGCCCTACTGTTTGCGATGTATTTTTATACTTTGTCTGAGTAGTTTTTTCTTCGTTCTTTTGGATGGGCCTTTTATAAAGCTTTTTCCAAGTTTTATTCTACTGATACTAGACCAGTATTTTTTGTGTTTGTTTCAGATCCATTCCCTTGTTTGCCCTTGTGCTGGGGTTTTGGTTACTTTAAGGGCAGGTTCTGGCCACTCCAAGGGCAGGTTCTGGTCCAAAGTAGGTCGTTTTTCCTTGTCTTCCATTCCCGAATGTCCTGGTGCTCACAGTAGAGTTACCCTGTTGTGTTACCAGGTTGACTGTAGCCTTGCAGTCATCACCGATCCTGATTTGACCGGTACTATCGGTGTTGCCTAGGGACTGTAGTCGGTCGGTGATTAGTACCTAATGACAAAATAAGATTTAGTTCTTGTTCAAGTTAATAGCAAAAGCCTTGCTTCAAACTTGGGATTTACATTACATTAGGATTTTTTAAATACCTACTAAACCTTTATTAAAAATACCTAATCCAGGTGAAAACAGCTAATTATATTTTTTACTAAACATTTAATTTTTTTAAATTTGAATCTCATTGTTTATCATTGTTAAAAACTGCTAATCTTAAATTATACGTAACCGAGAAATCTTTACCTAGTAGGAGTGGACCACCATTTTGCATAACAAAAAAAATCTTTGTTGTGAAATGCCACCTTTGCATTAATCACACCGACAGGTTTTACATGCATGCCATTATAGAAATAAAACGTCGATTTGTTTCTTTTAATTGAACATCAGACAAGTATTTTAAATAGCATTCCTTAGACAAACATGAAATACTGCCAGTATCAATTTGAAAAACTAAAAAATAATTCTGTATCAAAATTCTCAACGTAAACAAATACTCTAAAATATTAGTGGTTTTACCTTGTATATCAAAAATATTTTTGTCTGACATATTAAAAAGGTCAGTGTTATCAACCGGATTGTTTCCATTGTGTAAATATTTTGTGTGATTAATGCTTTAATAAAAATTGTCTTTGTTGTAAAAAAAACATTTTCTTTTACCTTTACACACCTTTGATAAGTAATTAATTTTATTGCAGTTAATACAAGTAAAATATTTATAAATACACTTATCTTGGTTAGGGTTTTCGTCCCACATATATCACATTCACCTTGTTGATGTCTGTGGTCCTGGTCTTGCATATAACGTCGCTGCTCACCCTGCTGTAGAGTTGCCGTCGTCCATTTTCTCGAAGCTTGCGCGTTGCCCCTTTGTCGCTGCTCACGATGCCTTCGCCTTCTGGAGCCCCCTTGCATGCGGTTGATAGGTTTCGTTTTTACCATCACATATTTTTTTTAGAAAACGACATACTATTAATGCCTTGTTTTTCTTACTTACTGAGTCAAAAAGTTAATTTTTCATTTCATTTACAAAGGGAAAACCGTTTAATTAGGAGTGTCTTTTTGCTTCACGAGATAATGCACGACCTCATACTGCCCAAATGACTACTAGTGTCTTTAAAAAATGCATTGGGAGCTTCTGCGACATTTACCTTTTACTCCGGATTCATCACCATGTGATGATTTCTGGACCACTAAAAAAGCCATCGGGCAGTTCAACATTTTAGGGCGATTATGATGTTGCTGAATTTGTGTATGAGTAACTGGTTTCGCTCCCAATCAAAAACATTGGCATTATGAAACTTCTAGAACGATGGCGGTAGCAGTTAAATAAAAAGATTCAGCCAGATTTTAGTTTATATTTAAACCCTTCTTGCATAACAAAATTAAATGGACTATAGGCGCATTTTAACCTTTAAAGTAGTTTGGCTCATACTGTTCCAGAAGGGGTCAAATATCGGGTATATCGGGTCGATCTTGGGTATACATACCGGAAATATGGCAAAAAGCAGTAGCAGCTGCAGTTATCTGTAAGAACTCAGCAGTATCTTAGACCGTTTGCCCAAGACCTATGCTTATTCCTGCTTAAAACGTGGTTTATGGATACATATACATAAAACTTATCAAAGTATAACACTTATAGGAAAACGCCATCAGTAAGTACCAATATGCCATCTCAGCCAGGAAAGTCATCAAACTTCAGGTGATAAAAAATCTAGGTTCATATTAAGAGTCCATTCGCGCCGCGAAAATTGGATCCAATTTGTGGTTCGAGGCATAATGTTTTTCTCAAAAACGGTATAAGTTATCGATAATTTTTAAAAACTATATGAAAGCCAACACTTAAATCTCTGCTTCTGCTGTAATAGTTTTTTAAATTTGGATTTAGTTTTTAATATTTCCTTGAGTGAAAGTCGCCCTAAAATCAGTTATGTTTAGATACTATTTTCTCTTAACTCGACTCATATTTCAAAAATCCGTTACAGCAGAGGCATAGATTATTTTCTTACCTTTAAAATGGTGTATAATTTATGTCATTTAAGTGAAAAATAGTTACCGAAAAACGTTATCTCCTGTAGGATTGCAATTGGAAACAACATCGCATCCATACACCGAATTTGAAAGAACCTAAATAAAATATAATATTTTTAATGCGCCCCTACGAAAATTGTGGTAGTCGCGCGTCTTTTCGCCCGACCCCTAAGGTGTAGCGTAAATGCACTCTTATAACATGAATAAATAAACATTTCAGGTTTCATTTTATATAATTGTTTTAATTTTATTTGCCCATTGGATCAGAAAATATTTTAAAAGTTTACATATTTCTTTACGTTATATTATTTTGTGCTGAATTTCGCAACTTTGTATAATTTTATTTAGATACTAGTTTGATATGCACGTTTTAAATATATTTGCTTTGTCACTATTTTATTACATATGTACCTAATAAATAAGTATCTATTTATTAACTTTTTTTAAAAATTTATTATTTCTTTATTTTAGATTATTTCTGCAACATCCCAGGTCGTTGCAGGGGTAAGGTACGTTGTCACTGCGAAAATAGGTTTATCAAACTGCAAAAAATCTGAAAATAAATTGCCAGAGACCTGTGAAACTCTACAGGATTCCGAAGTTGAGACTTGCACAATTGATGTTTGGGATAGACCTTGGTTAAATAAGACTGTATATCGTATTAACTGTAATAATAAAACTTTTAAATTTGGCGACGAGAGTGAAGATAGAAGAAAGAAGAGAGAAGTACTTGGAGGTAAGTTCAGTTTTATTAAACATGATAATCAAAAGATTTAGTTTAATGTAATGTAATAACTGAGCGTTCATAAGTATCAAGGTCAAAAGAAATATTTTTTACAAGATGATAAGCGCATGTCAAATATCAGAAATATGACATGTGTCAAAAATTATTTATATTACAATACTCCAGCTAGAAAAAAATGACATATTTTGAGGCAATATAAAAGCCTTATTTTAAACAATCACATAAATAATATTTGATGCCAGTTTTTAAAGCAAATTTGGCTTAAATTGGACATTTGGTTTTTTTAAGCATGCTTCCAAAAATCTTTATAAACGTAGGCATAGAGCTCGCACAACCTGTCATAATCATGACATCCTTTAAACCATTTTTGATATCAGATTTTTTTGATTTTTTTTTATGAATTTTTCTACCTTTGCCCTCCCAAATGACTTGGTTAACATAATCTGTGACTCTAAACACTTATTAAAATCAAGGACTTATAGTAACTTACTTTTATACTAATTTCATTTAATATTAGAACTCAGTCACTAATACTACTATTAATAGTAATTATTAGAAATTTTTGTTCTACTTTATACCCCACGATTCTGTATATTTACCACTATCTGTAGTTTTGTACACCTATTCTCGGTTAGAAGATAATGCTTTACAATTGTATTCCTTTACATTAAAAGTATTTGTTTCAGGAGTCGAGGAACTTTCTAATGAACATCTTGAAGCTAGAAAATTCGTTAAAATGGCCCTAAAATACTTTACCTTAAAATCTGAATCATTAGGCAAATATGAAATTAGAAACATCAATAAAGTCACCAGACGTATTGTAGCAGGAACTTTATGGAATATTGAAGCAGAGATAGCTCCATGTAGGGAAATAGATTCATTGCCTGTTACATATTCAATGTGTCCAGATAAAAGCCAATACATCAGCTGCCAGTTTATAGTACTAGATCAGCCTTGGCTTGTAGATGGATTAAAAATTAGCGTAACATGTGATAATGATGATCAAGTTTATGTCTATGAGCCTGTAAAGGAATTAAATGAAAAATTAGGTTCTGATTTTATAGATATTGATAGGGCATTTAAGCAGTTTGTAAGGAAGTATAATAAAGTATATGGAGACAGTGAATACAGATATCGGTCAAAAGTAAGTTTAAGATGAATTACCAGTTTTTTATATTGAGTAGGCATTAATTTATTATTATTATTTAAAAAGATCCGACATGACCACTCCTTGCGTCCGCTCGGTCAGTGATCATCGGCCAAATTCATTTGCCTCAGTAAACGAAGGGACCCAAGGACAACAGATTTCTGCATTTTCATCACCAGTTGTTCGGGTGAATGTTGACTTGCAGGAATACACTTCAGCTCTCCCAACACATTTTCCTTCATGCCCCCCAAAACGCCGACAATCAGAACAACCAATCGCACGTTATAATCCGGATAGAGCCTCCGAAGTTCGCCAAGAAGATCCTGATATTTGGCTCGCTTCTCCCGTTCCTTTATATCGATGTTAGTTTCCGCTGGGGCGGAGAACTCAATCACATACATAGACTTATCAAGGAGAACGATATCAGGTTTATTGGCCCGAATTTGATGCGTAGTAGGGAATGCACTATTCCAATATATGCGATAGTTGTCATTTTCCACTACTGCCTCGATATCGCCGGAGCAAATGGCAGAACTGCTGTTTCATCGATGCCGTAATAATGCCTGAGATGATAATAGAGTACCCGAAGCGCAACGTTATGTCGGTGGATGTGACCACTAACAGCATGTACTGGACAAGCTGACAACAAGTGCATAACTGTTTCAGGTTGCTGTCGACAAGCTCGACAAGCAGTATCAGGAATGTTAGAAAACTGGCTTCGGTATACCAATGTGTTTATCATCCCATCCTGGCATGCTAGTTAGGAAACCCTCGGTCTCAGACTTGAGCTCAGCAGATTTTAAAAACCCAATCGTGAGGTTTCGAGATAGATTGAGTCTTTCTATGTTTCGGTAAAATACTCCGTTTTGCGCCTTATTATTGTGATCTTCTAAAAGCATCTGCTGTTCTGCTCTTTTAACTGCAGTTCTTACGGCTTTAGACTCAAGTCTTACAAGTGATTTGTCATCGTTTGAATCTATTGCAAATCTAAGACCGAATTTCTTCGCTGCTTGCTCTACTGCCTTGAATAGAAACGCTCCAACATTAGCTTTTTCGTGTTCTCCTACTAGTTGCATCAGTGGATCAGTACTATTGGCAACTTGACAAGCAAGACTCAAAACCAGCCGATCATGCATACACTCCAAGCTTAAAAGGCCGCGACCTCCCTGGTGGCGTGGGAGGTAAATACGGGATGTTGATGAGCGAGGGTGGATGCTACGGTGAAGATTCATCATTTTTCGTGTGCTAACGTCCAGCTCGCGCAGTTCCTCTCGCGTCCATTTAACCACTCCAATAGAGTAAAGCAATACAGGCACTGCTAGCATGTTGGTTGCAAGGACCTTATTTATTCCAGGTAATTCGGATTCCTTAATTGCTTCTAAGCTCGGTCTTTACAGCTCTAACATCTTGAGTCCGGTTTTGGTCGATTCCTAAATATCGATAATTTTCGTTGTTTTGTAGAGGGCGGAGTAGCGCGTTATCGGCAAGCTGGTCAGCTTCTAAATCGTTCCCGTACCGGCCCTTATTTAGCTTAAGTTTTGCACACTTGTCGAGGCCGAACTCCATTCAAACATCTCTGCTGTATTCGTGAACCACTTTAAGAGACTGTTGTAGGTCCCGCTCGCTAGTTGCGTACAGTTTTAGGTCATCCATATAAAACAGATGGGTTACCTTATGCTCACGTCTCCCAGGTGGTCCACAGCAATATCCGCGTGTCTTTCGAAGAGACACGGATACGGGAAGCAGCGAAATACAAAATAGCAAAGGGCTGAGTGAGTCACCCTGAAATACGCTGGGTTCGATAATAATTTTTTGTGCTCCAGATGTTATAGAGAACTTTGATTTCCAAAGTGACATCAGTCGCTCAATGCATCGGATTAGGTTAAGAGGAACCTTAAAATCTTTAAGCAGATGCAACAGTAATTCGTGAGATGTTGTGTCAAACGCTTTTTTGTAGTCAATCCACGCCATATTAAGGTTGCGTTTGTATTGGATTGAGTCTTGTGTAATGCATCTATCGATTAGGAGATTTTCTTTGCAACCATTGATTCCTCTTTTACCTCCTCGCTGCTCCCCTACATCAGAGAGTATGGGATCAACTGCACTCAATGTTCTAGAATATAAAATTTTGGTGAAAGCCTTGTAGCAAGTATTGAGGCAAGTGATCGGTCTATAGTTTTTGGGTAGTTTTAAATCGCCCTTTTTTGGTATCAATATGGTTCGGCCTTCAACAAACCACTCAGGAAATTGCGTGTCTCCGTTGACCCAAGAATCAAAGATTCTGACTGAACGCGGATGTGTACTGGGAAATTTCTTCCACCAGTAGTTGTTGATACCATCCGGACCAGGTGCAGAATAGTTTCTTACACCATCTAGGGTACTTTTCACCTCCTCCGACGTGATCGGCGCACTCTCATGCTGGTCAAGCTGCAAAAAAGCTGGCCAATAAGATATACGCATTAAACATTTTTTTTTTTAAATTACTATGAACTATAGTCAATTCAAGGCCGCACTGGTGCCTCAGCTTAGCGGGTTTAAATTGCATTTTTTTAACCTAGGAAAAGTCGTGAAAAATCGTTTTTTTTTTTAAATATAATTCAAAAACTATTGATTTTAGGGAAAAAAGGTATATAATTAAAATTATTTAATAGTTTTTGGCATATTAACGATTTAAATTTAAAATAAAAAAGTAAGTCTCAAAAACTAAAGGTGCTATGAAAAAAATATATCGAACAAAAAATAGGAGATATAAGCAAAAAAGTGATTTTGGCCAAAAATTTCGCTAATAATTAAAAAAAAAAAAAAAAAATTCAAAAAAATATTTTTTTTGGTACATAAGTAAGTATACCAACTCCGATTTTTTCTTCGCTTTTTTGCGGTGGCCTTACAGACTATTAATATGGATCTTTTTTAAGACAAACCGTATTTTTCTTAGTCTTATCTCTATACCAAATCAGACCTCTGAAATTGTAGATGGCGTTTCCCACAACTCTTAAGTTTTATTAATTCTACCTAGAGAAGAGCCTTTCGCCTTGTTAATAATCTCACTCCTACGACTTTCCTTGCACATCGATGAGATAAAGGGGATCTATAGCCATTTTTTAGGTATTTTTACGGCTTCCGCTTCGAGGAACTATCCATTATAATTCCTTTTCTAGTAGCTCCCTATAATGGAACGCGTTGTACGACTTTAATGCATCCCTTTCAGTATTTTGAGAGGCCCCGAATTTTTCACTTTGTTCGTTCTTTTATCTATATAGTGTAGAGACTGTGGGTAGTGGAACCTTATGCTTGCAGATGTATTCCCTTCCCATCCAACCCTCCAAATCTTTAAGTCTCGTGTTAGGGAGATACATCTTATTTCATTTAGGACTTCCATGGTACGTTAAGTATGTAGACTGAGCAAAAATTAAAAAAAAAACATTAAGGCACATAAATTAACATAAATATATTGTCTATTAAATTTTCATTAAACCTTATTAAGGCCTAGTGTTTTAACGCCTCGGAAAAAAAACTGTTTTTTTTTTTTTGAAAAAAGTTCACATTTTTTTACATTTTTAGGTTTTCAGAGATAATCTTAATAAAATTGCCCTTCTTAATAAATATGAAAAAGGGACCGGCCGATATGGTATTACCCCGTTTGCTGATATGACTGAAAAGGAATTCTCCCAAAGCCGTGGTTATAGACCAGATTTACAAAACGAAAATGAACTACCTTTTGCTCAAGCTAAAATTCCAAATGTTGATTTACCTAAAGAATTTGATTGGCGAACCAAAAGTAAGAGCATAAATATAAAAAATATTGAAGTATTCGAGAGCATTTAGAAAATATAAAATTGGCTTAAATGATGTAATGTGGTTGGTTCGAACGTTATTTACTTAGATACCTATTCAATTTTTTACTTAACTTTTAATATTGCCTACTTCATTTAACATATGATTCAGTAGTTAGACATTTAGGAGAAAACCAAGTGAGAAGTTAAGGGCTTCTACGGATGACCTGTAAAGGAATCCATGAAAGTGGCACTTTGTGTTTTCCCATTGGGCGCTGCTGGTAGGGAAATTACATTAGCTAGTTCTTTAGAACACAAGCTGTGAAAACAGGTGTTTTACAACTTATTCTTAGTGTAGGTTAATTTTATTGTTAAAGTTAATATTGGTGATATTCGAGAGAGACGACATATGGCCAAAGAGTAATAATTGTTTTCAACAAGAGAAAAAAGTTAGACAAAGCACATAAAATCCAAGAGAGATAGAATTTGCCACCAATTTAAAGGGATAAACAAACACGTGATTGTGATCGGGTCCGGTATTGGCCATTAGGCTGGTAAGTGCTCATTTTATACCTGCGAGTCTTACGACGGTCATAATCATTGTCTATTCTTGTTTACAGTAATTACAATGACAAAGAGCGCACGTCACCTGGTTTGCACAATCTTTACATCGAATGCATTCAAATGGTGAAATTGCAAATGGTCATATCGAACATGTGACATACAATAAACTGATGGCATTCAACCTTCGACCTGTGTTTGTTGGCTTGCTTAAAGTGATTTTTTGGTTTTTAAAAATATTTCTTGTGGCTAAAGCATTCGTTTGCAAGGCCAAATAATATATATATATATATATATATATATATATATATATATATATATATATATATATATATATATATATATATATATATATATATATATATATATATATATATATATATTTCTTGTGATTTTCACTACGTTTTTTAATAATATGGATAGTGCAACTCATATAATAATGTCTAATAGACTTGAAAAGGGACAGTGAGATAAAATTGTTATTGCTCCAAAAAAAAAAAAAAAATCTTGACAAAGGGGGCATCAAAATAAATATTTTTATATTTAATTTTAATAATAGATATCGAGCATAGTGTTTATATCCTTAATATTTTAGTTTTAAAAGAGACCTTAAGTTAATCACATATCAATATTTTTAATTATCAAATGTGTAACCAAATTAAAACTTACATTCAAACTTACTCAAAAATATTGAAATGAATTAAGAAAATTGCAACATTGCAAAATCTGTAAAGACTAATAAAAGTCAGTGGTACCGGCAACAATGTTGCGACCAAAAAGATGGCGCAAGGTCAATGGGAGATGTCGGCGTATTCCTTTGATGTTTTGCCCACTGTCCTCTCTTGTTGAAAACAATCATTACTCTTTGATATGGCTACAGCAAGATGGGGCCCCTGCACATTACCCTCGAGATATTTGATCCTGGTAGGATGAAAATTATCTTAAGAAGTGGATTGGACGGGGATGGTTTGTTCAGTGGCCGCTTAGATCTTGCGACATTACTCCACTGAATTTTTTTTGTGGGTATATATTAAAGTCTGGGTTTATGTTGAGTCACCCACTACTAGGGAAAGTATGCAAAACAGAATAACAATTAAGTGCTGAAATATCACCCTTTTAATGCTATGCAGAGTTCAACAGGATAAAGGTAAAAGAATGGAGTCGTAGATTCTGTAACGCATTTATTAAAACATTTACTAAGAATAAACCCCCCTAATTAAAACGAAAATAATATTTGTGACTTTAATTAGATGATTTCTTAGTATTCAGAGCTTAAGTTTAATTTGCTGAAATTTAGGTATGATATCGAATGTGTTGTAATGAATTTAAACAAATATTGGAAGAATAAAATTAACAGGAAAATAAAGAAATCATTGTCAAAAAATACATAAATCATCCCAATCATGCGCGTATTGTGCGCCAGATAGTGAGTGGGGACATGCAGTTGGTGACCCCAGAAGGTGTTTATTATGATTTAGTGATTAGGTCGTGATCTGAGCAACAAAAAAGTACAGGTTGGAGTTCAAGGTTGGTAGTATAAAAGATCCCAAGAATTTAAGTTATAATTGGGAACCCGATGGAAGTAGGTGGTTTCCTGCAAAGGTTACTGCTACTCTACGTTGAGGGTTGGCTTTTGTAGATCTTAACCAATTCTAATTATGGACAGTACCAAGGCAAATGATTTCGGCGAAGTGAAACTGGGAAATGATATAATTAACTTTTGTTAAGCGAACTTCATAGAAAGTATTAGATTATAGGCTTTGTGTTTTTAGTTACTAAGGCGTTATTTTAGTGTTTGACAAATTTTAGTACGGGATTCCTAGTTATGGTCCAAAGAAACACATGTACATTTGGGATAAAATCTTTTATTTTCTCAAATCAATATATATAAATTTTTTTATTAAATCTCTCTAGAAACTTAGTCTACTATAAAAATTTAAAGAAAAATATTTAGGCGTTAAGGATTATAATCCCGAGAAATGGAACTTTTTGGCTTAGCAAAAATATATATTTTTGTTTAAGATGCCGTTACTGAAGTAAAGAACCAAGGATTGTGTGGCAGTTGCTGGGCATTTAGTGTAACTGGTAATGTAGAAGGTCAGTACGCAATTAAACATGGAAAATTATTGGAGTTTTCGGAACAGGAGTTGGTGGATTGTGACAAAGTTGATCAGGGATGTAATGGAGGTCTTATGGACAATGCATATAGGTATGTTTCTTTTCTTTTATTTAATGTAAGGAAATACACATTTTTTTATTGGGACCATTTTGATGTTTCCTTTTTTAAACAGTTTTCTATTCTGATTTTCATCTATAAGTTCAGTAAGTTTTATTGTTCTAGATAGCGCTATTCGGTTCGTCGTTTTGTTTTTTTAAAAATGATGGTACTTTTTTTATGAACACGTGTAAAATTTCATGCAGCTCTGAAATCTTATTTATGCATTTTTAGTTGTTTAAAATTGATGTGTCACAGTATTGGTTTACAATGAAATAAAAAATGGATATCCTGCAGTGATAAAATAATTTTATATATTTTTTTGGAAGGTGTAGCACCAAAACGATTATTAAACGTGTATAAGGAACCTTTACATTTAATTAGATAGAAAGATTAGAGAGAAAGTTATATAAATAAAATAGTAATTTTAAAACTAGAAAACAAGAAATATATTGGCGGATCAAAAAAAAATTAGTATAGTCATTTGCAGATTATATAGACATTTTTCTTTTTAATAGAAGAAATGTTTACTTTTTTTAAATTTATTATCATATAATATTTACATGGAAGCACGCTTACTTATATAGATTACACAATTTGGTATATTTACTCTGAAAAATATTACCCAATGCAAACTAGTCTGAAAAATCAACTGACGAACCTTCGTGATGTTCGAGGACTTCCTTTGGATTAAACCGTTCTAAAATTCTGTTCTTTTCTTTAAATAAGACTACATTTAATTATTAAACACGTTATAAACCTGTTAATCTGCATAGAGATGTTTTCTAATTGTTTAATAAATGCTATTAAACAATATTTTATGAAAGAAATAATTAATGCTGTTATTTTTTTTTCACTTTAATTGAATCTATTATGTAAAAAATTGCTTTATATTATATTAATTATTTAAATCTTTTGTTACTTCTTTTATGCTTTTAGTAGCCTTAACTGGACGGATCCTATAAAGTGTTTCAATTACGATAGTTACTTTTTTCAGCTGGTGTTTATAAAATAATAATATTTACAAATTAGTTATTTGTAGTAAATACATATATTAAAAAAAATAATAAATAAATACTTTAATTCGATTTGTCTCGGTGTATATAAAATCATTGTATTACCCAATTATTAACTTACGAGTTCTAAAAATATAAAGTAATAATTTATACCACGTAGTTCAGAGGTTCCCAAACTTATTTCGTCCAACGCCCACTTTAAAAGTCAGTTATTTTGTAGCGCCCCCATTTTTTTTTCACCTTTAAAATCTCAATTACATATTATCTCGCCTGGAGTTTAACTAAACCTATATTCTAAACGAGACTTTTCTTACCAGAGAAAACAATAATAATGTAACTTTACAATATAAAGAGTATCTTTTATTCAAAATTAACAATAATCAACAACATAATTCAACTTTACAGTATTAAGAGTATCGGGGTAGCGGGCGGAGTGGCGGGAGGGCGAGCGAGTGCAATGCGTGCATGCGGGGGAACGTACGTCAGTCGTCGTTTGGTCGCGAGCTGCGGCTGTGTATTTGGGATTTGTCCCTCCCCGCATCTGCACTCCGCAAACACGGACCGCACGAACGCTGACGGACTATAATACAGGATTGCACAAATAAATCATACAATATTTGTTTACACCAAACGTGAATTATAATTGAACCTTCAAATTTATTTTTTCTTTATTTTTATTAGATTAGGTACAAAAAAAATCCCACATTCGGCAAGTATTTAGCTTGGCTACAACAATAGATACCTATTTTTTATATGTCTTCTGAGGTAGGGACCTCACCTGCGACACTTGAAGACACGAATATTTTTCAGTGTTTGATACCTATTACTAAATAACTTAAGATATGAATAGCGTTGCGAATGCATTCAAAATAATAAATATATATATATATATATATATATATATATATATATATATATATATATATATATATATATATATATATATATATATATATATATATATATATATATATATATATATATATATATATATATATGTTGTGTAGTAGGAGGATTGTAATTTCACAATCAGTGAATTTTAAAATATAAAGTAGCTGAAGGTACAAATCCCCCATAGACCCCCTTAAATCACATCAGCGCTCTCAATTTTTTCTGAGTCCCTTACCGCCCGCCTCTAGGCCTCTACGCCCACTTTGAGAAAGACTGACGTAGTTCGAAACTTGAGGCCATTTTCTTCTAAAAATATGAGTAAAGTACCTCTTTATTTATTATTTATTATTTTATTAAAGTATTTATAATGTTATAAAACCGTTTAGAAGTTAACAAAATGTTTCTAAAATACTTGGGGCTGAACTGGACAATTTTTATTTAAAAATTTAAAAAATTAATTTGGTAAAAAAAAAAATCAAATAAAAAACATCATAATAGTAGGGGAGCCCAAGCGGTTTTTTCGGGATTTACTAAAGCGCGGCAGATTAACATACAGGGGGATACCTTGTACCCGGTTAAGTACATTTTACATGCTAATACATTTTCGAGTGACGCAAAGAAGTGGGAGGCTTACGAATTTGTAAAAAAAACCGTCATCTTGACATTCTCAAGCGTAGCTATTTTTTAAATTATTTTGAAGGAAATAATTCAAGGATAACGAAAAATATATATTACCTGACAATTTTCACAAGCCAAAGTAACAAAAATTCATCGATAGAGTTTAATGCGTGCAGCTGCATAATGCCTATATTCCCCACTCCGCGTTTCTATTCCTCTCTAACTAATATAGTGGTCATGTTGGCGAATATGGAACACCTTCAAGTTACAATAGATGTCTGCATGGATCTTGGAGTTGGCAATGCACGCCGATACTTCGACGTATCCGCTCTTTACAAAAAATTAGACCCAAAAATTTTGAAGCCGCTTCCAGCTTTGCATGCGTTCACTGATTGCGATTTCAACCCGGCATTGTACCAACAATGGAAAAAAAAACCTTTGCAATTTCTGATAAATCCAGAAATTTTCCAAAATGCATTCCTGTATTTGGGATCAAAGGAGCATAATGTGCAGGGTTCTTTTAACATCATACAGTCTTTTACTTGCCACTTGTATGGGTTGAAAAAGTTGGACGATGTCAATAAAGTCAGGATTGTCATCTTCAACAAGACGTACAAGGTAAAAGACAAATCACAACCCTTCCATTTTTTTTTAATTGTCAGATTATGCAAATCCCTCCGGATAATCGTCAGATTATGGGATATCACGTCTAGGACATAAAAATAAATCATATATATCTTAATCTGACGCACTTAATTAATTTTTTTCTCATTTTTAACCCTTACTTACGACCACCCCCACCATGCAAACGATCAAATTAACATACATACATTATTAAAAATACGTGGGACATGGATGCTATTAATATCTGACGCGCTTAAATATGTCCATGCAACAGTTTTTTTACCTTTTTGAAAATCTATAGACGCTCCCCCCACCGATGAAAAGGTATTCTTTTATAACATTTTTTTTTATCATTTAAGCTTCGCAACCCAATAGGTCTCTATGACGCTCGAGTAAATCAACATTTAGCATCGTGGGCTCCCTTACTATAATATTTAATCCATTATGGGTTTATTGCCGACAAATACAAATAAATAAAATTCATTACATAAATTTTTTCGATATGCTTTACTATTTCGCAGTGGACATCTGAAGAGGCATTTTTTCAGCAGCATCAAAGTACTAACTCACTTTTAAACAAATTTCTAACAAAATACTATCAAGATAGAAAAATAAGATCATTTTTGTACATGGTTACAAAATTGACTTACAGTCAAAATTTTATAGAGGGCAGAATACGGCCTTGCTGTCGTATTTGCTCATGATTCCGCATACCAGCTCTGCGTTTCCCTTTAAGAAATTAATTAATCAAAATGCATAACATGTAAGATATATTTATAAAAATATAGATGTAAAAAATCATGAAATATAAAAACGATTTTGCCTGCTTCTTGCTATTATAGCTGCAGTAAACTAGATCTATCGGACCCTAGTTACTATAAAGTACATATATATTTTTTGTTAAACACTGTTTTTTATCTTAGGGTGATTGAACAACTGGGTGGTCTAGAAACCGAATCTGACTACCCGTATGAAGGAGATGATGAAAAATGTCACTTTAATCCTGGAAAAGTTAGGGTAGAACTAACTGGAGCTCTAAATATAAGTCATAACGAAACCGATATGGCAAAATGGTTGGTCCAGAACGGCCCTATATCTATCGCTATTAATGCCAATGCCATGCAGTTTTATCTTGGTGGAGTATCACATCCTTGGAAGATGCTTTGTAATCCTAAGAATTTGGACCATGGAGTATTGATTGTGGGATATGGAGTAGATAGTAAGTAATCTAACTTTATAAAAAGTGTATTAATTTGTTTTCATTTTCCCATTCGCAGATTTGTTTAAATTACCAATTTTAGTATTTTATTTTTCTAAAATGCAACAAATACGGATATTTTAAGACTGGAAAATTTTAATCAGCTATAGACAACCCATGACTAAATTAAGAAAGGAAGAATTTGCAATAATTTGAAGACTTATTTTTTAACGCCTTTTGCAGTGATGGCATAAATTAACGCAAATGCGGGACAGAATAGGGCGCTTGATATTTAATCTTTGATTGTGTTAAAAATACACAGAATATAAGAGACCCAGAAAAATATGTTTTACCGGCTGATCTACAACAAAAGAGTTTATTATTCAGCAAAACGATATGCATTTTCATGTCTTATTATTTTTTTAGGATTTCTATTGATGGCCAAATTTTATTTAACTTAGTGCTAAATTTAAAATTCAAATCTAAAATTCAAAATCTAAAAAAACAATATTACCCATTATTTATATTATAGTAATGTCATGTGTTGTAAGTTGTTGTTTTTTATTACATGCTTATGTCGTAAGGTAATTTTTTTATTATTGAAACTATTTTTTTTTTATTATTAAAAACGGCTCAATGCAGAAAAAACTTAAAAGCGCGTACTTATTCAAATTAGGCGAGTCATTCAAAAACAGTATTTATTTGTGTAAAAACCATTGTCGTATCATTTTTGTCTTTAAAAATATTAAAGTCGGTGTTCGTACGCACGCCTCTGTTAAAGCTAAAATATAAATTGATTTTAAAAGGTATGCACCTTTATTAAATGTCACTATATACTAAATGTTACTAAAATATCTAAATCGCTTTGAAAAATAATTTAATTTTCTTCTTTTTCCATAAATTTTAATAACTTGTATTTTTGTAACGGAACATTTTTGAACCAAAGTTTATAGAGCAAACTATCGTAATTTTCCATGTAGAATTACACCCTTAAATTTTTGCATATCATTGGGGAACCCATAATTAAAACAATGGAATTAACAGTTGTAATTCCTAAGTTTAAAAGTACAGGGTGTACAAATAAAAAAGGACGTCGGCTGTATCTCAGAAAATGTTTATCGCACAGCGTTAGGAAAAAGATATTTTTAGTAAAATTGGTCAAAAGAAATAGCAGAAATTATTTTCAAGTTTCTGAAATGGCCGCTAGGTGGCGTAACTGCAATCTTGAATCTAAAAAAGTGATGTTTCTGTGAATTTTGTTATATTAACGTAACAAAAAAAATACCTGATTTTTAAAGTCGAGGCTGAACCTTTTTTGTTTGACAATTTTTGCTATATCTCTAAAAATAAAGTGGCGGGAGGTATTCAAAGTTTTCCGGAAAACACATTTAATTTTTTTTGGGAAAATTAACCATTTATATCGGAATATCGAAAAAAGCCCTCTAGCGGCGACATGTGAAACTAACAAAACTTCAAATATTATAACATCCAAGAAAAGCTCTTGTCAACTAGCCTAAGCTTGTTAAAATCGGCTAAGCCGTTTCGAAGATACGTCGTGTTTTACGGAAAACTTTGAATACCCCCCACCACTTTATTTTTAGAGACATAGCAAAAATTATCAAACAAAAAAGGTTCAGATTTTTTTGTTGCGTTAATATAGCAAAATTCATAGAAACATCACTTTTTTAGATTCAAGATTGCAGTTACGCCACCTAACGGCCATTTCAGAAACTTGAAAATAATTTCCAGCTATTTCTCTTGACCACTTTTACTAAAAATATTTTTTCCCTAACGCTGTGCGATAAACATTTTCTGAGATACAGCCGGCGTCCTTTCTTATTTGTACACCCGGTACAAGTGTTTTACCACTATCATTACTTTATAACTATTTTTTTATTTATATTTATCATTATATCAAACATTAAAAAAGGCAATAACTTTTATATATTTTTAATAAATTTAAAAAGAAATGTTTTCTCTGATTTTATACGCTCTTAAATATTACCCTAGTTGATATTACCAAGTTGATCTTAGCTAAATCCTACGCTCTTTATGACATATTGTGATTTATAGATTACACCTTATTCAACAAGACCCTTCCATACTGGATTGTTAAGAATTCATGGGGTACATCTTGGGGAGAACAAGGATACTACAGGGTCTATCGCGGTGATGGAACGTGTGGTCTAAATCAAACCCCATCTAGTGCCGTTGTTGCCTAATAATAAAAATATTTTAGATTAAAGAAGTGTGATTTTTAAATTAGGCTGTACTCTTAAATAATATTTTTCGATTTATTTTTAGAAAAAAAAAGAAAATAAAAATTACATAAATATTATGTTTTTAGAACACAGTGTTAGTTTTAAAGTGATTCAAGCTCTCCTAATTTAGAAAAAAATAATTAATAGAACGTTACATTTTGCAACAAAACTCTATTTTTTTAAACCTTACAAGTGTGTAATATTTACGGCAGCTATATAGGTAACACGAGTATATTGCAAAGTGTAACAAAAGCTACTACATATTATTTTTAGTAATAATATGGCTTTTTTTATATAAATAATTCAAGACTATGAAATTTTATTTTAAAATTGGTAGGTATATTATTTAAGATCACTGTCTTATACTATGTGTATAGCAATGTTAAACTTGCCCGAGACGAAAAGTGTATATAAAATACACTTTAAAGTAACAGACGAATTATTTGTGATATCAATATTTGCTTGACTATATATAAGAACAAAATGTTAGTTTTACTATATATTACTATATATAAAAAATAATATTAGTTATTTGCAAAGCTGTTAACAGAAATATTTTTGTGATAACTATCGTTCTACTTAATCTCTTTTATAGATCTGTATAATTTATTTTGGTTTAAATTTTGTTAAAGTTAACCACTATATATTTTTTTTATTTTACCAAAGCCAAATAGTTTTACCACTGAGCTTTTTTGCTGGATAAAAATAGATAAGTTTGTTTGAATTGTGTTTTTTTTTTAATTTAAATATAACCCCTCCATTTTTGGTTTGGCGTGCGTTGGGACTGCCGAGCTTTATAGACCTGAAAGCTATACCAGTGTTAGCTTACCACAGCTGTGGGTGGAAACCACAATAAGAAAAATACTAACGCATAGGGTGCCCCAAATATTGGCAGGGTGCGCGATGACAACGACACCTGACGGCTACATAAAATCATGCTTCAAAGCTATGGGAGAGCTGTAAAATTACTTATAAAATTTATTTCTTTTTCGTAAATTAATATATATAAACCTGATCAGCACTGTAAAATTGAATTGCAATATCAATAGTAAATAAACAATTTTAAAGCTTAGAAAATAAGTATAAAACGTGTTTTTAATAAAAAAAAGTACTTGGAGTTTTGTAGAATCGAACTAGGGACCTTCTGTTGCTGGTCAAACGTAATACCTATTTAGCCATTGAGGCATCGTACTAAAGTAAGCAAAGAAATCCTATTAATTTGCAGGCTATCTATGAATCGACTAATCTTTTTATTACCTGACACGGGTGAACCACGACATGTAAGCACTTGTTTTAAGTCCCGGTAATGTATAACATTTGCCGTTACTATTTCTGCCAGCAATCTTACATTCAACACTACACAACAACTACTATGCTCCATTTTTAATATTTTATTTGATTGTTTACATTTAATTCAAGCATAATTAAACGAAAATTTGACCACAGCGAGCGCTGCAATCGATTCAACTCTTCCAGTAACACCTACAATACAAGGACAAAGTGCTGCGGCGTGACGTCATCACCCGGAGGCCGACCGAACATTGGTGCTGCTGCTGGCATTGCATAAATATTTATATTTTAAATCAATTGATTGCAGTATGGGCGATTAACATAATGCACAAAAAATTAATAAATAAAAAAAGTAATGACAAAAACAAATAATAATAATTAAAAGAGTATAATATGTCTCTAGACATTATATTTTAATTATTAGGTGATGCGTATTTTTACATTCTTAGATAGAAAAATGTCATAATGTCGATAAACATCATAAGTAATAATATACAATTCATTATTGATTTTTTTGATAAGTATAAATTACCTAAAAAAATCATTTCGAATAAGTATTGAGTTTTCGTTTATTCCCTTTACCTAATCGATCATTTTTTTTCCACAGTAATTTTTAATTAATGTGTTAGAAATACAACTCAATAAAATATCAATAATGGTTTTTACGGAGTGTGTATTGCAGCCTTCAAAATATATACTGTAAACCACCCCTTACCCAAATTAAAAGCCTGAAATAATTGCTCGAGTTGCTCGAAAGTTTCATAAACCGTAAATTTCTTATGCGCTAAATATTCTTGTTTACTTTCTTCTATTGCCTGTTGAAAACGAATTTCATCCAATTCTTTGAGTTTTTCATCTTTGCTTTTTCGATGTGAAATGTTTTTCGACAAGTATTTTGGACAATTGGGAAATTTACTAGGTACGCTTGTTTGTTTTAATCGTGGCAAAGTTAAAGTAACTGAAACGATCTCACCCGTTTTCGTATCCTGTTGGGAAATTTTGTAAATAAAATCGCCTTCCTCAAAATGACACTCACACACTCGGCTATTGTTATTTGGAATAAAATTTTCTCGAGGAATAGCCGTTAATCACTTTCTGCGATGACTCTCGTCTCTGGGAAAGCGAAACACTCGCGCTTTTTTTCCACTCACATAGTTTCCTTTAGATCCAGGAACACAGCACTTATTAGGCATTTTAAACACTACACTGTCGTCACTTATTATAGTACAAGAAAAACACACCTTAAATAAACAGTTCAAATTCAACGACCGATTTTATTGAGCGCGTATATTGACCCAAAGAGAGTAAACACGAAGCAAATCAATAACACCTACATAGGTGTTATTGAGCAAATGCAAACGCGACGTCCATATTGAAACAGGCGATTCTCTAACAGGGTTGCCAAATAACACCTATACCAGCAGCATTGGATAGTACAGCCAGTAATGTGTTCTACTGAAAGACAAAAACTTTTACTCTCAATCTGGCAATGTCGCTTTAAATACGTCAGCCGATTGCGGGATTTCGAAGGCTGGCGACCGGGCAGATGTTTTATGGGACGGGGTCGTAATAAGTTAGGTTAAAATCGCTAGGCCTCCAGAGCATGACGTCAGCATCGGTTTTAAATTAAGCGCTTTGTCCTTGTATTGTAGGTGTTATTGACTCTTCCCACTTACACTTCGCACCTTGCCAATACGACACAACCAGTTACACCTAAAACACTCATACATAGAACAATAAAGAGAGATCCGCAAGTTAAACCAACAATTTGGGTATATTAACGCGTAAAACGGACATGAGGTGTGTCAATAAACTTGTCAGTTATTACAACATAAAATGAGTTGTAGGTGAATTTAAGCTTAGATGTCTCCAGAATTAAATATTTCGAACCTATTGAACAGAAAGGACCGAAAATCTGGCCACATTTCTCTGTAAAATATTAAGAACCTGTGTAGCCTTAAGCCAAATATTAAAGCATGTAGGAACAAACCTCGTATTAGCTAAAGACACTGAATGAATCATCAACAGATCCATTAAGAGTTCACCTATGATACATAAGTAAGCGCTATTATGCTTAATATTTTGAAAAATCATCTGATTGAACAGCGGACCATTTAACAGGTACATGGAAGTACATTAGCAAAAACATGCAAAGAAATTAATTTTAGGATTATTGTCAAAATCTGCCAAGGACCTGCTTAAGAATTAAAAGGCTGTAAGAAAATAGTAGTGCCTTTATTACCAGAGTAGTGTTTACTTTCAGAACATGTTGTTTCGATGGCCTATAGAGGCTACCTGAGGAATGCCAGAAATTTTGAAGTTACCTTCCTGTTTAACCGGAAGTCATATCAACTCTTTTGTATACTTGTTGCCCAAATATTGTTTGTCGAAGTTGTTTACGCATATTTGATATAATACTTTTAATGATACAGGGTCAGAAATAAATTAATAAAACTTACCTTTTGTGTAGAATACTGTATTTCGGATAAAAAATCGAAGATGTCAAATACGATGCTAACAAGACATAATATTTTTTTGTTTTTTTTTTTTTTGGGTTTAATTAAAATTGTAATTTAGATTACGACCAGTTCTTTGGTTTACCATTTAGTTTTCATTTATTTCATTATTGTGTATTCTTTCGATTTCTGTTGTAAATTGTAGTTTTGGATTAAAGGTCATTATTTTGTGGTTCTGCCTTTAAACCGATAAATCGGCTTCGGCCACAACTCTCGGCCGAAGCCAAAGATTTAGTCAATTTAGGAATTTTAGTTTAGAACTATTGGCCTTGCATATTGGCTGATTTAAATGCCCTGCTGCCACACCAGCTTCACCTCGCGGAAGTGAATCCTAATAAGTTTGTTCGTTTCTCTGTTTTCAGCGCTTGGATACTAAACTTCGATTTGGCCAAATCTTCGACAAAAAAAGATTATGGCTGAAGGATAATATTCTTAACCTTGAAATTATGGAAAGCATTACAAAAAAAATGTAAATTTTTATTGACACACAACCTAAATCAGGTTTATAATTTGCTTATAATATTTTGCTGACTATAACACTATATTTATCAAAAAATGCGAATTTTTGAATTAAAAAGATAATGTTCGGACCATTATATACATAAAAAGCAGTGACTATAAAAAAACTTTATTATGTAGGTGGATATGTTTTACAAAAATATTTCTTAAGGCACAAATATATGCTATAAAGATTTTTGTAATAATGAATATAGGATTTTTCAAAATTCAGTACAAAAATTCTAAAGGCGTATTTTTAAAGTCAAAATAGAATTTTTCTTGCTATAAACCTGTGTCCTAAAATGCACCCCTTCCAAGCTAAGTTGCACAAAAAAATCAATTATTTTGAACTGTGGTTATAGTTTCGCATCAAATGTCTCGAAAATTTGTATACCTCTGGGATTTTAGGGTATTTAATTTTTTTCCCAAGGAGGGTAAACACCCAATATAAGGCAAAAGAAATTGAGGGAAATAAATACTTTTGATGACTAAAATATTATGGACACGATATTTTTTTATATATTAGGGGGTCAGTCTACTCGGTCATTTTTAAAAAAATATTTTTTCTTTTTTCTATTTTTTGAAAGTTTATGCATTTAACAAAATTCTCTGAAAATTTTAGAATGATCCGAGCATTCTAAATGTACTTTTCTATTTCTTACGTTTTAATATCCGAGCGCGCGACAAAGCGGGCATAGCTTTAGCAAACCACCAATCATTTGATGCTTCTAAAAAAGGCAGAATAAAGCTTAGAAAAAATAAATTAAATAGAAGTCAAATCCTGGAAGAAGCAGAAGGAATTTTGTATGGGTCAGGCATCGACGATTAGATATGGGTAAGATTTTTTTTCAGCTTTTCGATTAAAAAAATACTTTAAACGCGTTTATCTCGAAACTATGTTTTTCAACCTTACGTTGTCCGATTCTTTGAGACTACCGAACCGATTCTTATGAAATTTTAACTAGATAACCCTCAGATGTATGAGTTCGATTCGACCTACAATCATCTCAAAATTTTACTTTTTACTGATTTTTTTTTAAGCAAGAACCACAAAAAAAAACACTTTTAATTTTTTTTTCTAAAATAGTCCGCCATTTTGTTTATTTTACCTAAAATTTAATGATTGTGGGTGGAATCGAACCCACTGTTATACATAATTTAACGCCACTAAATGTTTTAATTTCAGATCATTCGTTCCAAAGATATGGACAACGTAACTCACATGTCTACTTTTTAAAGCGTTACCACTACCTATAATTATTATGTATACAAAATGTTTAAAATTATAAAAAATTAAATTTTCCTAGCAGTTTAAGAGTGTGTTTGTTAAGCACACCATCTTTTTATTAATGACTTTGATAGAAGCTTGACAAAAAAGTAGTGAAAATACCGTTTTTATAGAGCGCGCCGAGTAGACTTACCCCTTAAGCTGCACCAACAATTCGGCCATACAAACATCTAAATTTTTGATTTTGTGCATTTTTAATACAACTAATGTTTTTCGAAAAAATCGCCGTGTAATAAAAGGGGAGCAATTGCGTATAATTTAAAATAAAAAAAAACATGATAGGTAGTGGGCTTTGACTGCTTGTACTAATGATAATTATTTAGGTTGTTGATTAATTTTGTGTTAAATAACCCCATTTGATTTTTCATTGTTGACATTTGTTTTATAACGCTGACTGTAGCTTTGAGGGGGTGCATATTAGGACATATGTTTATAGGAAAAAATTCTTATGTTGACCTCTGGAATACGCCGTTAAAATATTTGTGCTAAATTTTAAAACACCCTGTATAATTATTTGGATACATCTACCATATTGCAAAACACCTTAGGGAAATTTAAACAAAATTTAATAAGTATTGTACGCAGTAATTATTTTAAAAATAAGTTTGCTACCGTACGATTTAAATGGTCTTACACAATTTTTTTAATACCAATAATTAGTTTCGCGTTTGCAAGAGTAAGAATTTATTATGCCCTAAAATTTGCCAAAAGCAACAATAAGAATTTACTTGTAAGCATGGTTAGAGAACTTATTAAAACGTTTTTTATCAACACATTTTGTATAGAATGGTATTTAAAAAAACATATAACACAAAAATAAACGTACAATGTTCACTTATTTAGTCTAGGAAGATAGGAGGAATCGGCGCATGAGTACCGAAAACTATTCCACCTCAATTTTTTTATATGATCCTCTTTAAATTGCCCTACTGACATAAATGCATGTTGCCATGGCGCCACCTGATGCCCTATTGCTTAAACAATTGCAAGGAATTGTTATTTTTTAACCTGAAATTTTTTTTTCATATTCTTTATTGAAATAAAAAAGGTTCTATGACTTTTTACGATAAAGTTAATATTTTTGGAGATATGAATTTTTATAAGTTCGAAAAATCTCAAATTTGGGTACTTTTCACCCATGAAAAATATATATTAAGAAAAAAAATAAAACATAAAAGAGATATTTTTTTCATTCTATATACAATAGTTAAAAATATCCTTTATTGAGATTTAAAAACATTTTAATATTTATACATGTTTTTTAATTGTTTATTAATCGCGCTCACAAGTCTGCGTCCCTTATGATACTTAACGCCGTCTCTCTGACTCATACGCTGCATCGGCCTCTCTGTGTCCTGAATCATTATTTATCATTTATCTAGAAAACTAGTAACTTTATCAAAATTGTTAGAGCGCAATGTTATTAATGATATATAGTATCTATCAATATGTTTTTATAAGTTTACAAAAGTTATTTGAGCTTTATTTTACTTGTAAGCGCGCGTAATAAACAATCAAAAAACCTGTATAAACAATAAGATTTTTTTAAATCTCAATTAAGGATATTATTAACTATTGTATAAAGAATAAACAATATATTTTTTTAATATTTTATTTTTTTTTTAATATATATTTTTCAAACTTTCAAAAATTCATATCTCCAAAAATATTTACTTTATCGTAAAAAGTCACAAAATCTTTTTTATTTATATTTCAATAAAGAATATAAAAAAAATTGTTCGGTTAAAAAATAACAATTTCTTGCAATTGTTTGAACAATTTCGGTTTAAACAATATGGCACCATGTGGCGCCTTGGGAACATGCATTTATATCATCAGTAGGGCAATTTAATGAGGATAGTATAAAAAAATTGTGGTTCAATAGTTTTCAATACTCATATGCCGATTCCTTCTAGACTACTTAGAAGTTTGTCGCTACCACTCTTTCCGTCTATTTTTGATATACATATATAGCACTGTTGCCAAAAAAAAAGCACAATATGCATACATGATGTTCATAAAATTCTGTGGCCTGCTAAAGTTTCTAACCTGTATCTACCGCTTCCCTTCTAACTACTTCTTTTAATACCCAATCTATTAGCATTATGTGGATGAAACCAAATGTAATGGGATTGAATATTAACGGTGATGTGATTACGCACCTGGAAACACCATCTGCATGATCACTGACCCATGAGACGCCACCTGATTCTCATATAGTTTTGCCGCCACCATTATTTAGAATTTTGTCCCACACTAAGAAACCCCTTCACACTAAGAAGGGGTATTCAAAATAAATTTTATCCAAATATATTATTTAGGATAATCCATAAATGTTGAAATATATCCGGGTTTTCTTTAACAAATTTTGGATAAATCGAAAAATAGGGTTTCAGATACTATCGACTTCTTATAAAAATATCGTTTTCTTAAATTGAACATATAATTTATTCCACACAATTTTTTGTTGTTCTGCGTTTTTGGCACACACCCGTATTTATATTATTTTTAAAATTACACTTTTTTAATAATTTACGAGATATCAAGAAATTAATATTTATGCAACCATAAATTGCTTTTTTATTGATTGCTGTAACAACCATTTAATTGATACAGGGTTACTATGGTACCCGCGTTCCTTCACAGTGTCAACATTTTTATATTCAACAAAAGCTTCTTTAATCCATGATCTTTATTAAAACAGTTTAATTTTTTTATTATACGACTAAATATGTATTCAGCACATGTGATAAATGACGGCGACTTTACTAAAACAGTTTACTCTTTGGTAAGTATATTATATCTTTAAATTAATTTTTGTTTAATCTTAATAAATCATGTTTACTGCGGATACACTTTAGACTCGATTTAACTAAGTGTCCTTATTGGCGGATTAAATATACTGGAAGTAACAGTAAATTTAAGAAAATCAAATATTTATTGCAAAATAAATTTTATGGACTAACTATACAGGGTTACCTCAAAAATATTAGGATTTAATCATACTGGCTTTTATCCAAAAGTTGATATTAACTAAAATACATAGTGTTAAAGTTAAAAATTCATCTTTTTTTTTAAGAGAAATTGATTTTCGATGTGGGGTCTGAAATTTTTCTGTTACTTATCTCTTCTTGCAGGGATTCCATACTATTACATAAGGTCACTGCTCGATTATATAGAGTACGATCATACGTACTCGTTTCGTTAGGGTAATTAGAATTCTGGTGTAAATATTGTCCAGTGTAAATAAGTAGATAAATTAAGAAACATTAAAAAAAAGTTAGCAGTACATCCATGAAAATGTTAACACATTTTGCAGATTGTTATAAATGAAATAGATGTCTACTGACCAAGTCTCCAGATGTTGTTTTTAAAATATACTTTAATCTTTTTCCTGTGGGTCCATTTTACAAAGTTGAAAAAATTGTAATAACGTACCCGAGCTAACTTGATAATGACGCTAGATGACATTCGCCGGAATCAAGGCCAACTCAGAAAATATTTGTTTTTTGAAGTAGATGAGGTTATAAACTCCTAAACTATAACATGTTACACATTGTTAAAATCAGAATAAAAAGCACTATTTGGCTGCGAAAAAATCCAATATGGCGCCCATATGAAAAAATAAAGTTGATGATGATTCTAAAAACCCGAAACGTAGAAAATAAAAATTGACTACTCGGGCATATTCTAAAAAAAGAGTTGCTTTGAAGAAGTTTTTAAAGATTTAAAAAATTTTCACTTATAAGAAAAATATGGCCGATTTTCGAAAATGCATGTTTCAGGTTTTTTCAAAATTTCTTAAAAACCTGAATAGATAAAACGATGTAGTAAACGGGATTAGCTTACTAACATAAATCCAAAAAAACACACACACATATATATATATATATATATATATATATATATATATATATATATATATATATATATATATATATATATATATATATATATATATATATATATATATGTATATATAAGATAGACAAAGCATGAAAATAATTATTACAAGTACATACAGATGCTTCACCATGTTGGTACTTAATACAACAGTTTGAGATATCTCTAAATGTAAACATGTTTGGAATATTCTCTTATAATTATATATTTTTTAAATGTATATTTTAGATAAAAGAAAACCGATTTAACGACGCAATAAAAGTGCTTCATGGAATACCCGAATCTAATTCAACAAGGGCTGGGTTGTCCCTTTTAGCATATTGCTACTTTTACATTCAAGATTTTAACAACTCTGCTAGTTACTATGAACAACTAACCGAGATGTATCCAGATAATGATGACTATAAATTGTATTACACTCAGTCCCTATATCAGGCTTGTTTATACGATCAAGCTTTTCAGGTAAATGCAAACATATCGATTTATGGTAGTGAAAATATAGAGGTATATTAAACAAGGTAATTTAATTTTATTTTAGCAATGTAAATTAACAAGTGTAGGATATTTAAAGTAAAAAAAAACAGATATTTTAAATTTCTTTATCAGTTCCAAAAAACCTTTTATATTCAATTGAAGTAGACGTAGTTGTCGCGATAATCCACCATTATACTGTACGTAATAAAACTTATATTTAGTAAAATTCCTAAGCTACTTAGTATTTCTCAGATTGTTTTCTTTAAATAAAATTAACAGACTATAAATTATGTCAAAAAATATTTTTTGTTAGAAAATAGCAAGCGTAATCAAAGCAAAACGTATTCATAATTAAAACGATAAGTTTTTTTTGATCACACCGGGAATGTCAAAAATTAAAAACAAAAACTGAACGAAAGCTAACCAAAACTAACCAAAATTATTAGTTTTAAAGACCTTGTTTCGTTCTAGTTCGTTTTTTGATATTTGACATTCACCGGTGAATGTCAACATTCAACCATTTTCAGACTTTCACATAACATATATATATATATATATATATATATATATATATATATATATATATATATATATATATATATATATATATATATATATATATAATATGTCTATATTTAAGGTGTCGGTACTTTAAGAGGCCTACATTTTTAAACACGAACTTGGCCCTTATTTTACATATTGTTTTTTTAACAGTTGCATCGACAAGTACAGGTATCGTGTTTATAATTTTTAATTCATTTACGAACATGATTATATTATTTTTTATTTATAGGTATCAAATAAGCTAATTGACAATCCAAAATACGCAGGTCAAATAACAAAACTGCAAGCCGCTATAAAATATAGTCAAGAAGATGTACTTTCCGCTAAGAGTTTTGTGGATTTGTGCCCTAATGACGATCCGGATAAGGAAGTTAATTTGGGATGTTTATTGTATAAGGTACATATTTATATTGAGTGTTTACTGAATGACTTTAGGTTTAAGTGGCAATTTTTGAAGTCATGCGCCTTTTTTTGATGTCAATTGAAGGTCTCTATATAGAAATTATATAGAAATATTTGTGTGCAGCAGCAAAAGTGAAGTATATCTTTAAACAGATTGTTACGGACTTTACAAATTAGTTTTTAGTTAATAGAATTTTGATAAATTAGTATTATTTAATTAAGTTTAATTATTTATTTAAATAAAATGATGTTGGAAATCTTGGTTTTTCAGCTGGAACCTAGGTGCTTTGTCACTAATACTCTTTTTTTATCACTTACCTATCGGAATACAAAATTACCCTGGGCGCAGTACAAAAAGAGCAGGTAGGTGCCAACGGTATGTGGCATGAATATTTCTCATGGCGGCATACATTTTGTGATCTTAAAAGGTGCAGAGTGTTATGCAGTAACTGAGTCGTGATCGGAGCGACCAAGGGGAGCAGTTACTTAATATAAGATAGAGTTCAGGGTTGGAAGAAAAAATCTATTTAATAGATTTACATTATAAATAGGAACTCTAGAAAGTGGGTACATACATTAGTGAGCAAGTTACTGACTACCTTATGAGTCAGTTATTGTAGACCCTAAACGAATCACCAAGAACAATTACATCGGCGAAGGAAAACTGGGTAATGTTGTAATCGATTTTTGTTGAAAAAAAGTCAAATAACTCGATGTGGGATTTGACAGAAATAATTCCTAATTAATGTAACCATTGTTATAGCTTTGGCAACAGTGTTCATTAATATAGCAGCGTGTGGACGTATTTCCTCTCGATGGACGCCCCCTCGAGTAAGCGAGCGTCCAAACCTATTACCAAAAATTTAGCATTGTTTTATGCGTAATAATTGTCTTTGGTGCAAGTAAATAATTTAAATTAAATATATTATTACTGTGATATGATAAATCGTTAATAAAACCTAGCCAAACACAATTTAAGTAAAGATCCATTTGATGCAACAATTTTTTTATACAAGCACTTTTAGGATGGTAACTATGAAGAAGCATTAACAAAGTTTACGACTGTATTGCAAAATCAAGGATTTAAACCTTATCTGGCATATAATATAGCCCTCTGTTATTACAGGATTAAAGAATATGGACCTTCATTAAAATTTTGTGGTATGTATTTAAATAGCATAGTAATAGTTTTAGCTGTTAATCCAGGAGCTTACAGAACTTAAGTTTGAATATTGGGACATATTTTTCATTAGCAGTTTATTAAAAAAGGCTCGTGATTGCTGAAAACCACTTTTGAACACACTTATTTAGAACGCATTTGCGAAGAATGTAGAGGATTACGATTGTTTTTTATATATTTTGCATAAAAGCTGCTTTTTAACTATGCTTGAATACTTCCTTATTTGCACTTTAATAAACTTTTTTGATATGGCTGATCTTTAATATTTTTTGTGCTTTGCTTTGTTCATATACATACGTTTTTCGGTTTATTAGAATAGTGGAAAAACATAAAACACATCAATTTTAATTTATTTTAACTAAATGAAATACCCTGTTTATTTTTAAACAAATTTATTTTTAAGACAAATGCAACAAGAAAAGGGTTTGAAAACGGAATTTTAAGTAATTTGTTATTTCTCTATGCACAGCATTTTGCTGCGCCCATAATGATACTATTTTACTAATTTACCATTAAATTAAGCGCGGGTATTAAATAAGTCGGCACTAGTGAGCATTTAAAACTAGAACATTGGCCTCTGTTTTGCATGAGACTTCGTTTAATGTTAAGCGTTATTCCCGCGCTGTTTAAGTCGGTTCAATTCTCGTATCTAGGACCAAGTTCCGGCCTGACGCAGGCAGTGTGTACATTAGACGAAAGGTTTCAGGGTGTTTCCCACTTATCATAACTTCGTTATCGTTTTATATAAAGGTGTGAGATTTGGTATGTAAATTCACATAAATACTCTTAATACCTGTGAGAAAATTAAGGAAGATTAAAGCCGAGTTTCTAGGCACTAAACCAAGAAAATGGCTACATTTTACCTATCAGACCACAAGCCCCATTCTACTAGGGAACAATGTCTTTAAATCCAGGATTACAAAACTTGTCTTCCCTAATAAATAAAACTGTTAAAAACTCATATTTAAAGAAGAATTATCACTTCTTTTCAGTCAGGTTTTTCCATTTATTAATTTCAGAAAAAGGGGAACACACTTATGTAAAATAAGGGCCAAGTTCCTATTCAAAAATCTCGGCCTAAAATCTAAAATTAACCAAGTCAAAAAAAAAACTTGGTCTTATTGTATATCTCAGTAGTTTAAGATGCCAAACATTTTAGATAGAACTTGACGCTTAACTTACATAAGTCTTTTTGGTGGAATACTAAATATACATGACAGAAAAAGAAATTTTTGCTTAGTTTATATAAAGACTACCACTAATGCTGCATTAAAAAGTGACTTTTCCTTGTTGCTAATAACTTTTGTGCTTAGAATTACAATAAAAATAAAAATTAATTAAAAATATAGAGCATGTTTCGTCTTAAAGCTAAGTGCTGCGACAAATCCATGCAAAATTAAGCTCTGATCCCAAACAGAATACCGTCGGGCGCAAATGTAAGATTTTAAGAAAATTTATTTAAAATTAGTTATATAGTTTAAGTTTTTATCCACAGCATACATGATTTTCTTTAAAGCCAATAGAAAATTATATTTGTAACACTGTGAATTTTGAATTTGTACTTTTAGCTGATATAATTGAAAAAGGAATTCGCGATCATCCCGAACTAAGTATAGGAATGCAGACGGAAGGAATTGAAGTAAGATCTGTTGGGAATACTTTGACATTACACGAAACATCTTTGACAGAGGCTTTTAATTTGAAGGCTGCCATAGAGTACCAGCTTAAGAATAGTAAGTTTGATTTAATGTTGAATATAAATAAATATTAAATCAAAAAAGACACAAAATGTGCTATCTTTATTTATTTTAATGTATTATCTTAGGGATTAAAAATACCTTTGAAGCAACGCTTAAGAGTTTTTGTCTTTTTTTTGTGATTTTTATTTAAAATTAGGGAAATTTGCGTAATATTGTAGTAATAACTAGAAAAAAATTCTAAGCGCGTCGAAAGAAACGTAACGCTAGAATATTAGTAGCTAGAGACATATTCTTTTAAATAACTTTTAATATCCCCAAAAAATGAACCCAAATTAAAAAAAAATATTTAATGTTTTAGTTGAATCGGCTCGAGAAGCTTTAACAGATATGCCTCCAAGAGCAGAATATGAATTGGATGCAGTTACCCTCCATAATCAAGCTTTAGTAAATTTCGACCAGAACCCAACTGAAGGCTTTGAAAAACTTCAGTTTTTACTTCAACAAAACCCTTTTCCGCCAGAAACTTTTGCTAACTTACTATTGCTTTACTGTCAACATGAGTGTTATGACTTAGCAGCCGACATTTTAGCTGAAAATGCTCATTTGACATATAAATATTTAACACCAGTAAGCATTATTTTTTTGTAAAAACAAAAAGAGATCTATTATTTAATATAAAAATAAATAATGATTTCAGTTTATTTACAAAAACTTCCAAATGGTACAAATTCAGAGTTAGTAGTTAGAAAACGTTAAACCGGTTGGGAAAATGTCAAAAAATACAATTTACATCTTTGTTGTACTATAAAAGTTTAAAGTTTGTTTTAAAAATCCGAAAAGAAATTTGGGGGAGGGGGTTACAACATTCTGTATCAGCCGGTATACATATAAATGCAAATTACTTTTTGTTGACTAATTCTGCTTAATAAATGGTCCAACAAAATATTTAAAGTTGTGGTCTGTAGTTAAAAGCTGCTTTTCTTTAAAATTACATTTTGTTGGCAATTTTTTAACATAAAATCGTCATTTTTTGGATAAAAATTAATTTTTATTAGTAATATTTTTAGAGAATAAAAATTTATAACAGCACAAAATCAAACATTTCTATGTAATTTTATATTTTTGTATATATTGTACTTATATTTTTTGGTACAGATATAACTTCTATTTAGAACTTTTTTTGGGATAAACGAGGATGGAATTCAAATATGTAAGTTTTAAATGTTACTAATTTGGGTAGAAACTAAAGTTAAATACGCACGCCTATGGCTACAAGTTTCAAGTAAATTTATCCGCTTATATTTGACGTCACCGGTATTCATGATGGCTGTGCTTGCCGTCAGTTGTACTAATAAGTCTTATTTATCAATTTATTTGCTTTTATATCGTATAGCCGCATTGGGTCGTCAGTGATTTTAAATTAACCTTCATTATAACAACCTTTAATAGAACATAGTATCTATGCGCTTAGATATCATTGGCATCGTATATAGGGTAATTCAAAAAATATGCCCTTGCTTATTGGGAGATTTCTCAGCCAAAAATAAGACAAAAGCGCGTTATATAAACATACCTCCAAAACGGCCTATTTCTAGGATACAGGGTGTGAGTTTTTTTCCAGAATTGAGATGTTTCTTTTAGTTTCAAGGCGGGGTTTTTGATCAAATTTGGTACAGTTAAAACATTGACCAAGATACCCCTTCTGATGATAAACTTTTGGTACTATTATGGACCAGTGGCGCAGCTTCGGGCAATTTTATTCAGTTTTTACCATTATTTCGATATAACTAACTAATGTAATTATAAATTAGGTATTGTCTGGCAAATTTGTCTGTAACAGCAAAAAGAATTCGAACTATTTCGAACGAAAGTATGTGTGTGTGTGCCAAGTTTAACTACAAGAAAGCAATAGTACTGGTCAAGTAGTAATTTTAATTTTAAAATCAATTTTTTTTACAATAACAAAAAATAATATTAAAAAGACCTGAAAATTTATTGTAGTTGTTATATAGTTTAATTTTTATTTAATAACTATTTTGTTTGACTAGTAAATATTATAATAGGTAATTATTTTCCAAAGATCTTATTGACTTTGGCTAAACTGGCAACATCAAACAAAAAGCATGTCCCGTCCTGTCCACGAACATAATTGGTGGAGTTTGTCACATGTTTTGTTACTTGTAGGGTAAATTGAGGCGTAATTGGAAGTGTTTGCCATATTTTTGCTTCGTTTCTTGGAATATCGAATATTGAAATATTCAGTGTCGGAGGACGGAGGTTTTATCTTTACTTTTTAAGTGTTTCGTTAAATTTAAATAAGTTTTTGTTTTCCTACCTTGTACATAGATTTTGTGACAATTGTAGAATTTTCGGTCTATTATCTTTCACAGTAAGTTTTATTTATACAGGGTGTGTCAAAAAATGTACTAGAAGATATACTGGGTGTCTGCTAATTAACAGTACATGGAAAAATGACTCCTTACTTGGAAGTTAATCATATTTGTCTATACCAAAAGTTGATATTAACTGAGATACAGGGTGTTAAAATTAAAACTTCGTTTTTGTTGTTCTTTAATAATTTTGTGCAAAAAAGGTTTTTTTACAAAATTTTGCAATTACAGGGTTTTTGGGAGAAGAATTATTGTTTTTGTGTAATTATATAGTGCACCCCCTCCATGTAATTATTAATGATTTGCAAATATTTTTTAAGGTAAGCTATAAGAAAACAAACGAACGTAATAGATATGCAATTGCTATGAAACCGCCACGTTGTTTTTTTTTTGTTGATAATGCTAACAAGTTTGTCAGATAATGTTTAATTTTTGAGTTTATCGTAAGTTAACTAATAAAACCGACACACATATGCATGTTGTGTGTATACGCGCAGGAATTTTTTTATGGACGAGAAGCCCAGAGACGATATTCATAACTCTATCCGAATTAAGCACAACTTGGTTTAAAGATCTTCAAGAAATTTTACGGCCGATCCAGAAAAACAGGTACTTTTTGTCCTAAACGGAATTCCACAGGGCGCCTAAAGACTATAGATCTCGAACAAGAAGAGGAAATTCTGGTCCGCGTAGCTGAAAATCCGGAAATAAGTACACGTTGCTTCGGCAACTGGAGTAGGCAAGTTATCTGTTTGCAACACTGTTCACGAAGAGGGTCTTTATCCGTTTTCATATATTTTTTTATGTAAAAAAATATGAAAAAAGTAATGTTTTCATTAAGCTGTTAGAAAGTAACAAAGAAAGTGGGCAATTCCCGATGATTAGGCAACCCGCTTGTCACTAAATAAAGACTGAGCAATATGCTTTTATTTCAGATCTTGACAGTGTTATACCGTTGATTGAGTAGTGTTTTGGGAAGATGCCTAATGCCTATGGAAACAAACGTGGCACGCGACAAAAATTATTTCTATCTTTCTTAAACCAATGCAAATAGCATCTTTCGTCCTTTTTGAGTGAGGACTGATGCCGAGTGATTCCGAAAAAATTTACGGCGTTTGTGTAAACAACGGCCGAATTTAAGTGGTGGCCTGGGTTTTAAAATTTTTATTAAAGACATAAAATAGAATCGGGTTTTTGTCGCTACACGCTGCGTTGCCAGATCTAAAGAAATTTCTTACCCTTTACGGGATGTTAACCATGTATAATTATTGTGTGCTTAGATACATTTTTTATTTAATTATTTTCAGTTTGAGAAGAAAAGAAAAGACTGATAAATTTAAAAGCTATTTTTTAATTATGCTTACCGTTGATTGGGTTCAGTTCGGTACAGGGTGACCCGCCTAAAAGTCCACTCCCCTTTAACTTTTTGATTTTAATAGCTATGTGCCTATACTTTTGAGAAAAAATATTAAGATGAAAGATTTAACTTACCTTAACGGTAAAGCACAGTGTCTCCAAAAGTAATTCTTTCTTGAGCTGTTGGTTTAGTGGGAATAAAGAATAAAAGGTCTAATTACTAGTTTCCTTGTGTATCTTTTTATTTTTTGGGACGTATTTATTAAGCCCTTTATTGAGGCTACAATTTTTAGCCCAATAGTCGCAAAAAATAAAAAGGTTTACAAAGAAACTAGTCCTTTATTCTCACTAAACCAACACTCCAAAAATTAAAAGTGCATAGGATGCTAACGCCAACATCATTTACCTAGTTCTTTCTATAAATAAAATTTTGTTTAAGAAAACATATTTATTAAAACAATTAAAATTTATAAATAACGAAAACTTTATTCTTTATTAAAAATATTTTCTCTATACAACTTTATACAAAACATATAAATATGTAATAAAAATACCTAATAATAAAACCTCGAATAAATATAACATGACAAAACTCAATTTAAATAAATATAATTATTGAAGTATTGAAGTGAAATAAGTATTTTAAATAAAAATACATGCTATTTCGATTTATTAAATATTTCTATTTGTTTTAGGAATATGGGAAATTAATTTTTCTGTTAGTTTTTAGCCCTCATCTAACAAAAAATGGTCATAAGTCTGAATATTATTTGCTTATTAAAATTGAATTAATAATTTTAAAATTTACATAGGCTTTAAAACTCTTTTGTTTTATACAGGATTGCAGGATGATTCAAATTCGTGTCGAAGTATGGGGATCTCGGTAAGCACAGGAGATACAGGGTCGGTTAAGTAAATGGGGGCAAAGTTGCGTAAATTTATGACCAATAAAATGCCTCTCTGAAATTTGAAAAAATCCGTACACTTCGAGAATTAACCGGACGAAACAGAAATTTTATAAAATCGTTTTATTTTTTCCTGTGCTTATTTCAAGACATATTTAAAATTAAATTACCCTTTTTTATAAAAACTTTTTCCTCCCTTCAAGTTAGTATTATCAAATTTAAAAGCTGACATTTCGTCTTTGAGCGTCATAAAAACAAAAAACGTGTAATTTTAAATCTAATAAAAAAAACAAAATCTTATAAAAAGAATGTGTTAACAATATCCGAAAAGGGCTTTTTCTTTTAAGTTGCAAATAAAAGCATGGGTATTTTTAAAAGCTCAAAACACCCTGTATCTCAAAAAGTAATCGCGTGCATGTGTGGTAATTTAAGAAGTTAAAATATTAATTTTTCTATGAGGCTTTTCGTAGGTTTTACTGCCTATTTTTTTGTTTTTGCTAAACTTTCAATTTCCTATCGTAATGCTCGAAACAATTTTATTTTAATAAAAATATCAACAATATACAATTTGTGATTCTTGCATGAATTTTACCAATTACCGTAAACGCCTTCTATATTCAATAATAATTGTTTCCCAATTGTACTTTTTATCCCAAATTCACATTTATGTTTATCAAAAATAGCATTAAAATGTTTAAGCATAAACATTGTGACATTGCTCATAATTTCACTTGATCTTTTTAGATAATCAATGGAATCTTTAGTTCCATAGTCTTTTGCCAGTAAAAGAATTTCATGAGAATGAACAAGGGGTTCAGTTTCACAACATCCGACAACGTCGGCTTTTCGATGGTAGGTTACGTTTACGAGGCATACGCGTTGGTTTATAAAAATTTTACAGATATCTTTTTTATATTTCATTAAATAAATCAATAAATCACTATTTAGTTTATGTTTTCCTAAACAGATGGTCGATGCTAGCGCTCGAAGCGACTAAAACATTTGTCGGTATTTTTACTAATAGAATCGGGTTTTTGTCGCTACACGCTGCGTTGCCAGATCTAAAGAAATTTCTTACCCTTTACGGGATGTTAACCATGTATAATTATTGTGTGCTTAGATACATTTTTTATTTAATTATTTTCAGTTTGAGAAGAAAAGAAAAGACTGATAAATTTAAAAGCTATTTTTTAATTATGCTTACCGTTGATTGGGTTCAGTTTCTAGGTACAGGGTGACCCGCCTAAAAGCCCAAATCCCCTTTAACTTTTTGATTTTAATAGCTATGTGCCTATACTTTTGAGAAAAAATATTAAGATGAAAGATTTAACTTACCTTAACGGTAAAGCACAGTGTCTCCAAAAGTAATTCTTTCTTGAGCTGTTGGTTTAGTGGGAATAAAGAATAAAAGGTCTAATTACAGTTTCCTTGTGTATCTTTTTATTTTTTGGGACGTATTTATTAAGCCCTTTATTGAGGCTACAATTTTTAGCCCAATAGTCGCAAAAAATAAAAAGGTTTACAAAGAAACTAGTCCTTTATTCTCACTAAACCAACACTCCAAAAATTAAAAGTGCATAGGATGCTAACGCCAACATCATTTATCTAGTTCTTTCTATAAATAAAATTTTGTTTAAGAAAACATATTTATTAAAACAATTAAAATTTATAAATAACGAAAACTTTATTCTTTATTAAAAATATTTTCTCTATACAACTTTATACAAAACATATAAATATGTAATAAAAATACCTAATAATAAAACCTCGAATAAATATAACATGACAAAACTCAATTTAAATAAATATAATTATTGAAGTATTGAAATGAAATAAGTATTTTAAATAAAAATACATGCTATTTCGATTTATTAAATATTTTATTTGTTTTAGGAATATGGGAAATTAATTTTTCTGTTAGTTTTTAGCCCTTTATCTAACAAAAATGGTCATAAGTCTGAATATTATTTGCTTATTAAAATTGAATTAATAATTTTAAAATTTACATAGGCTTTAAAACTCTTTGTTTTATACAGGATTGCAGGATGATTCAAATTCGTGTCGAAGTATGGGGATCTCGGTAAGCACAGGAGATACAGGGTCGGTTAAGTAAATGGGGGCAAAGTTGCGTAAATTTATGACCAATAAATGCCTTTTCTGAAATTTGAAAATCCGTACACTTCGAGAATTAACCCGGGCCAAACAGAAATTTTATAAAATCGTTTTATTTTTTCCTGTGCTTATTTCAAGACATATTTAAAATTAAATTACCCTTTTTATAAAACTTTTTCCTCCCTTCAAGTTAGTATTATCAAATTTAAAAGCTGACATTTCGTCTTTGAGCGTCATAAAAACAAAACGTGTAATTTTAAATCTAATAAAAAAAACAAAATCTTATAAAAAGAATGTGTTAACAATATCCGAAAAGGGCTTTTCTTTTAAGTTGCAAATAAAAAGCATGGGTATTTTTAAAAGCTCAAAAAACCCTGTATCTCAAAAAGTAATCGGGCATGTGTGGGGGTAATTTAAGAAGTTAAAATATTAATTTTTCTATGAGGCTTTTCGTAGGTTTTACTGCCTATTTTTTGTTTTTGCTAAACTTTCAATTTCCTATCGTAATGCTCGAAACAATTTTATTTTAATAAAAATATCAACAATATACAATTTGTGATTCTTGCATGAATTTTACCAATTACCGTAAACGCCTTCTATATTCAATAATAATTGTTTCCCAATTGTACTTTTTATCCCAAATTCACATTTATGTTTATCAAAATAGCATTAAAATGTTTTAAGCATAAACATTGTGACATTGCTCATAATTTCACTTGATCTTTTTAGATAATCAATGGAATCTTTAGTTCCATAGTCTTTGCCAGTAAAAGAATTTCATGAGAATGAACAAGGGGTTCAGTTTCACAAAAATCCGACAACGTCGGCTTTTCGATGGTTACGTTTACGAGGCATACGCGTTGGTTTATAAAAATTTTACAGATATCTTTTTTATATTTCATTAAATAAATCAATAAATCACTATTTAGTTTATGTTTTCCTAAACAGATGGTCGATGCTAGCGCTCGAAGCGACTAAAACATTTGTCGGTCTTTTTACTTCCCATAAGCTTATGTATCTTCCCCAAAACACTACTCAATCAACGGTTATACACAGAATAAAGCTTTGCCACTTAAACGTAATCGTATATATGTCTTAGTAAGCATTTTTTTATAAAGCTCTTTGATATTCATTGATAATACTACAGGGAACGTAAAATGACGTTTTCAAAACTGTTTTTATTTTCTCATAGCAAAATATTAGCAAAAATTAAAAAGACCGTCTATCCTACAGGTAGACTATTAAAAAAATCAATTAGTTTATAAAGTTTTTTTGCTTTTTGGACTTTCCCAGAAATATTTTGTGAAATTGTTACTGATGGCCCTTAAATGCCTTAATTTTTGATGACGACCATACATTTAAAATATATTTAAAATAAAACATAGATGTATTTTGTATACATTATTTCATTTAAACAAATTATAAAATATTCCTGAACTTTTAGGCAATAAGCACGCCGCTGTGCTTTTTATGAATGGAGTAAGCCATGTTTGATTTACAACTACCTTTCCCTTACGGACGCCGCGCTGTTATGATACATATTTTATGTTTATTTTTACATAAAAAAGGTACTCTTGAATTAACTCGATAAACTTCTATAACTTCTAATTTTTACAAAAAATTACTAAAACAAAGATTAAACGCACTTTGATCATTTGTTTGGAAAACTTACTATTGTCTTTAGATTTAAATGTTAATCTTTTCATACTACGCAAGTTATAAATTTGAAAATCTTGAAAGCGATTAAGTTTATCGAATTACTTTAGGAGAACATTTTTTATAAAGAACCAAGCAGAAAATAAGTATTAGGTACAAAATTTTAAATAATATTAATACTAAAAAAGTTATGACGCAATAATGGTAAAAAAATAATAGAATTTCCCGAAGTTTCGCCACTGGTCCATATATAGACAAAAAAGTTTATCATCACACGGTGTATTTCGGTCAGTGTTTTAACTGTGCCAAGTTTCCTTGGATTCGAAAAAGTCGATTAAAAAATAAAAGGAAAATCCCAATTAAAAAAATTCCTAACCTGTATCTTAAAAATGGGGCCGTTTTTAAACTCTGTCTATGTAACATTTTTTTTAATTTTTAGCCAAGGAATGTTCCTTTAAGCGACAGCATATGATTTTTGTATTATTATTATTATCAAAATGTATAAATATATATACAAGTTATGTAAGATTTTATGGGATATTTTATATTTTAGTATTTATATGACTTTTTGGATGCCATCATAACACAACAAACATCTCCAAGTGAGGCATATCAAAAACTTGATGAACTAGCTAGTCGACATACCGAACAGCTGCGAAAGTTAGCAAAGCAAGTGCAAGAGCATCGTAACCGAGGTGATATTGAAATTGTGAAAAAAGCAATTATGGAATATGAGGAATGTTTAGACAGGTAAGAAATAACAAATCATACCATTCATCATCATACAGCTGACAAGATTCACGATACACAAGTTCATTAGCTTGGTTAAGATGTTTATCATTTTTTTGTATGGAAATGGATAATAAAAAAAACGGTTTAGTCAAAAAAAAAATTAATAGTATTGTAGTGACTACATATATCTAAATGTTAATGCAGCTTTAGCCTTCTTTTTAAAAGAAATTATGTAACTCTTTATTTCTAAACTGACAGAAATTCTTTAAGATGTAACTTTTATCATTAATATACCGGATGTTATCCTTAAAGTTACTAAAATGTAATGTAACAAAACAAGTATGAGCCTATTTTAAAGACCTACAAAAGAGCAAGTCCTCATAAATAGTTCTAGTACACAAGCACATCGATATGACCTCTTAATTTGACCGACATAACCTCAAAATTATAGACGAAATAATTAGGCGTGTTGTCAAATTCATCAGATGGTTTAGCGCTGAAATCTATCGTGACGTCACACTAGATTAACGCTAGTTTTATCCTTGCCCATATACACTAAAACAACGGCCATCTTTCTTTAGCGCTTTTCCATCAATTAATTTAAAACGGCTTGATGAAACAGCGATTAGTGCGCACGATTCATCGATGAATTTAACAACACGCCTATTTTTCTCCAAATTACTCCAGAAACCTTTAAAACTTTGTTTAAAAGATTAGAAACAAAATATTAATGGTCAATTTATTGCATACAGCAGCAATCAGATTATATAAAGGGTTTAAAAAAAATTGAGAATTTTTTTTCGTTTTTTTTAATTTTAATTGTTTTGCCTTTGAGTAATGTTTAAGAGACATTCTGTACATCCGATTTTTGTATTTTCACATTCTGCTTCAAAAATTTACTTCACACACCACACCCACTTCACTTTTATTCTATGGATTACCCGAAATGCACAACACTCAACTATCTTTAAAACCAATTGTCTCCTCAATCAATGCTCCTAATAGCGAACTTGCTTTCTTTTAAACAGAGATTTCAACCAATGCTTATGTAAAAAACAATTAATACTATGCTATGGACTCGTCTGAATTTGCTAACTTTATAAATGAAAAACACATTCCTGAAAATTACGTACTTATTAGCTAGGATATCGTGTCTCTTTACAGCAACATTCCTTACACACTTATAGAAAACAGAATAAAAAAAAGTGTAATATAATGAGTAACCACACAAATCTTAATTAAAAACATATTGAAAATTTAATCAGAAATTCTACAAATATTAGGTACACCAATGGGAGCTACTCTTTCTCCAATCATCAATATGTTAGGGACGACTCACCCTTTTTAAAAAAATACGTTGATGACGTAATAACAGATAGCATAAATAAGGTCTAACAAGTGTTTAATGGCTATAACCAACAGATACAATTTACTGTAGAAAAGAAAACAATATCAGTGTTCCCTTCTTGGATACTAGACTAATCAGGTATAATAACAACCATATTAGTATATCAAACCAACTAGTTCTGGAAGAGATATAAACTAGTAATCTAATCACACCAAAAAAACCAATATTAACCATAATTTACAGAAATTACAAACATTCTCTTATTTAACTCCTATCCCAATAAAGTACTTAACAAATTAATCTTTAGCAGTCACAACTAATCAATAATGGCATTACACCGAACATCATGGCTTTTGAAACACAATTACAAACTTTACATTATGATTTTCCTTACATAAAACAAATTTTAAAATCATATATATTTAGGGAGTTTTTAAGAAATTTGCAAACTGAACCTGAGATTCTAAGTTCATCATTTTCATAGAATTTAAAATGCAGGCAGAATTAAGTGAATAAAATAAAAAAATCATTCACTCAATTTAGAAAAAAAGAGATCATACCAAACACACTTTGTAAAATAAGAGTTAAGTTGCTATCCAAAATTCGGCCTCTTTAAAGTAGGGATCTAAAATTAGAGCAAGTTCTTTATGGCAAGTTTTTTTACTGATTTGTCTGTATTAATGTAAAAATCTCACTGTATTAATGAAAAATGAACATTCATTAATACAAATAGATCAGTAAAAAACTTGCCAAGTCAAAAAAGAACTGGGTCTTCCTTTAAGAGGCCGGGATTAATGGATAGGTACCTGGCCCTTATTTTACATAGTTGTTTTTGGAATGATTAACCTTAACCAAAGTAATATATGTCTTAAATTATAGTCTAAAATTTACGAGAATATGAAGTATATATAACCTAATTTTCTCTAAAAAATTAGGGCTTGGACCGCGTCAAAATAAAAGGGTTTGCCAACATTTTTACTCTAAAGAGTTGTGGTTCTTGGGACTTTCAATGACTGCACCAAAGTATTGTGTTATTCTTAGTGAAATTTTGCGAACGTTTCATCACTCGGCATATTCGATGCAGTCTAAATGCTGTCAGATGATTGACTAAGTGTATGCTCTGCATTGGTCGTATTTATATAGTTCCATGACTAAAGATTTTAGAGCATGACGAAAGTTGAAGTATGGTTTAAAAGAAAAGTTATTTGGCTTTTCTCCAGAATAAAGATATTTATATATTATTTTAAAAAATTATACTTTTTTTTTAGAGATTATTATGGAGAGCTAGTCTGCTCTCGCAATAATAGTAACAAAAAACATGAAAAGACATAAAAAGGTTTAATTCTTTATGTAATTGATTTGTTTTAAGTACTATAATAAAATCATTATTTTTATGAAATTATATAAAAATAGAAAATAAACTTACTTGAAAACATTGGCAACGCGTTATAAGATATATATGTTATTTCAAACTTATTGGTTATCGACGGACGGGTGTAGCACATACATTATTTGATTATATTACTTAAAACAGATAAGAAACTAAAAAATTGTGTTTTATTAACTGACATTGACTTCTGACATGACTTTTTAAAAAAATAGTTACTGGTGAAGGTACACGTGTAGGTACCTTTAATATTTAATATATATATATATATATATATATATATATATATATATATATATATATATATATATATATATATATATAAAAAGTAAATAAAACTTTTAGCCATATAGATAGGTTTTTGTAGTTTATTTTGATTTCTGGGAATATCAAATTAAAAGAAAAATTATTTGGCTTTTCTCCAGATAGATATTTATATATTATTTTTTAAAAAATTATACTTTTTTTAGAGATTATTATGGAGAGCTAGTCTGCTCTCGCAATAATAGTAACAAAAAACATGAAAAGACATAAAAAGGTTTGATTCTTTATAAAATTAATTTGTTTTAAGTACTATAATAAAATAATTATTTTTATGAAATTATATAAAAATAGAAAATAAACTTATATATATTCTTTTTAAATAATAAAGGTACCTACACGTGTACCTTCACCAGTAACTATTTTTTAAAAAAGTCATGTCAGAAGTCAATGCCAGTTAATAAAACACAATTTTTTAGTTTCTTATCTGTTTTAAGTAATATAATCAAATAATGTATGTGCTACACCCGTCCGTCGATAACCAATAAGTTTGAAATAACATATATATCTTATAACGCGTTGCCAATGTTTTCAAGTAAGTTTATTTTCTATTTTTATATAATTTCATAAAAATAATTATTTTATTATAGTACTTAAAACAAATCAATTATATAAAGAATTAAACCTTTTTATGTCTTTTCATGTTTTTTGTTACTATTATTGCGAGAGCAGACTAGCTCTCCATAATAATCTCTAAAAAAAAGTATAATTTTTTAAAATAATATATAAATATATTTATTCTGGAGAAAAGCCAAATAATTTTTCTTTTAATTTGATATTCCCAGAAATCAAAATAAACTATAAGAAGTATGCTTTGTAGGATATTTGCTGGACATGACTGCTGTCGCGTCATTTTTGGTAGTTTCGGCGTTAATTTTTCTTTGGCAAAATTGTTTGCCAAGTTATTGCTAGGTACAATACGCAGTATATATTGTTGAGTCCTCCACATTTTTGAATTTCAATTATATACCCAGACGCGCACTCCAAAGACAACCGCATCGCTGACTTGTTGGCCAGGAAGGCTGCAGAGAACCAAACCTATTGGACCCGAACCTTTCGTAGGTCTGACAGGGTACGCGATGAGAGACCTAATCAAAAAACAGTCTTAACAGTTTACAAGACGATGGGATAAAACAGTAAACTGTAACTTTTCCAGAGAGTTACTGAACAATCCTGACAGAGATACAGCTAAACATTACTTGGCAAAGCCTAGGACAAACATTCGTTAAATCACGAGCGTTCTTACTGGTCATTGTCAACTGCGAAAACACCACAATGGGTATAAATGACACACCTCTGTATAGAGGCTGTGAAAAAAAAAACGAGACGGTGGAGCACATTCTTTGTGACTCCCCTCGGCGACGTTTCACCTACTTTAAATCAGTAGGATGGGCGGCGTACTAGGTGAGGAGTCCCCTTTAGGAGGTAGCACAACGTGCCTACTGAGGCCTAGGTGCAGTGATGTTTATCACCCTCCTCACTGTCAGATTTAGATATCCAGAAATATAAGATAATTAGGAATATAATATCTTACATATTTATATTTTAAACAAGGTTATAATTAATTTAGGCAATTGAATACACATTTTATGTAGAATATTCGGAAAAAATAAAATTTAGAGTATCTTATTTAAGATAGGAAAAGTAATGGTAGCTGAGGAAAAACGCGCTTTTTTTCTTATTAAAATTATATGCAATAAAAAGTTTCTTGCACCAAGTGTTTACGTAAAACCCACCATATTATTTTTTAGATATATACCAGTTCTTATGGCCCAAGCCAAAATTTACTGGGACCTGGAAAATTATCCACAGGTAGAAAAAATCTTTAGAAAAAGCGCAGAATTTTGTAACGAACATGACACCTGGAGACTTAATGTTGCTCATGTATTATTTATGCAAGAAAACAAGTTTAAAGAAGCTACTGGTTTTTATGAGCCTTTGGTCAAAAAAAGTTACTCGGAGGTAATAAAACAAATTTTTGTACAGAAAAACCTGAAATAGAAAATAAATTTGGAAAAACTGTGTCTACATTTAACTGAACAGAGTAATTCGATTAATAATTTCGATACTTTTTAAATGGAATGTTTTGCATACATTTGCATTTCCAAATTCAAAAAAAAAACTGTGCAGATTTGTTATAAAATTTTATATACTTAATTTTAATAGGTTTTTGACATATTTTCGTCTCACATTGACTTTATTGTCGCTTTGAATAGCTGCAATATTTAAACGGTGCGAAATAACATAATTGCAGATTATTTTAGTTTTTAATTTATTATCTAAGCAAGTTTGTCGAGAGTAGGTGATTTTAACCAAATATGTTCAAAATGTATCGCAAATTTCTGAATTGTATTAGTAAACATAACAGGCGGTTTATTGGTGCGTACATAGATAAAAGATTTTTACAAAAGTTGCACGGAAGTGAATTATAATTGTAAATTTTTTTAATTTTATCAAAGGACTTAAAAGTAAATTACTATACTATTGGGGGTTCTCTCCAGACCACTTTGGTGTTGGTGTCCCACGGAATACACTCCGCACTAGCAGATCAGGATCTAAGGGTCCTGACCAAAGTGGTACATCTCGCGAAAGCACCAAACAGTAATATATTGAGTTAAATGTATTCGTAAATGTTTTTCGTATTTATGCAGATATGAGGGTACAAAATCGTTAATAGTATTATTATTTTATAAATACTTTTATTAAGTATCGCACAAAACAGTATTTAAAATGGATATAAATACATATTAACGGATCTTCCGATACTCTTTGCTTATATACAAGAGATTTAAAAATTTAAATGTACTGTTTTAAGTAAGTCGTTGTAAAGAAAAGTTTGTTTACCCTAAAGAAAAAACTAAGGAAATGAAATAGTGAGCAATAAATCTTTAAACCCAAGTGTGTCAACTAAGCTATGTTATGTTCTTATAATCAATCCCCTACACAATGTCTGGTTACGCTACTGTTACCATCTGTATAATTATTTATACCTGGGTTGTAATGTTGATTTGTCACCACGGAATATAACAATTTTAAACAGAAGTCAAATAGAAATTATTTTAAAGCAAAAGTACTCTTATTCTCATATTCTATTTACAAAATACAAACGGATATATAAGCTTCAGCACTGAAGAAAAACAAAAATAATAATAGGGTAATAACAATAAAAGAAAAATGAGGTATAAAAAACTTTTAAAAATAGGTTTATAAACAAATATTTAAAAGAACCAGCTTCTGGCTCATTTTTTTCAGGCTTCTTCTACATCTATTTCAATCGCATGATATATATTTAGTAAGGATAACGAAGTGAATTTATTTTGTAAATAGGTCTTAAGTCGTCTTAGTAAAAAGTAACTTTTCTAGATTAACTGCTAAAACTGGAATAACGCAAAATATCTTCAATAAAATATAAATATTGGGAAATAAATCTTTTCGGCAGTTTACTGAAATATGCATGGCCTACAAGCGCTTATTAAAGAAAAAATAATAGTATAAAGTAGTCCTATGTAACGATTTACTAAACTGTGGTCTGTGGTTACAAAAGCTAACTTTATATATTAAAAAATTTAAATATTACCAAAATTATAAATGCATCGAAAGTGGGTTTGTGCCGTGCACCCTTAAGGAAACTTTCCGTCAAAGGCCAAAGAAAGGCAAAAATTGCAATAAAGTTTATAATATTCACGTCATATAATCGTTCATCTGGAATAATGTTTGGCAAAATTTGGTAGGTTTTGTAAAATTTTAGCTAAAAGCTAATAACAAGAAAATTACTTTAAAACAAAAATTTCATAAAATTGAACACCCTGGTTCGACCTAAAGATTTTGTTTGAAGAATTGTTTTTGTCTTTTACAAAAAAGTAGTATAGTGTCACCCATATATATATATATATAATATATATATATATATATATATATATATATATATATATATATATATATATATATATATATATATATATATATATATATATATACAGGGTGCCACAGATTCGAGTGCATGCATGGGGATTTCGGAAACCGTAAGAGATACTAAGTCGGTTAAATTATGGCAAAGTTGCGCATTTAGGTGCCTAACCACATGCCTATTAGAAAGTTGTAAAATTACGAGTACTTCCGGAGATATCTGGAAAAAACAGAAATTTGCCAATTTCGTTTTTATTTTTTTCTGACGTTATTTAAAGAGATATGAAAAAACAAAAGATACTTTCTTATGGCCACTTTTTTAGCTCTTCAAAACGGCGTTGAGAGTTTTCCGTACGACGTTTCGTTTTCGTTAAACCATCATCAACTTTATTTTTTTAAATGCGGCTCCTAATTGCTTATTGCATTTTTTAAAAGCAGTTATAATCCCAATTACAATGATGTATAACACTTAATATTTTTCTGTTAAATAAACATATTTTCCATAAGAGACAACAAAGAACGCACATCATTTCTTATAGGGTCGTTCCATATTTGTAATTAAATATTAAGTGTTATACATTTTTGTAATTGGGATAATAAGGGGTTCAAAAAAATTAAATAAAAAACCAAGGTCCGTATTTAAAAAAAGAAAGTTGATGATGGTTTAAAGAAAACGAAACGTCGTACGGAAAATCTCTCAACGCTGTTTTGTAGAGCTTAAAAAGTGGCCATAAGAAAGTGTCTTTTGTTTTTCCATATCTCTTTAAATAACGTCAGTTATGCGTTAGCCACCTAAATGCGCAACTTTGCCATAATTTAACCAACTTCCTACCTCTTACGGTTTCCGAAATCCCCATGCATGCACTCGAATCTGTGGCACCCTGTATATATATATATATATATATATATATATATATATATATATATATATATATATATATATATATATATATATTATATATTATATATATATATATATATATATATATATATATATATATATATATATATATATATATATATATATATATATATATATATATATATATATATATATATATATATATATATATTCTTCAATTTAATTTCTTGGGAGTTTTGGTTCACATTTATTTTGAAAATTACAAGGTTATTTTTAATTTTTCATATTGTTTAATTACAAACGTTTCGGCAAAAGCCTTCATCAGTGTTTATAGATCTAAAATTAATATGGCAGTGGTTACTTATATATAATTATAACTTTTCTTTTGTGTATTACATAAAATGATCTTACAATTTTACAATAATTAATTATGTTTTTTGGCTTACCCTAGAAGGAAATCTGTCCATTAATAATAAACTTCAAAACACTTATAAACACATACATCTACAAACATTTTAAAATCTTCAGGACATGCACAATTAAAATATTTATTTATACTGAAACGGTAGTAAGCAGTTCCTTCCGTATCCTGAGACAAGATAAGAGTCCAAAACATTTTTTTAATTTACAATTAATGTTAAAAACAGTTTTTTAAAATATAAAGAATAGTATTTGTTGTTTTTATTTAGTTATGAAGATTAAATATGAAAATAGGTTTTTTTAAGAAAAGTTATTATATTATTTGAGTGTAAGGAGAGTGGGAAAAATAATTTTGCATGATACGATAAAACTGAAATTAATTAATGACGTTGTAGTAATATTGGCTTAGGTTTTTAATATCTGTTTTATCATTTATAGAGTTTTCATGTTTTTTAATGAAAGCATTTTAGAAATTCTCTTTTTTCTGATTTGGTTCCGTTCTTAAAATTTTTGTGTCCTGATAATTAAAAGTATGCTTTGCTTCATTTTCGTGTTTAGTTAAAGCTGTTTTATTTTTCTTGTCATATTTATGCCCATTTAATCGGTTTTTGAGATATTGTGTTGTTTGGCCAATATAGACACTAGGGCAGTCGTTACATGGAATTTGGTAGATAGTATGAGTTTTTGGTGTTTAGGGTTTTAGTTTTAGTGAGCTAAAGAACTTTCTTTGGAGAATATTGTGGCTTTTATGACACACGGCGATATCATGTTTTTTAGGGTTGTTTGTAAACTCTCCGAGAGTCCCTGAACGTATGGGAGGGATAAATATTTAATTGATTTTTGTCTATTGTATTTAGGTTAGGGTTATTTGTTTTTGCAATCTGTTATTAAAGATGATATTAATTAATTTTTTTGGGTAGCTATTTTTGATGAGAATATCTTTAGCTTTATTAATAGCCTTAGGTTGGTATTCCAAGCTGCTCAGTTTTATAGCTCTGTCGGCGAGGCCGACAATCACAGATTTCTTTTGAGATATTGGATGTTGTGAAAAATAATTAATATATCGGCCAGACCAGGTCTTTTTTGTATACCATTCTGTTTTAATATTATTATTTTTGTTGTGTAAGGTCATATCTAGAAAGTTTATTTTACTGTCGTTTTCTAGCTCTATGGTGAATTTAAGTTTTTCGTGAAAGGCGTTAAAACAGTTAAGAATATAGTCACATTTATTTATAGGAACTGCTGTAAGGCAATCATCCACATACCTAAAAAAGAAAGGAAGCCGAAAATCCAGTTTGGCAATTACTTTTTCCTCGAGGTCCTCCAATACCATCTGAGCTATGACACTAGATATAGAGGAGCCCATTGCACATCCTTCTACTTGTTTATAAAAGTTATTTTTGTACATAAAATATGTTGATTTTAAAGTTAATTCAATAGCTTTTAAAAATTCATCCATTGGTATGTCTGTGTAATTTTCAATTTCCTTCCACTTTCTCCTGATTATTTCAAGAGCAAGCTCAACTGGTATGTTTGTATACAGTGAAACCACATCTAGAGATATAAGAATGTGGTCATTTGGCATATGAATATTGTTTATTTTTTCTTTGCAATCCCAAGAGTCTTTAATGTAGGTGTTACTTTTGTTTATGATGTTTTTAAAATATTTTTAAGAAATTTGGATAGATTACTTAGTGGGGATTGTATACAAGATACGATAGGGCGCATTGGAATACCTTCCTTGTGTAATTTTGGTAACCCGTAGATTTTTGTAGTTTTTGTTTTCCCAGTGTTTAATAAGATCGTTGTTTTTTTTCTGCAAAATGTTAGTTGGGTCGCTGTTTATTTTTTTATACGTGCCGGGATCATTCAACAGTAGTTCCATTTTTTATCATATTCGTCTGATTCCATAATGACGGTTTTATTTGATTTATCCGGCCTTAATATCTTTAAATTCGGATGTTTTTTAAGAAAAGATTTTGTTTTGTTAATTTTTATGCAAAGTTCTTTGTCAATTTTGTCATGCTTTGTTTTATACCGTTTAGAATTTAATTTGTTTTTATAAGTTGTAAGAATATTGCTACAGTTTGCTCTAATATTGTCTTTTTTGTCAATACTAAGGTTGTCAATTGAAACCTCAACGGTTGAAGTTTATTATTAATGGACAGATTTCCTTCTAGGGTAAGCCAAAAACATAATTAATTATTGTAAAATTGTAAGATCATTTTATGTAATACACAAAAGAAAAAGTTATAATTATATATAAGTAACCACTGCCATATTAATTTTAGATCTATAAACACTGATGAAGGCTTTTGCCGAAACGTTTGTAATTAAACAATATGAAAAATTAAAAATAACCTTTTAATTTTCAAAATAAATGTGAACCAAAACTCCCAAGAAATTAAATTGAAGAATATATGTTAATGGTTCAGAAAGCAAATAATCAAAATATATATATATATATATATATATATATATATATATATATATATATATATATATATATATATATATATATATATATATATATATATATATATATATTTTTAATATATATATATATATATTAAAATTTTAGATTCTCCATGTGAACGCAATTGTGCTAGCAAACCTATGTGTATCATACATAATGACTTCACAAAATGAAGAAGCTGAAGAACTTATGAGAAAAATAGAGAAGGAAGAAGACCAAATGTCTTTTGAAGATCCAGATAAGAAATATTTTCACCATTGCATAATAAATCTCGTTATAGGGTAGGTTAAACAAGAATAAATCAGAACCTCAAAAATAGCCTTTAGTACTTTTCAACTAGAATTATACATAGTGAAGCTATAAAATGTAAATCTGCATTTATTATTGTTATAAACTGCTTTTCATTACTTTAAACCTAAATCTAAAATTTTATTTTTAACTTACAGTTTTATTTTTTAATAGAAAGTTATAAAAAACAATTGGCTACATTAATACCTTTCAAAATGGAAAACCTATCAGATATTTTACTTTTGAGAATCACTTGATGTAAATTTATTTTAACTATTGGTTTTTAGAACTCTGTACTGCTCAAAGGGAAACTATGAATTTGGAATATCCCGAGTTATGAAATCCCTGGAACCATACAATAAAAAATTAGGTACTGACACTTGGTTTTATACGAAGCGATGTTTTCTTAGTTTAATAGAAAACCTAGCAAAACATATGATTGTATTAAGGGATTCTGTTATTCAAGAGTGTATCCAGTTTTTGGAGAGTTGTGAATGTAAGTATTGCATTCAAATACTACTTATTTTAAAAATATAAGCAATATTTTAAAAAATGTATTTTGAATGTCAATTAGGATGATGCTTTAGTAGGTATAGATACCTAAGACGCGGTGGTATAGTGATCATGCTTACAGACAAAGACATAGTTGATGATGATGTCAGGTGCCATCTGGCGTTTCGACTAGAAAGTTTGATATTCGATTTGTGATGCTTACAGTCACTTGAAAATTGTGTCCCAACAAAAAAATAGAATTAACTCCTAAACATATTCCTGCAATGATATATTGCGACTTTTGATGTGGATAACCAAGACAGAAGTGCACGTTTGGCGATGAAGCTCTATCCTGTACCTCTGTAAAAAGATAGTATAACGAATTTAATCGTGATCGCCATTCGCTCACCGACAAAAGAAGTAAAGGTCATTTAAAATCAGTTGTGTCAGAAAACATTGATGCTGTGTAAAAACTAATCAATGCAAGATCGTCATGTGACATACTGTAAGATTAAGGCAATCTAGGTATTAGTTTCATTTCGGAGATATAAAATTACTGACGATCATTTAGCCGTGAAAGAGATTTATTCTCGTATCCCACATAATCTGACAAAATCTGATACAAATGGTGGTGCTTCAAAGAACGTACCATTGTAATAGGTAACGAATCAAGGATCTATGCGTTTGAGCCGAAAATTAAACAGCAGGCCACTTGGGTGTCTCATGATAAACAGAATTCAAGAATAGTTGTTCACGTTTGAAACAAATGATCGCCCCTTTTTGAGGAAATACTGGCCATGTGGCTACAATAAGTTTAGAGGAACGAAAAGCGTCACTTGTGAATGGTACAAAACCATTTGTTTGACCGACCGAAGTCGTCGGTGAAATAAGAACAACAACAAGCACCGCCAGATCATTCTGCGAGACAAGGTTCCCAAACGTCAAGAATAAATTGCGTAGACAAAGATTTTTGTCGCCAGAAGCCGTTAATTTATTCAAGCACCATGTTCAGGAGGTGTTTCAAACGAAATGAAAAAAATATAAATGCCAAATACCAATGATCGATATACCTAAAAATTTTTGACGATACGTTTCAAGGCGCGTAGGTAAGCTAATCTGCAAAGTGCCGTCGTACGTAACGTAACAAATTAGGTCTACTATAAAAGTAAATAGCAGCTTTATAACAATTCCCGTAACATTTATTTGACATAGAAGTGAAGTTATTTTTTTTATCATTTAAGTTATTGCCTTATTTTATTTATCTAATTTCTAAGTTGGTTTGTCTATTTATATTATGTAAAATAACAAGGTGCTGTCTAAAACTTTTGACGGAAAAAATTTTTTTATTATTAGGTATCCCGGGCTAATTCTCAGGTTGATACTTTTTTAAACCACTTATCAGTTGACATTTAAATAATAATCATTCTTTAATGACAAAACCGGTAACATTAATTTAATTTCTAAGTTGGTATGTCTATTTAAACTATGTGAAACAATAAGGATCTGTCTGAGCACCAAACATTCTTAAATGACAATCTGTTTCTATAAGTAGTAAAGTTATACCGGCAGCAAAAGATGTTAGATCAAAACTGGTATTATCTAATTTTAAATTAATTTCGCTTATAAGAATAATAAATAAAATAGGGCTTGGAATAGTATCTAGTGGAATTACACCAGTATTTCTATTAAAATTTCCATTTACAACAAATCCACTAATTCTTAGGTATAGTCGGAATTATACTCATTTGTAGTTACGTTATCCAGGTGAGAAAAAACGTATGTCGTAAATTAATAATTAGACATTTTTGTCAATCAATATTAGGTTAGAAAATTTACTGTCGCGTTCAGAAATTCATAGTCTGTTATGTTTTTTTGTATACGTTCAGAAATTAACAAATGATGATTTAGGGCTGGTTGTACCAACAATTTTAAGGAACCCTTAGCACAAGGTTTTCCCTTAAAATGGCCAAACAAGCAATCTGATTGGCTACATTGGAGATTTAAGGAACAAATAACGCTAAGGGTTCTTTCACACGGGGAGCTTCACGTCTCCGCTCCTATACAGGAGCTCTTTTCGCCCCTACCTGCCTGACGCGACTCCCGGCTCGAGATGCAGGAGACGTGAGGGCTCTCGTCTCCCGATACGTGGCGGCTCCCGCTCTCCGTTTGAAAGCTCCATTGGACTTGTTGCATTTTGGTGCTAAGAGCCTTCCTCTCCCTCAGGAGTGAGAGACGTGAAGCTCCCCGTGTGAAAGGAGCCTAATGGTTCCTTAAAATTGTTGGTGCAACCGGCCATTAGCAGTATATTATCATTTTTACATTCGTCTATACACTTTCAATCTCAAAAAATAAAAATAATCTTGTAGTATTTATTTATTAACAAACTTAGTAACAATTAACAATTAATATGATTAATCATGAATAATAAACAAACGCAGCAGATAATTTTAAATAGGCTTTTTTTCAACTAGAAGAGAAACAAGTTTTAAAGGTAATCGCTCTTAAAATTGAGAATGTAACACAACAAGCAGTAGATGTACCATTACTAAGCTTACAAAAATTGTGAATAATAGGAAGAATGGTTTAAAATTATTTTAACCTCAGGGAAAATTTCAAATACTCATAATTTAATTTACTTGTTTATGAAAAAATACTGCTGGATGAATATTTAACACATCAAAATGTAAATATAAATCCAAAAAATAAAAATACAAACTCAAAAAAACAAACATATTGCATTGCCAAGTTAATGTAATTGTAACGATATGATTGAATACTTAAATAACGATCATAAAACAAAATTTGTAAGAACACAAAAGCTTAATCAGTCTCGTCAGTATTGTCAAAGTCAGAGATATTGTCTTCGTCGTCGCGTCGTCGTCTTCGTCAGTCGTAATTACAAGTGGTGGAATATCAAAGGCATCACACTCGTATTGCCTCCCAAGCCGCTTAAATTACCTTTTCTGTATGAATAACATATTTTTGCCATTGATCTATAGAAATTTCGTTTATAACCCTTTCCCATGTAGCCAGAACTTCTGAAGGTGACCCCTTAAGATTGGAAATATATTGATCGTATTTTCGTTTACATTCCGACCATACCATTTCAATTGCATTAAACTGGCAATGGTATGGTGGCAGTCGCAAAATTTTGTGTCCTAAAGGTTTAACATATTCATCAAGGTAGTATTTTTTTCATTAGGGAGTTTTTGCGCGCAATATTCCATATTTGATCTTTCATGGCCTTTTCTGGAAAGTTAATGTTCTCTTTATTCAACCATTCGATCAGTCTCTGCTTTGTCCAAGATTTTCTCGGATTTCTTCTAATAAACCAAAATGGTAACTTGCATTGTCCATGATTATTAATGACTTTGGTGGAAGATTCGGAACCAGCTGAGTTTTAAACCAGTTTTCGAGTTTTTCCTGTTCATATTGTCATGATAATCCCCGTCTTTAATCCACTTTTAAATATTAGATCCGCGCCCTTGATGAAGCCATCTTTGGTTCCGGCGTGGACCACAATATAACGTTGACCTTAAAAATATACGTTAACTTAATTTTTCTTAAACATTAGAAATAGGTAATGTTCCATGCATAGTACTTACAGTCAAATTCCTCATAAAGCCCAACCTTTAAATTTTTTTAACAAAAATTAAAAAATTATTTGGATTGTTTGGGAGAAATGGGAGGTACGCCACGTGAGAATGTCTCCCAGAAATTCACTGCGAAGCAATATTATGAGCTTCAAAATCTGTAATAATCCTTAAATACGTCAAATTAATATTTTGCATTCCTATGCTATATATTGCTGCACTGAAATTATTCCTAACCATCCGCCAGAGTCCCATCGCCTGACGATTCCTAGCCGTTTGCGTTTTTACTTGCAAACGCGTTTTTTTAACCAAAACAAGTCTAACCTAACTAAACCTAATCAACCTAGCCTAACCTAATTCACCTAATTTAACTAACACGAGTATTAAGCCCTGCAAACGTAAACTGCTAGGACTCGTCAGGCGGTAGGACTAGGGAGGATGATTGAAAATAAAACTTTTTCATATATTTCTTACATTGCTTCGCTGCGTTTTTTTGACAGATCCAGGAGTCTTTGAAGGGCCATCATAGCTCCCAAACTATCCTATTGGACCTACTTTTTAATTTTTTGTACTTTTATAAGCTGATAAAAATATGTAACAGACGAAATTATGAAGATTTACAAGGCACAGTTTTTACTTAAAAAATAAAAAAACATATTTTTACCTTCACTGTTTTTCTTGAATCCGAGTGCTTGGTATCATCTTGCCAGCTACTACGAAATGATCCCTTGCTAAAGATCCACGTCTCGTCAATGAAAACTTCAGTAAAACCTTCCGAACCTAAATTTTTATTTTGATATACTCCCTTAAAAAATGTATTCTTTTATGAACAATATCTGGCAAGTCCATTAAATAATTTCTATTATTAGATTTTTCCACCGGAAGCCTATACTTTTGATCCATCTTCTTAAGGAGTCGATGGAAAATTAAAATATTCAAATTCTTCCCTAAACTTTTGTTTTATTGTTGCCAACGTAACATATTCTTTTCTGGCGTACATAGCATAAATTGTGTCCCGAATTAAATTTTCAAATATGTTGTAATTTTGGTTTTTGCGGTGCGGTGCTTGGAAGACATATTGGAAGCGTAATCCTGGTCTAATTTATCCCATTCTTCCTTATATTTGCTATCGTCGTTGGGCTCAATTTCGTAGCGTCTGCCACTCGCTGTATTACATTCTCAGTTTGAAGGGCGATTCCGTTTCGGACTTGTTCCTTTTCCAGTTGAAAAAAGCCAATATATTTAAAATTATTCCTGCGTTTGTTCATTATACCTATTATATCTTTTCTCGGCATTTTTTATGCTTTTCGAAATAACAACAAGTTGACACACCAATGTTTTTGATTGACAGTGACGGATACTTTACATAACAAAAATATAAAAAATGAATAATGATCAGACACCCATTTTTTTCAAAAATTTGTTGTCACCGCTGTTTGGAATATACTAAACAAAGATAAACAAAAATGACGTCATTACAAATGAGTATAATTTGGACTATACTACCCTTTAGGTTCTCTCTCTTAGTCATTTCAGCGTATTTCCTTACATGCCATACAAATCTATTTCTTTTTAAAGTCTCTATTCCAGTAATCATATACCTTTAAAGATCCCAGAGTATACTTATCGCCCATTGTGCCTTCCAAAGTCTTAAGATCCCAAATAGCAATTATACCCGACAGTAAGAATTCATCATTCCATAAGTATGTTACGTGCAAACTTCTATAGGGTAATCTTCTTGATAAAACGTGTTTTGCTTGAATCCAATAGCATCCGATCATGCCCGTGCTGGGTACCTCTAAAGGGCGCAGGACGGAGAGTGGTGAGGACGCCCATAACATCGCAAAATCGGCTATGGCCGGACGAAAGAATGTAAACATAAGTAGGAGTCCAAGGGCGCATGTAGTGTGCTGATTCTTCGAAAATCTTGTTCTGTAAAAGCGACCGTTTTCGGCATAACGGGTATTTATTAATAAATAACAGGGCCCCACAGAAAAGGTCAAAATCCGTGGGTCAGACCATGATAATCCACGTATTTTTTGACCCTAAATCTAAATCCGGCCTCAGAAAAAATTGGCTCAGAAGGCCAAAACTACTACTAGAATGGGTAGAAAATGAATTTCTGGATGCCAGACGCTAGACCCAAATTAGTGGTCGAAAAATTTCACCCCTACTGAAATTCACTCCTAGGACCAAAACTACCCCTAGGGAGGGATGGAAAATCGAGTTTTGCCCCCGAAATCGCAACTTGGTTTTCTCATGTATTTGTCAACAGGGGGGCCTGAATTTGTGATCGAAAACTTTATAACTTACTGTATTGCACCCTTAAGGGCCAAAAGTACCTATGGGGGTAGAAAATCGAGGTTTGGACGCTGGAATCGCAACGGTGGTATTCTCATGTACTTGTCAACGCAAGGGTAGAAAATCGAGTTCTTACTCTTACTATACTCTTTTTCTGTGGTATGTATCTCTGCACTTTATTTTTAAATGATTCGGCTTCCAGAACTTGATTTTCCACGAATACCTACGGACAGTTTTGGACCTAGAGGGTAAATTCTAGTAGGGTAAGAACTGTTCGATTACAAATTTAAGTCCAGAGTTAACAAGTACATGAGAATACCACCTTTGCGATTCCGGCGTCTTCAATATGCCAACCGTCTCTAGGGTAAAAGTTTTAGATCACAAATTCGGATCCAGAGTTGACAGGTACATGAGAAATTACCGTTGCGATTTCGGCGTCCAAATCTTAATTTTCCATCTCTCTCTGGTTTCTGGGGGTGGTTTGGCCCTTAAGGATGCTTTACAGTAGGGTAAAGTTTTCGATTACAAATTCAGGTCCACGTTGACATGTATATGAGAATACCATCGTTGCGATTCGGCGGCCACAACTTTTTTTTCTACTCCTTCCTATGGGTAGTTTTGGTCCTAGATGATAAATTTTAGTAGGGTAAAAACCTTTATGACTAGTTTGGGTCCAGCGTTGACAAATACATGAGAATACCACCGTTGCGATTCCAGCGTGCAAACTCGATTTTCCACCCCTCCCTAGGGTGATCTGAGAGGATAAATTTTAGTAGAGGAAAAACTTTTTGACCACTAATTCGGTTCTAGCGTTAAAATGTACATTGTAATACTATGGTTGATCATCTGGCATCTAGAAATCCATCTTCCACCCCTTCTAGGGGTAGTTTTCGGCCTCTGGGGTCAATCTTAGACATGTAGGGCCTTTTCAAGGCCGGATTCGAATTCAGCGTCGAAAAATTTATGGGAATATCATGGTTCGACCCACGGATCTAACCTTTTTTGTGGGCTGGGGAATTACTATTTTACCGAAAAATGTGTCAGCTTTGGAAAAAATTATGGAATGAAAGTCTTTGGGATCTTATAATAAATACAAAAGCCATGACTTCGAATTTTGGAAAAAGTTATACATTTTTTTGCATAGTCTCAAAATTTTTCTATTTTGCCATTTTTAGAGATCCGAAAATGTGTTCATACATTTTAAAATAGATTATTACCCCGTATTTCTTGAATGATTCAAACAATTTTTATTAAATCAAATGAGTAAAAGTCCTTTTGCGTAAAAGATATGGCCATTTGTGGAATAACAAAAATATTGTACCTCATTTTCAGGCATTTTTTATCAAGAGGAAGATTTTGAGCTAAAAATCTATCTAATCTTTAATTTGATCATTTTTACGTCAAAAATTTTTTTTTCATAGAGAAAATCGATAGGTAAATTCAAGACGAGAATTTAAAAAAATGCGCTTAAATGGTTGAACTATATGAGCTGAGAGTAATTTGGGTGGCACAGTGAGCTTCGTCCCACTGTGCGCGGATGATGGACTGATTTTGAATCCGACTGTCGCGATACAACGTACTAATTACAAAATGTCTTATAATAACAACATTTTTTTCTTATTAAAGTGAACTAAAAACTCTTTATTGAAAAGGGGTAAAGACCTGCTCCTTTGTAAAACATATATAAACTTAAAAAAAAATTATTTGGCTTTTCTCCAGAATAAAGATATTTATATATTATTTTAAAAATTATACTTTTTTTTTTTAGATATTATTATGGAGAGCTAGTCTGCTCTCGCAATAATAGTAACAAAAAAAATGAAAAGACATAAAAAAGGGTTTTAAATTTTTTATAAAATTGAATTGTTTTAAGTACTATAATAAAATATTATTTTTATGAAATTATATAAAAAGAAAATATACTTACATGAAAACATTGGCAACGCGTTATAAGATATATATTTATTTCAAACTTATTGGTTATCGACGGACGGGTGTAGCACATAAATTATTTGATTATATTACTTAAAACAGATAAATAAAAATTGTGTTTTATTCTGACATTGACTTCTGACATGACTTTTAAAAAAAATTACTGGTAAAGGTACACGTGTAGGTAACTTTAATATTTAAAAAATATGTTCAAAAAAAAAATAAAACTTTTAGCCATATAGACAAGTTTTTATAGTTTATTTTGATTTCTGGGAATATCAAATTAAAGAAAAATTATTTGGCTTTTCTCCAGAATAAAGATTTTTATATATTATTTTAAAAAATTATACTTTTTTTATAGAATTATTATGGAGAGAGTCTGCCTCGCAATAATAGTAACAAAAAACATGAAAAGACATAAAGGTTTAATTCTTTATAAAATTGATTTGTTTAAATTACTATAATAAAATAATTATTTTATGAAATTATATAAAAATGGAAAATAAACTTACTTGAAAACATTGGAAACCCGTTATAAGATATATATGTTATTTTAAATTTTTGGTTATTGACGGATGGATGTAACATAAATTATTTGATTATATTACTTAAAACAGATAAAAAAATAAAAATTCTGTTTTGTTAACTGACATTGATTTTACATGACTTTTTAAAAAATAGTTACTGGTGAAGGTACGTGAGGTACCTTTAATATTTAAAAAATATGTATAAATAAGTAAATAAAACTTTTAGCCATATAGATAGGTTTTTATAGTTATTTTGATTTCTGGGAATATCAAATTAAAAGAAAAATTATTTGGCTTTTCTCAGAATAAAGATATTTATATATTATTTTAAAAAATTATACTTTTTTTAGAGATTATTATGGAGAGCTAGCTGCTCTCGCAATAATAGTAACAAAAACATGAAAAGACATAAAAGGTTTAATTCTTTATAAAATTGAATTGTTTTAGTACTATAATAAAATAATTATTTTAGAAATTATATAAAAATAGAAAATACTTACATGAAAACATTTGGCAATGCGTTATGAATATATGTTATTTCAAACATTGGTTATCAAAGGACGGTGTACAATAAATTATTTGATTATATTACTTAAAACAGATAAGAAACTAAAAAATTGTGTTTTATTAACTGACATTGACTTGACATGATTTTTTTTAAAAATAATTACTGGTAAAGGTACACGTGTAGGTACCTTTAATATTTAAAAAATATGTTTAAAAAATAAATCAAACTTTTTAGCCATATAGACAGGTTTTTATAGTTTATTTGATTTCTGGGAATATCAAATTAAAAGAAAAATTATTTGTTTTCTCAGAATAAAGATTTTTATATATTATTTTAAAAATTATACTTTTTTATAGATATTATTATGGAGAGCTAGTCTGCTCTCGCAATAATAGTAACAAAAAACATATATAAATATCTTTATTCTGGAGAAAGCAAATAATTTTCTTTAATTTGATATTCCAGAAATCAAAAATAAACTATAAAAACTATCTATATGGCTAAAAGTTTTATTTACTATTTATACATATTTTTTAAATATTAAAGGTCCTACACGTTACCTTCACCAATAAGTATTTTTTAAAAAGTCATGTCAAAAGTCAATGTCAGTTAACAAAACAGAATTTTTAGTTTCTTATCTGTTTTTAAGTAATATAATCAAATAATTTATTTACATCATCCGTCAATAACCAATAAATTTAAATAACATATAATATATCTTATAACGGGTTGCCAATGTTTTCAAGTAAGTTATTTTCCATTTTTATATAATTTCATAAAAATAATTATTTTATTATAGTACTTTAAACAAATCAATTTTATAAAGAATTAAACCTTTTTATGTCTTTTCATGTTTTTTGTTACTATTATTGCGAGAGCAGACTAGCTCTCCATAATAATATCTATAAAAAAAAGTATAATTTTTTTAAAATAATATATAAAAATCTTTATTCTGGAGAAAAGCCAAATAATTTTTCTTTTAATTTATATTCAAAATCAAATAAACTATAAAAACTGTCTATATGGCTAAAAGTTTTATTTATTTTTTTAAACATATTTTTTAAATAAAATTACCTACACTGTACCTTTACCAGTAATTATTTTTTAAAAAAGTCATGTCAGAAGTCAATGTCAGTTAATAAAACAATTTTTAGTTTATCTGTTTTAAGTAATATAATCAAATAATTATGTGCTACACCTCCGTCGATAACCAATAAGTTTGAAATAACATATATATCTTATAACGCGTTGCCAATGTTTTCATGTAAGTATATTTTCTATTTTTATATAATTTCATAAAAATAATTATTTTATTATAGTACTTAAAACAATTAAATTTTTTATAAAGAATTAAACCTTTTATGTCTTTTCATTTTTGTTACTATTTTGCGAGAGCAGACTAGCTCTCCATAATAATATCTAAAAAAAAGTATAATTTTTCTTTAATTTGGTATTCCCAGAAATCAAAATAAACTATAAAAATATATAAAACTTCTATGAAAAAAACAAGAAGTTTTTAAAATCTCTATTATCAATAGAAAAAATAGAGCCCAGTATTGAGCCCTGGGCCCTAAAACAAACTATTAGAAATGTCTGAAGGCGTTAAGTTTACTAATGTATGATTCCCTTTGTTGTTTACGAAAGGCAGTTCTTCAAAACTAACCCTCTTGACCTTTTAAAGGGTTAAAAGTCTTCTCATTTCGGTACTAGATCCGCATAATTTATTGATTACAAGGCCTGAGTTTATGTTATTTAAACCATCTCTTTCTGCACTCATTAAGAGAAATTATTCTAAATTATCATTTCACATGGTAGCTCTCAGCCTTGTCTTAATCAATCTTAGTTTAGAAAACACCCTTTTACAAGATACTTGAGTAAGAGGAATTGTAAGTAAATATTTGTATTCTTTATAAGGTTCTGTGAACTGAAGGGTGTACATATTATATTCCAAACAATTCAGTAAAATAAAATAAAATGCTAACAATTAATTAAGTTACTCTAATCCCAATTCATTGTTTACATGGCGGTTAAATTAGAAAACTTTATAAGAAATAAACAACCACAAAATTATTAATTTTTTTACTGGCGTGAGGGCGCCGTATGACCTTGAAGGCGAGGGCGCAGGGAGATTTGTCCCCTGCCCCCTGGGCCACACGGGCCTGCATCTAATATATATTTGGTGTGGGTCCCATTTTTAGATAAACAATTTTGAAAATCCCAGAGCCCCACCGTATTTGAGGCTAAAAAAGCTTACATTCCGCTAATGGAAGATTAATTATTTAATTTACAGACGTGAAGGACACATCCTTTAAAATAAATTATAAATTTTCAAATTTTCTAAAATGATATAAATATTTACTTTTGTTTTGTTATATTTCAATACCTATAAGAATTTATATTGTAGTGCATGGAAAGACAGTTAGAACAGTGGCATATTCTACCCTATCAGAAGAAAACGATGTGCCTAATGGAAAAGAAACTGTAAGTTACGAAGCCAGGAAGTTAAAATACTTGCTTCTGAAATTACAGAATTATTAAAATAACATAAGTTGTTATAAACTGTTGTTTTAAATTAATGTTTTATATGATAATAATAAAATAACTTAAGTTTTTGACTGGATTTTTATATTACACCTACATATGTTTAACATCAAAAGCTTTTTCAACGCAATATTATTGTCATTTTTATTGTATTAAATGCAGTGATTACCATTTCAAATTCCTGTTCCCTTTATAATGGAATGTTCATATAAACTTAATCTAGAGATGAAACAGGTAAGCTCTTAAATTCTATGCACTTAATTCACTTGTTTGGCATGTTGTACAATATTACAAATAATGGGTTTTGAGACTGGAATAAATATAGCTTCCATCATGCCACTAAAAATTAAATATTATAATATAGCAAAGTAAAATTTATGTAATATGTATTTAAAGATTATTCTACATACAACACAAACTTACCAATTATTATTCTAATGGTAAATATTAATTAATCGAGTCAATTAGGTATACATTTTATTCCTCTTTCTTAGGTACATACTCCAATACAATGGCGGATTTAGGAGACCGGAATTGTGGGCTCCTTTCTTACCACTAGAAAAAGTGATGTGTTAATATTTCATGCATTAGAGGTTATTAAACAGGAAAACTTTAAAAGGGCAAGTTAACATACATATTTTACCGGACTACTGTTGTAAATTAATTTGAAAAAACGGGCATTTCTTCGATTTTTAGCTACTTCTAAAAATTTTGTAAAGAACCTATAGCGATTAACTGTTTATTCTTTAAAGTAACTGTTTATTATTTAAAGGTTAAACGAAAAAACATTTTTTGTCAATAAAACAAAATATTCAAATAATTTTTTTACATTTGTTTTTTTAGATAGCTTCTTAATAAAAAAGGAAAATTTACGTCTTAAAAAATAATTTATAACTATTTCATGGATAAATCTATAACAAATTAAAACTTATTAAAAATACATCTAGACCTTTTTTTAAAACCTATTACATCTGTTACTGAACTAAATGTTTTTTTTTTTTATGGCAAAAAAACCATGCTTTTTAAAATTTAGTACTAACAAAACAATCCTTCATAGCGAGGGAAGATTTAGGTTTTATTTTCTCTGACATTAATTAATGTGTTGTTTTTTGCTTTTAAAACCTATAGCGCAAAACATCTTTTAATGGATTTATACATATATCCATAACTTTTAAATATTTTATTCATTGCCAATATACTGTTTTTTGTACTGTATTAGACATGCAGTTAGTTTCCAGTGAAACATTTTTTAAAATAATATTTTAAAATTAATATCATAGTTTGATAGAGGAGTTCAAATTAAACAATAAAAATACAAGAAAACTATACAGGGTAATTCAAATTTGACCCTTATTATTAGGTTCCAAAACTATAGGAAGCTGTAAAAGTACTCTTAAATAGTACTTCAAGTACAAGTACCAAGTTTTTGATTTTTTTTAAATTACTTCAAGTACAAGTACCAAAGTATTCATTAAAATGTATTGCATTTTCAAGTAAATTGAAAAAGTACTTAAGTATATAAAAGTACTTGAAGTTATTAAAAGTACTTCAAGTAAAACAAATTATACTTGAGTAGTATTTTTGTAAGGAAGTTAAAGGGTTTATTTCTCAAAACGGAGTTTTGCAACAACTCCTAAAAGCTTTAAGGACTGAACCCTACGTCATTGGAAAGTAGGCCAGTCGGTAAAAACTATAGTTAGGAAAACAAGTAGGGTTGCTAAGTGTCCAGTTTTAAGTCGGGATCTTATGCATCCGATGTCCGAAATAATGTAAAATTTCGTATGTAAATTTATAGCAACAGGCCTACAATGCCGTACTCGGTTGAGCGCTTGGGCCTTAAACTATTATAGGAAATATTGGTTTTTCCCAAAATGGGTTTTTTCCCTGTGGTTGCCAACGAGTTGGCGTTGGCACCCGTTGGCATCCAATACATCTGTCAAAAGCGAGTGTTTTCATATGGGTGCCTACAACAGGTTGGCACCCAGACCTATTCTTGGGATACCTTCTCTTATTAGGTATCTTTCTTTTTTTATTTTTACCAGACCAGAGCAATTATAATTTTCACGTCGACACAAGACCGATTTAAAGAACAAAAAGTCTAATTCTCAGTAGTTACACTTATCTTGCTGTTGGATCCAATTTAAATGAGCGCTGTAACCATAGAATTAACAGGTATAGAAGGGTAGTAGAGTGAGAAGTCCCTCACGAAGAAAGAGAGAAAGGAATAGGGTTTCGGATAATATCGCTTGCGCGTGCATATGTATAATGGCGTCATTATATACTTTCTTAAATACTGTTTCTTGGCAGCACCGTTGCAAACGAAGAAAAAACTTCCGATTTAATGTGTATTTTTATATACTTAATGAAAAATGTTAACTCAGATTTTATTTATTTTTTTTAAATCTGATCTTTATTACAAACTTATAGGTATTTATTTATTTTCTAATATTACCATTTATACACAATTATTTTTAGTTATTATTTTTCTTTTGGTTTATAAGCTTGGAACTTTTTATATTTTGTACTTTGGCAACACTGCTTGGCTACGCCGGATTCGTGTTGGGCAACGATCAACCTTTTGTTGTTTTTGTGTCAGTCGTTTTAGCTTGTGTTTAACTTTTTAAGACTTTTTGTAGATTATACCAATTTTCTGTGCCGATATTTGTGAAAAATGCCCTTAATTAGGGGTTTCTTTGCAATTATAAATACGATCCCAAAAAATGCAGACATTATGTTGCACATAAGTTTAATTTCATTAATTATAAGTTGTTTGATGGCACATTTTATTTGAGTTTATAATTGCTAAATTGTAAAATAATTAGATTGTAGTATCATCGATTTAATCTGATGAATCACTTTTGTAAGCAAAGCACAGATTTAAAGTTGTACTTTGGATTTTAAAACAATGATTAATTATAAAATTTTAAATTATTTTATTTTCGCGGAAGACTTAAAAACAATGATAAAGGGTAATTTATTCCAAGCATAATGGGAACAAATTTTATTTTGTTCAAAAATTTTCAAAGGATTTTATAAACAACTCCTTTCAAAAACGAAACGAATAAGGTGCAATAAATTCCAAAGTAATAATTAAGTTGGTTCAAAAGGTTTAAAGCAGTTTTGATTTACCTACTATCAGGTGGGAATTTAAAATACTTTCAAAGTAAACCCTATTTTAAAAAAAATTAGTTTATTAAGAATTAAATTTTGTTTTAAAAATATCAGAAAAGTCCCCCGAAAAAGTTGAGAAACCCGAAAAATGCTGGTTACATTGTTAAATTTATGGTAAAACAAAATTAAAATTTGAAAATAATGTAACTAAATTATTTAATTGCAAAACACCCTCAAACTTATAAATGAATATTAGAGGAAAAGCTCAGTCTGGCTTTGCTCTTGCTCTCCACGAGCATATTCATATTTCATCTGTGTGGAAAAATCTTTTGCACACCCAAGTACAATAAGCAATGGTATCGAGTAATAAATGCTGTCTAGGATTACAGCTGAAGCCTTGAATGCAATAAAAATTAAAGTACAGAAAAAAAACTTTTATCAATATTTGCAAAATGAAAAATCAATTAGGGAACAATAATTTTTAAAAAAATCGGTTTTATGGGGATTGAATTTGATCAGTTGACTTTGACATGGACAATGTTCCATGGCAAAATATGCATTGGTGTTAAGGCAGTACCATTAATGACCATTGGAAGATTCCAGTAGGCATTTTCTAATTTCAGGATTTTCTGGAAAGGAAAGGTACATGCTCTTAATTCAGCATTGAATTACTTAATGAAATGGGGCAATAGTTCATTCCATTGACATTTGATGGTGCCCCTAGTAATATTAGGATGGCCCCTGAATTGGGAGCTTGCTATGATATTGAAAAAATTTTAAAACCATATTTTAAGTTACCAAAAGTCCCAAATTATATTTATACAATTTTTGATGTATGTCACATGATAAAACTTGTGAGAAATGCTTTAGGTGATAAAAAATGTCTAAAATATCAAGACAAAATTATAAAATGGGAGTTTATTGAACATCTTTATTCTTTACAAAATAAAGAAGGGCTTCGACTAGCAAATAAGTTGACAAAAAGACATGTCAATTTTGACAATCATAGAATGAATGTAAAAATTGCATGTCAGACTTTATCCGCCAGCGTGTCGAAATCCCTATTATTTTTAGAAAATTCGAATTATGAATTTTTCAAAAAATCAGGCCACTTCCGAATTTTGTCAGATATTTAATGACATCATGGATATCCTTAATTGTAAAAATAAATTTTCGAAAAGTGGTTATAATATTCCCTTAAATAAAGAAAACCTTATGTATCTTCAGAACTTTGCGAAATCAGCAGAAGAACATGTAAGGGGCTTGACTGACATTGATGGCTGTCCGATTTTAAGATCACCCCGTAAAATAGGTTTTTTGGGTATAATCGTTGATTTGAATATAATCTTTAAATTATTTCATGATCTAAATAATTTTGGTTTACAATATTTATTAACCTATAAACTAAACCAAGATTATTTAGAAACTTTTTTTTCTGCCATTCGTGCCAGGGGAGGATTTAATAACAACCCCAACAGTCTCCAGTTTCAATCTGCTTACAAAAGGTTATTACTAAGGATGGAGCTAAAGCAGATTGAAACTGGAAATTGCTTATTTGATGGGATTGACATTTTACATGTTTCTTCCAAACATATTAAAGAGACAATTGATATTGAAGAAGTGGAAGAACCATGCATAGTGCAATCCCATGATTACATAAACACAGCTTGGACATTATCTCCATTTGTGGATAATATAATTATTTATATGGCAGGATATGTAGTGTTCAAAATTTTGAAAACACTTCGCTGTGAAGAGTGTATCAAATGTTTATTGTCAAACGATAAATATGATTTTATTGAATTCAAAAAATACTCGGAAAACTTCGTTACCCCAAGTAAAGATGTAATAATAATCTGCAGAGAATCTGAAAAAATTATTAGACAAATGTCTAATAAATTGAAGGTTAAAAATACTGCCATGTATATAAATAATCAGATATTATATAATGTACAATCAGTCTTTTCAAATGATGTAATGATTGATCACATAAAGAATCAAGACATATTTGATAATCATCGAATTCTTTTAATAAAAAAAATTATTTCTGTATTTATAAATGTAAGATTACATTGGGAAAGCAAAAAGGCCTCTGAAAAGCCAGAATGTATAAGGCAAAAATATCATAAGTTAATTTTATTTAAAAATCAATAAAAAAGAAAAACAATATACTTGTGTGTTTTACTTTACCTTACCCGACCAGTAAATTAATAACAAAAAGTTCTATTTATTTGGAGTGGGTAAGTACCTAAATTAAGTATGATGGCCAAAAATATTGGAAATAATAAATATTTTAATATACTTAAATCCTTTTACCAAACCATGTTACATGGTTTGGTGAAGGTATTATCCAATTTGGAGCAGTTGAATTACAATCATATTTTTTTGACATTTTTATTTCAAATTATAATTTATAAAAAGGTGGTAATTGTCTCGAAAGTTCTCTCCGATTTTGACCAAGATTGGTATACGTGGGTTTTTTAATTTTAGGGCGCTGATTAAAAATCTGAAAAAATATTTTTTCGGCAACGTTTCGCTTTCGAGATATTTTTCATCAAAGTTGAAAATCAAACTAACCTTATTTACACTATTCCTTCCTTTTTTTGCACAGAATTCTTGATTTTTTAACTAAATTGACAGACAATATTTCACAAACACCTTTTAAAAACTTGTTTTTATATTTATTTTACACCTTTTTTCCATTTAATTGTAAACCTCCACTTTCACACGGCGCAACGTGGCTGTAACCATGTATACACTAGGAATTTTATGAGAAAAAATGGCCACTGCCTTGTGAGCCACTTTAGTGTAAAAATCAAGAATTGTGTACAAAAAGAAGGGGGGATATAGTGAAAAAAAGGTTAGTTTGATTTTTAACTTTGATGATGAATATCTCGAAAACGAAACGTTGCCAAAAAATATTTTTTTAGATTCGTAATCAGCGCGCCAAGAAACCCCCGTATACCAACTTTGGTCAAAATCGGAGAGGAGGCAACTTTCGAGACAATTACCAAAAAGATGTTCGAAAACTAATCTTATTGGAAAAAACATATCTAATTTAAAATATAAGAAAATAAATTATTCAAATGTTAATCAAGTGAACACAAAACTTTTTGACTGACCCCTGTAGCTATTAAACAACATACCCTCGTATACAACACACATGCGCAATAGACTTCTAACCCCAGGGTTTCTGTCAAACACAGCGATGTTCTATCTCTCTTTCTTCGTGAGTATACCGGCTTATATGCTCTTATATACTAGCCTTCTATATGTATTAATTCTATGGCTGTAACGCAATACGATAGAAACAGCAGCGGTTGCGCGTATTTCTTGTTTTAACTTGTTTGTACGATTATCTAAGGCGTGTAAATTCGAGTACTTGGTTGATTTTTTACTTCAAGTACTTTTTATTTACTTGAAGTACTTTCTTTACTTAAAGTACTTTTTTTTACTTGAAGTACTTTTTGTTACTTCAAGTACATCGTAATACTTCAAGTACTTAAATAAATACTTCAAGTAACTTACTTGGTCAAATCAAGTAAAAATCCAAGTATTTTCATAAAAACTAATCAAGTACAAGTATCTCCTAATAAAAAGAACTTGAAGTAAAATACTTGAAGTACAAAAAAGTACTTCAAGTAAAATTTTACTTGAAGTACTTCAAGTTTTGACAGCTCTGACTATAGAAATTATAAAGAAGGTTAAATTGAGGCAAAACTGCGCAATTATAGAACCAACAATATTGCTGTTTAGCAAGTTTTAAAATGTCTAGTATTTTCGGAGATATACGAGAAAAACCAACATTTTGGAAAACGATTTTTATATTTTCCTGGCTCCGTTTCAATACCTATTTTAAAATGGATGCACATTTACATCGCCACTTTTTCCGCGCTATTTGATGCTGCTTTTAGATTTCACATCCGAAATTTCGTCACCCGCACACCAGCATTAACTTTATTGTTTCTTATGGGCCCCATTGCATCTTTACGTAGATAAATAGTACTTCTTATTTTGATTTCAACAATGTAAAAGTATATACTTTACAAGATAATAAATCTAAATATTCTTTAAAAAAATATCTTCTTAGATGGTCTTGATTCCGACGATTTTTTTTTGTAAAAAGAAATGTAAGTAAAGATTTTTAGTACAAAATAAAAACATTTAACAAAATTTAAAATGAATATGGCGCTTTTTACTGGTCATGAATAAAGTTGCTTGTCAAAGAGATTAGTCTATAGCTAAATAAAACTGTTTTATAAACATACTAAAATATATTAGTATTTTTTAAGTAAAAAATAACAATAAAAAAGTAAAAATCCTAACCAGATAATTTAAAGAATAATGTATACAAAAAATATTACAGCGAGTATTCAAAATGATGACTTTCCTCTTGGATACATAGACGCATGCGCCTAATTGAATTATTAACAGCCCTAGAAATATCTATTCTTCCAAGTGTCTAAATTGTGCCATAATATATTTTAAAGATGTTTTAAAGTAGCATATTTTTACTGCTCATAAACTATGTTTTTCAGTGTCTTAACAAAAACTAATTCAAAATAATTGTAGTGGAGGACCTTGACGGCCACCTAATAGGTACGCATTACCTATCTACCAATCCAAAAATATATTATTTAAATATTTATAGATTGCTCTAGTATCAAAGTACAAGTAATAACAAGTAATGTAACTCTCCCGGTTGCTACCTGATTCTCTCAATGACCTCGAATCGATCGGTACGCTGATATGTACGCCGAATTCGTCAATGCAGTAGAAACCGTCCAAGCCATAGATAAAAAACAATAAATAAGAAAGTCGAAGCGATAGGTGTTCATAGTCTATTCACGTATCGGCAAATACATAGGTAATTAAAACATAAATTCTGTCACTTCATTAAAATAATTTCTCCAACTATTTTATAATTATTCAAACTTTTAAGTATCAAATTTAGCGTACGTCTATGGTCGAGGCTAGAAATTCTCGCTTCAAGGTCCCTGGGTCGATCGCGTTAAAACGGCGAAATTTGACGGGAGTTATATTACTTGATATTACTTATAGTTTGCTAGTATTGTGTGCAGGGGCTTTGTCATGTTGAAATCAAAATCCGTTAGAATTTGCAAGGGGTAAATTATCGAGATTCTTTTAAATCGGTTATTAAAAAGTGATCGCATTATGCGTTTGTTGTCTTTCCGTAATACGTTTGTGCCGTTTTTGTACAGTTCCTGTCAAATTTGTAGTACAGTTTTAATACATATCTCCTTTTTCTCTAAAACACCTGTGCAGGCAAATCTTTTTTGACAAGTACGGACATTAAATTTTTATAAAAACAAAAAACATTCGCCGAAATCGAGGCCAACTAAGATATTTTTTTTAAATAAATGAGGTTTTAAGCATTTAAACTATAACATGCTATACATTGTTGAAATCGGATTAAAAAGTACTATTATTGGTCTCATAAATGCGCGCTTTTTTCCCAATTAAACCATCTTTGTATATCCTACAGGTTCCGAGATCCTTATGGTGAGGGCCGAATTTGAATATAGTGATAAATTCTTGTATCTAAGTAACTAAATTATTTTGTTGTAAATGTAAAAAATAAGATTTGCATTTTTGTAGGTATGTCAAATTCACATTTATTGATATTTTTAAAAAATGTATGATAACCGGCCCTATTATTATCGATTTCTTGCCAAATATAATGTTCAATAAATAAATATCCTGCACATAACTTACCCAATATCTTTAAATGATGTTTCATTATAGTTACTGCTGTAATGACGAATTGTCACCTCTTGCAAGCTGGCCAAAGATGAAATTTCGCCACTTAAATTAACTGTTGCTGTCTCTTCTGTCGGATTTACTGCGACTAATATACCTGGGCTACCTGGAGTGACCCTAATAAAGATGTTTATTATGAAAAAACCTTAATATTATAATATATTAACAAATAATCTTATGGCTATTACACATTTTGTTATATTGTAATATTATATTAAGATTTTTATGCAGTTCCGCCTTCGCGATATTAGTTCCTGAGTTACATTTACTTTTCTACTTTGATTAAAATCGAAGCTAAATTAGTTAATTACTGATATAATCACTTTTTAAATGGAAACAATGAAGAATTTATGATTTTTAATGTAGATATATGATAGTATCACACATTACACAGTGTTTTTAATGGAAACAATGAAGCATCTTAAAAATGCAAAATTTTTATTACAATAATCGTATTGAAATTGAAGATCGGACATTTGTAACCAGCGGCTGACGGCTTACGGTATGATAAAAAAAAATCACTTTCCTAGCTTAATTTTAAATAAACTATTTTAATTAAATCCTGTTTGAAAAGTAATTTTTAATTATAACTTTCATTCAAACCGGTGACAATATTAAACACTAAGATTAAAAAGCACAATACTTTTAATACAAAAAAATATTCATTAAATCTGGTAATTTAACCTCAGCACTTTTTAAAATATTGGTATATAAGCCCAATATTGCAAAAAGAGCTTCTTTTTAGATTCTATACATAATCTTTTACAGGAGTCCTTAATGTAATTGTATAAAAATTTCCTATAGGTTTGTTTTTTTTTTTTTTTCATTCTGAAGTTTCCAAATTTTAATTTTTATTGTCATATTTAAATAAAACCTTAATAAATACTATTGGGCAAAAATTAATACTTATCATACTATATTTAAATACTTTACCTCTCTCTATTCAGGCAGAAGCAAGAAGCAAAAAAAATATGTATTTAAGTTATAACATATTGGTAACATAGTCGTATACAGGTATCACCTTTGAATATGTAGGTGGACAAAACCACAAAATTTGTGAATAAAACTACCTCTTATTTTCTTTTAATTTAATTATCTATATTATACCAGGTCAACATTCAGAATGCCCTTAAAGTTATACCAGTGTGTTAAACCTTTGAGAGGGTATTCTAGTCCAAAAAGTTAAAAAAATAACATTTGGTTTTATATTTCGATAGTTTAGATATTCAAGAACATCTCCTTAAAAGGATTTTTCGCAATTCAAATTATTTTAAAAGTTATAGCTAAAGTTGTTGTTCGGCGCAATGAAGCTAGAATCGAAAGTTCTGAGTTTCGAGCTTTAAGTTCTCTAAAAGAAGGAAAAATTGCTCATCTTTAATTCGTTAAATATTTAATTTAAGGTAGAAGAAGGCCCGATATATGCAGCCAAAATCGCTAATTAAAAAAATGTTAGTAATAGGTACTGTTCTAACTGTTAGACTACCTGAAACTTTTAACACGTTTTTCTCGAAACTACTTTTTCAAGCTGGCGTGCATGATATCTCAAGTTCTACTAAACCGATTTATTTGAAATTTTGTGAGAAGCTTCTCTATACATTCCTCTATATTACCAAGCAGATTCAAGTCAAAATTTAGATTTTTACTATTTTTAATAAATTAGAAACCGCTAAAAAAAATTGTTTTTTTTTTAAATGGTCGCTATTTGTGAAAAAAAAATTTTTGACTTCTTCGAGCTTAAGGAGATAGCGACATCTTTACTGATCGATGAAAATCCGTTCGATTTTTTTTGTTTCAGATGACCAGAAGGGTTAGAATCCTTCATGCCAGGACTCCCTTTTTTTTTTGGACCCCCCATTTTACCAGCCGACAACTTTTTAGGTTTTTATACAAATAAACAAGCAATAAAAATAGAAAGTAAAAATATTATTTGTTTTTTTTTATTGAGTTCAAAAAAAAAACGCTTAAAATTCATGCCTTTACCCTAGAATACCTCACTTAAATTACTATGTTAAGAGTCCAGTAAGATTTACAAACTTGCGTTATCACTATTACATATTCAAAAGTTTAGAAAAAAATCCAATCACTATTAAATGTGCATTTTTTAAAAATTACCTTATAAATGCCAAAACAGTATTGTTTTGTAATTTATGAATTTCACAAATACCCCTCATAACTGACGGACCCTCTCTTAGCTTAAGAAGAATGGGACTAACTTTTTCACTTGTGTTTACTAGTGGTGCTCCAGGCAGAAGATATGTAATGATTTGGAGTACATCTGATGGAAGTGCCTTCGTTTTTGCCTACAAATTTTAAAGATAATAAATGAAATATATCGTAAATAGGATATTCTAAAGAATATATAAACTAAACCTTCAATTGTGTAAGCACAAAGCAAATTTTACTTGGAACTCTCTAATTCTTGTGACTAATTTTGTAACCTAATATTTAAATAAATGTTACTCTAAAACTTTAAACCCAAATTTTTCAATATTATATTAGAACAATCTAACCTTTTCACTATTCTCAACTTTATAAAAAAAATCCGATTGTTTCAAATTCCCTTTAAAAAATATATGCAGGGTATAAATGACAATTATAGATAAATGGCAAATTATGACTTTATATCGCCCGGATCTGTATAAAGCTTCTCAAACACATTTATTTTATATATTTGTCAATTTTTTTGGTTACTAATAATCTTATTTACCGCTAGTTACACATCACGTTACATTTACACGTTACAGGGTATTTTTTAAACATAAAAACTGTTAAAATGATATTGATAACCATAAATAAATTTTTAAAAATGTAGTGAGTACTTTACTTGACTACATATCTTCCTTGTGATGTCGAAACCTCTTGGGTGGCTTATCTTGTGGGCATACATGTTTACAAAGTAGCCTATTTAATAAAAATGTGATCCTAAGACATATTTATAGAACAGTGAAAATAGAGGTTATTTTCTTGACATTGGCTAAAAAAGCTGTAAAATTGGTGTGCAATTTTCTGTTTAAAGTGATTATACTTCCATAATAAAATTATTATTTTTTAAAAACTTTTAAAAATTAATTTCACTTAAATATTTATATACATGTGTCACATGAAATAAAAACCTTTTATAGTTTAAAATTAAAACCAAAAAAAAACTTAAATAAATGAACTTTATTTCTCTTTTAAGCTAATATTTTTAGGTTGAAAAATAATGCTTCATCTATATTGTTGAACTGCGTTGATGCATAATTAAGAAAAGGAAAAGTGATGTAATATCAAAACTTTTGTGGAATTTTTCGTTTTATTGACCTAGCAATCTCTCAAAAAATATAAAATATATAAATTAAAGAAAATATGCTATTTTGCACAGTTATAGTTTTAACATTTTTTGACATGTGTCATTTCGTGTTATTAGGCAGGCATTTGTTAAAAATGCCTACCATTGTTAATTATACATTATAATTTATCATAACACTTTACACAGTGGTAATCTAAGACACATTTAACTGAAGCTGCTTTATTATTTTTAAATTTTTTTTAAAATGCCGAATCCTAAAATAATACATTTTTTTAAATCGCACTTAAGAGGCGATATTTCTGACTCTGTTGCAGGATATACAAATATAACGGTTTAATAACAGCATAAAAAAATAAAGCAAATAAAAAACGTAAACAGAATACATACATTTTACATTAGATTAAAGAGTGTTTCAAAAATTGTAAAGATTAAAAAAAAAGTAACTCAACAATAATTTTTATTCCACAAAAAAGAAGAAACTGCATTTTATTCAATGTTTTGCATATAAAAAAATCGCAAATATGCGTGAATAGCTGATCTGATAAAAAAAATGAGATTGTAAGATCTATGTGTATACATTAAAATAATGGCACACCACTTTTGTTTAAAATGTTTTGCAGAAACAAGGCGGATACGTTCCATCTGCATTTAATCAATCTCATATCTGAATTTATTTTTTCTAATCGTTTAATAAAAAAAATAACAAACCCTGTACACATTACCAAAACCGAAATAATTTTAAAAGAACTTTTTCTTTATGCAAAATATTTATATTTAGATTACAATTTTTAATAACACAATTAAAAAAAAGTTTTTCATATTAATATTGTGACAAACACTGTATATAATTATATTTCAGTTATTCCTTCCCAGTCCCAGCCCATAAAGGCTTGTGAACAAAGTATTAACATACCGTGGGTGACTTAACTATAAGAACTGGAATTTAAAGAGTGGATTTGGTGTTTCTTTATTGGAAGCTCTTAGAAAGGAAATATACTGGCTAATCTGTAAAAGCAGTAGCTGTGGAAAACATTTAAAAGAGGAACACGTCCCCTACAGATTATCGGTGGGAAAGATAAAAAGCTTTATGGTGGGAGTGATCTCATTAATAAGGCTCTACATGGGATGAAATTAAAAATGCTAAATTTTGTGGAAGAAGCTATTCTCCAGACATGGAAGTACACTTCCAAGTAGGGTTTAAAAACCTAATATAACCGGATAATAACTTTATATGCTTTTATAACTTAATAAATTTTGTGGTTTAACTGTAATATTACTTAAGTATTTAAATGCATTTAATAGTATAACTTACCTCCCACAAAGGCCATTCGATATTATCAATATTAAAAGTATGGTTTAAACTGTTGGCAGTATGATTTACCGAAAAAGTGGGCTTGGAGAAAATTCGACTTTGTAAAGGCATATCCACAACCAGAGTTTCATTTAATTTGTAAGAATCGATTTGCTCTAACTCTTCGGCAATCATTAAAGGTCCATCTTCAGTTTTGTTTCGAATAACAGTCCTCCATTCTTTCAATAAAGAAGCAATCTCAGGTAAATTGACTGTTTTAGTATGTTTATAAAAACCATATTTTTCATGGTCAAGGCTTGCAGGAGCACTGGTATCTAAATCTTCATTATCAAACTTGGGATCTACCAGTAAAAATGCCACATTTCGAAGACGAATGCCCGACACATTAGCCGCTAGGAATCTTTCAATAACTTTATTGAATTCTTGAACAACTGATCTATTCCTAAAGTTAAGGTGGGTTTTCGAACGGAGAGTAGTAGTATTCCTTTCTTGTTTCCGAGTACTTCCATGAAGAAACATTGTTTGGGCTTACCTACCACACAAAATTAGAAAAATTGATAAACTAAAAAAACTAATAAATATTTTACTATTTCTCTTTCTTAGGCTTTTTAAGCTCTTATAATATTAAACTTTAAAGTAAAATATATGTATAAAATTTTCACAATAATACTAGAATTGATTTTATTTTTTTTTTGTTCATATTTTAAAAATAATAAAAAATCTGTGTATGTTACAGAAGAAGAAAGAACCTAAATATTTTAGCGAAAACTGTTAACTTACGTTTCAGGAAATGAAAAGTTTCTTAAATTCAAAGTGTTTCCCACAATTAAATTAAATGGTGCAAAATCAAATATTTTTTTTTGTTGGACACGCTTATCCTACGGTATATTAAGAGTGCATTTACGAAAAACCTTAGGGGTCGGACGAAAAAGGACGTGGAGACTAACAAACTCCCATTACCACAGTTTTCGTATAGCCGCATTAAAAATATTATATTTTTTTTAGGTTCTTCCAAATTTGGTGTATCGATGCGATGTTGTTTCCGATTGCAAGCCTACAGGAGATAACGTTTTTCGGTAACTATTTTTCACTTAATTGACATAAATTATACACCATTTTAAAGGTAAGGAAATAATCTATACCTCTGCTGTAACGGATTTTTAAAATATGAGTCGAGTTAAGAGAAAATAGTATCTAAACATAACCGATTTTAGAGTGACTTTCACTCAAGGAAATATTAAAAACTAAATCCAAATTTAAAAAACTATTACAGCAAAAGCATAGATTTAAGTGTTGGCTTTCATATAGTTTTTAAAAATTATCGATAACTTACCGATTTTGAGAAAAACATTATGCCCCAAACCCCAAATTGGATCCAATTTTCGCGGCGCGAATGGACTTTTAAAGTAAATGTACTCATTATGTTTTATTTATTAAAGTACCATTCTTAAAATCTAGTTAATAATAAATCAATTCATATTGAACCTGCTAAGTAATATGCCTCCTAAAGCTGATCAAAGTTGGTCGCGGCGGCCGATTAACTAGTGAAAATGCTGGGACATTTTTAAAATAAAATAATAGGGGCAGTCGCTAATAAGACTACCGAGCTAGGAAGTAAAAAAAAACTACTCCAGGTTATGTTGATAAATGCTAGGTCACAGGATTTGTAGGATTTCAGGGTAATGAGAAGACTGGTGTTTTAGACCAAAAACGCTTAGGAGAGAATGGGTCTTGCCCAAAACCCATTTGCGGGATCTTAAGATGTATTGCCAAAGCATTAATTAATACACGGAATCCAGGAATCTTAAATATGTTGAGCAGGTCTCTTTAAATTTCAGGCCTACAACCTTCAGTTATCCAAACGTCATTTAACTTTATTATTGTTATTTAAAACATAATAATGGTAGTAAGTACTTATATAAGAGAATAACACACTAGAACATTGATAGTTTTCCTGACTGCAAAAAATATGTAAAATTACATTTTAATGGAACAGACTTAAACTGCATTACCGATTACACAATTTAACCCACCGCTGTGTTCGACGTCACTGTCGTAGTTGGGCCCAGTAGGATCTTTTGTAACATGCGCTGGAGTTGCCGGTTATCGGCAACTCCAGCCACTGCTATGGTACGGGATCCGAAGCTAAGACGAACAGAAGGGTCAAGGTGTTAGCATACCGTGCTGATGAGTTAATGACATCCTGTGCCTAAAACAGGTGTCTCCAACGGTGCCTCTGAGATATAGGGCGGCCTCTCAGAGTATCTAGCCTTACTGTGGTAATGCGGGGCTCTGCCGTGGTGGACTATTACTTTCATAGCTCAAAACAGAAAGCGGACAGAACCACTTTGGGAAAAAATGACAAAGGTCACAAGCAAACAAGGTTGCGCCGACCGAAACGGGTGAATTCGTTTTGAAAGTTGCCCCTGAAGTCGCCTGTTTCACGGGGAAGGGCTAATCCATCCCGATCAAGCAGGTGCTTAGGAAGGGATCCCTGAATTCAAACAGAAGGCGGGCAGAACCGCTTTCTTAGGGAAAAGGGTTCCCTGGCTTTAAACAGAAAGCGGATAGAACCGTTTTCATAGGAAAAGGCCGGAGATACGGCACCAGAAGGTACATCTGGTTCCTGTAATAAGAACCTGGTAGCTACCCACGTCACTACACCGGGAGAGGAGGGCATGACGGATCTAATCGTCTGCTCGTCATACTTTCCAGGAGACAGGGATACCAGAACACATATTGTGCTCGTGTCCGGTAGCAGCACGAGTAAAGGGAGATAAAAGAGCTCTCTCCCAATTTGATATTGGATTCATTAGAAGTCTGATCCTATTGGAAGGAACATAAATAGGTGTCAGCCACAATAGACCGAGCGGTTGCGGTGGAGGACGTAAAAAGTCCACTTTCTTTAAACATAACCTAACACAATTTAAAACTAGAGAATTAAAACTTACCCAGTTATTGGGGGGCGAAATCGTCGCTTCGCCTGACTTAATAGTACCAGCCCTCCAAATGTAATAATTATCAAACTCGGGATCTTTATTTTCAGATTGCTTAAACCAGATATCGGAAACTGAAGGTTCTAACTCTATAATAACATTGGTCCCTTCTTCTTTGGCAGTTTTAATTAGATCCAACACATCAGGATTTTCTCCCAACGGACCGTAAGCATCCGCGGGCCAATTTACTATTATGCCTTGAATATTTTTGTCCAGCTGTTTTATAGTTTTTGGATGAGAATTAGGTGGTAGTTGCGTAAGAGGCCCTTGTTGATACCTACGTAAGAAACATTGTAAATATTTAATAATAATAAAAATATTATCGGTCATAATCTTAAGGATTTAAGTTCTTATATAATTATAAGGAATAAAGAATTTACAAATACTACCAGATTATTGTCTCATGCCGATTATGTGTCTTCGTTAAATGTATAACGGTTATAATAATAACATTCTAATAATTAGAAAGGCCTAAAACACAAAAATTTATTGCTACAACGATCAAACATTTTTTTCTTTTGGAGAGAAATATGACAAAAGATCCACATCTTGCATTTATATATTTGTACCAGATGTATTAGAAACAAAATTAAATATAGAGCTTAAGGACTGTTTACTTATGATTTTATTATTATTATTAAATAAATATCTACCGAAAATTGCAAATTAACCTTAAGTCAACCCATCCCGCTTAAAAAAGGTTTTATTTGTTAAATAAATAAATAATAACATACTGTTTCTTTAACCAATCTAGTTTAAAGGGTTCTATAAACTTTAGCAATTGCATCAGAAGAAGTCATTTAAAAAAGTGTTCCTGGAACAAATTTCTTTGTATGTAAGATTTAACGAAAAATGTATAACGTAAAGGGATCTTTAGCAAGTCCTAAAACGAGCCTCTTCTTTTTTAATGCAACACGGCATTTTCAACCAATAAATATCGTTATAAAATAAAAGGTTACGGGTAGCCAATTATAGTCTGCTGGTATACACTAGAGAGAAAGCTTAACATGTTATTTCTCGCACGCAAACTGAAACAGCCACCGTTTAAACCACTAACCTTGAAAACGTAAAAATAATTCTGTTATCATATATACTTTTGTGGACTTTATTTAGTGGCAAAATACAGCAATGAATTCAAAATCAAAAGTGAATAATAAAGTTGTCTGAAACTATTATAAAGGTAGTAGATCCTAAGAGCTAGGAAATACATTTGAATATTTGCTTAACCTACTACTACAATTATACAGAGTGAGTAGGAAGGTAATGTACACATGAAAATTATTTAAAAAAACTCGAATCTTTTTGTCTAATTTTCATTTGTTTTCAAACTATAGCGTAATTACAAGCAAAAGTTTCTAGTATACTATTGTTTTAATCATGTCGTTATTTAAATAAATGTTCAAAAAAACCGCCAATAAATTTTAAGTATTTCCTGATTCGCCTCCAAAAAATATCTTTTTAAAATAACACAAAAAGAAAATCCAAAATAGGATAAGAACAACACATTTTTTTTTGAAATTATTTTCACCTGTACAATCCACTCCTGGAGTTTGGTTCGTCCTCCCGACTCACCCTGTATAATATGTAAATACTCTATTCTAATTGCTATCTAGTTAGAAAAATTATGTCGGCAATATACGCTACGGTTTACCGAATAATTCGGTAAACCGTAGCGGTCAACCGCAGGTCGTAACGTGTATGGGACTATCCGGTATGCCAGAAAGATCTTTAGTTCAAGGCATCAATTTAAGGCAACGACGCACTGACATTAATATTGCAGAGGCGACTAGATAATATGCCAAAAGGTGTCACTCAAAAATAATTAATTTTCGGTCGCCTCAACAGGTTAAAAAAAACTGCACAGGTCTGATCCAATAAACGCTTCGGCCTACCTACGCAGGCACACCTGCACAGGTAAACCTCTCCGGTAGACCATAGCGTATATGGCCCGCAATAAAGAAAAAGACAGGTCGTTCTATTTAAAGATATCCATATCTTAAAATGACTTAGCGATTATTCCAGTTTATACTATTATTTGAAAAAAATCAAACCTTGATGAGACAACCTAGGTATAAAAAACTTACAAGAATAACTAAAAAATATATCGTGCTCTTTAGGAAAATTTGTTAAAATACTGCATTGGAATACCTTGTAATACCGAAAATATACGCAGAAACAGATATATTTACTTACCAAGTTCGTGGTGGCGGAGGATCACATTTAGGAGCAGCATAAATAATCAAGATGGCGCCAAAAAGCATGGCTGCCCAAAGAACCCAAAAAGTTACAAAAAGGAACCATCTTAAACGTACCCAGAATGGATCATTTGCATATTTCATAAGTTCTTCCTTGGTTAAACCCACAAAGCATTGTTTAAGATCTTCTAAAATAATTATTAGGACAAGAAAAAAATTAATAGCCACATTTATTTAGTGATTTTATTATGTTTTCTATATTTAAAACAATATGTTTATCTTCTTAATTTTGAAATAGAGTCACGAAAAAGTATGTTTTTAATATTTTTGTTTTAATATTTTAGTTTTTACTCAGAAAACAAAACATTTATTAGAGTCTGAAATCCATTCAGTACAAATAAGAGCCAACAGTTAAAAACCTTAAGTAAAAGGTACATAAGTCCTTAAACCTGTAGAATGCTGACCAGACCAAATGTTTATTTTTGTTATTCATATTTCTTATAACTGCATACAATTAAAAATGCCGACCAATGTTAAGTCTTATTTAGTGAAAGCTTAAACACTTCTTAATTTCCAGCCAGGAGAGACATAAACTTATATTATGCGATGCCAATCGAGATTAAAAAAATTAACAAAATGATAAAAAAGCAAAATAATTAGTGTTAATATTTTAAAGTCGTGTGTTTAATAAAGTAATATATCTTCGTGCGGCCCTTTGGATGTCGATTCGAACCACCGTATGACCTCGGTCAGAAGCCTAAACATTTTTCAATATTGCTCTTCTAGGGCGTACCTTATAAATATGCTCTTATGTAAAAATAACTGTTACATTTTGATAGACATGCATATAAAATCGTTATTTACATAACAAGGGAGAAAAGTGCCTCCTTTCCTCCCGCGGATAATTTGATGCACGACGCAAAGCGGAAGGCATTAAAATCCAAGGGAGAAAATGCACTTTGGAGAATGTATATAATTTTTTCTACTACTTTTCATTATATATAAATTTCAAAAATTATCTTTGAATTTTGTGTTAAATTATTAAATTGTTATTTTGATTGTTTGGATAACCCCTGTATTAAAAACTTGTCAAAGTATAACGTAAGATGTGAAATCACATAAGAGATTGACATTGACAAACATAAATTAATTGGCATGCTCAGCTGAAGCAGAGAGGTAAAAATGTTACCCCCCTAGGGAGGTAAAGTGCTGTTTTCTACCCTTATTCAGGGGTTGAAAATGGTATTTTCTAAGTAGGTAATAAAAAAAGTGTTGTTTGACGTGAAATACAACAATCATTATTTACGAAACGTTCTTACTTATTTTTTCCATATAACAACCTTTGAAAATATAATCCATAAAAATAACTAAGTGGAAATTATTTACATTTTTATTTTTGTATTTGTTTTTTTTTTCATTTAACAACCTTTTTTTACAGTATCAAAATTTTTTTTAGTTGTGGTTAGTATACAGACAGGGGCACCCTACTAGGTATATAGCAATGAACCGGACGAATTTGCAATCGTCCGCTATTTGTGTATGCAGTCTTTTTTGTTCAGTAAGAAACAACAAAGTAACACAATTTTCAGTTTGTTGGGAATTATAAATGTATAAAAATTATTTCGCCTGGCGAATTTAAGGTAAGAACACGTGTGTTTTTTTAAAAATCCTTAACATTTAAAACCTAAAATGGATATTTATCAAATTGAGGAAAAAGTTAAAAAGTTAAAAGGAAAAAGTGTTCAGTGGTATTATGGAGGTAATTTTTTACAGCGGGTAAAAAATATATTTGCTGAGAATTATCCTAATAGGCCACACCCTGCAATTTCTACTATTTTAAGAATTATAAATAATTTTCAAAAATACGGGTGCGTTTCTCCAGAAACCATAAAATACAAAACGTCCTAGAAGTTAATGAGGAACGGGAAGCGAAAGAAATTAATTTTTTGGCATTAATTAATGAAAATCCAACTTTGTCAACACGTGCGCTTGTGGATGAGGTTGATTTAAGTACAAGAACGGTAAGGAGAATATTAAAAAAAAATAAGTATCGTTCATACAAAGTTCAAAAAACCCAAGAAATTTATCCTGAGGACAATATCAGGAAAATAGAGTTTTGTGAAAACATGATGAATAAGGCAAATGAAAATGAAGATTTTATTCGAAACATTGTCTTTACTGATGAGTCCACATTTCACATTTCCACTTCATAGTAGGCATAATCCCACTCACACCCGTTATTGGTCTCAGGAAAATTTACATAGCTATTTTGAACTTAGAACTCAGCGTCCTCAAAAGGTAAATGTCTGGAGCGGTATTTATGGGGAACATGTTATTGGGCCATACTTCATAGATGGTCAAAAATATTTGGATCTTTTGCAACAGCAAATAGTTCCAGAAATTAGACGATTGGCAGGTCCTCGATTTAATGAAGTGTGATTTCAACAAGATGGCTGTCCAGCACATAATACACGTTTGGTTTTGGATTATTTAAATAATACTTTTCCAGACCGTCTTATTGCTGGATTGAGAGCTACAATACCGTGGCCCGCTCGCTCTCCTGATCTGGCTCCTAACGATTATTTTTTTTGGGGTTATGCAAAATCCAAAATTTATGGTTTTCGGGATGATAGCGCTATAAATCTTGATGAATTGCGTGTAAAAATTCGCAATGTTTTTCAAACAATTACACCTGTGATGTTAAACAATGTTCGAAGAAGTTTCTATGATCGCTTAGGACATTGTTTAGCGGAAGGCGGTGGATTGTTTGAATACTTGCTTCTTCACTTATTTATGTAGAATTATTTTTTTAGTTTTTAGTTGGGATTATTTAGAATAACATGTTTTCATTCCTTAGAATCGAAACAATAATTTTATTATTGTTTTGATTCAAAAAAACTCTGATAAGCAATAGCGAATTTTATCTCCTACATGCGTAAATAATTATGAAAAACATGAAATACGGCAGTACATCCCAACCCGTCCGTGGTTACAAAGTTACTGAGGATTGAACGAAAGCGAAGCGCGCCGATTGGTCGCGCGAACCTCGGCTGCAGTGCTTAGAGGGTTATCGCAAATTCGTCCGGTCCATTGCTATATACCTAGTAGGGTGCCCCTGTCTGTATAATATTATACATATAATCTATATAAATAACTAAGTGAAAATTATTTACATGCATGCAAAAAACTTAAATTTTTAAAGATAGTTTTAAATGTTTTAATTCAATTTTTTTTGTAATACAATTGTTCAAAGCTTTGATTGAAATACAATTTATAATAAAGAAATAAATTTTAAAAAGTTATTGTGTTTAATAAAGTTATAAAGTTTTATATGTTTGTAGTACAAAACAGATTATCAAACTGGGGTTTACTAATATATTTTTGATCCGTAAAGATATTATTTTTAAAACTTGTATGGAACTTTTTTTTTAATTAAAATGGGAAAAGCTCAAGAAAGAGTAAAAGTTTAATTCATTTTTAGAGATAGTTTCAAACGTTTTAATTATATTTTTTTGTAAAACAATTATTCAAAAATTTATTTGATAACCAGAACACAAAATATGTTTCTAAAACTTCTTTAAAATTCAATTGCAGTTGGATTGCATGAGCGGATCTCATGGTCTACATAGGACCGCGAAAATAAAAAAAAACAGAAAAATTATTTAAGAATAAAATGTATCAAAAGGAAAAAGTTCAAAAAAAGTTGACGAGGCGTCAAAGTTTTACCTCTCTTAACGTCTATGATTGCTCATAAACTATAAAATAAGTTCAATTTAGCGGGGTTCAAGTTTTTCTAATTAAAAAATAATTTCTCAAATTTTTGATAAACCGGTCTTAAAATGTTTCTTTGCAAAAAAAACTAAATCTGGCAATACTTACTCAATCATTACAAAGAAAATGAAGATCTTTTATACCCTTAACACATTATCATTACAGCCTTTAAAATATACCCGTGATCCGGGCCATGCCCCCCTTGAAATGTCTCCTGGATCCGCCCTTAGATTGACGCAATTAGTATTTTGCTGTCTTACATTGCCATAAAATGTTTTAATTGATCTTGATTTAAAGGTCTTGTAAAGATACAATGAATATTTTTGATGCAAGAAAACTCCATAAAAGTAAATGCATAGAGTTAATGTAATCCCAAAACTTTATGATATATTTTTTTGCTCTTCTTTCATAATAACTATCAGCCAACAAAAATACCAATACACGAAGAAAATCACAAAATAAAAAAAAATAAAAAAACTCGGAGCCCACTATCTGTCGCTTCAGAAGTGGCTAATGCATTGACAATTCGCGAATAGAATTCCAGGATAGACGTGCTTAAAGGTCATTCGACGCGAGTGATCAGTGATCAGGTAGGGAGGGATATCCTTCTGGTTAATATATTTATTCTTATAGTAAAATACGAAAAATAAATACGAGTCGAATTCTGTCATTCTTCTAAGAACAAACACTGCTAAGTCTTTGTTTTAAATAAAAAGAAAACAAACTATTGATAGCTTCTGCCACATTTATTCTAAAAGTTTTTAACCCACTTGACTACAGGCAGTTTTGTTGATTATTATAGATTTTAGGCCACATTAATTGTTGCTTAAACAACTTTAAATAACTATTTTAAACACGGATAAGATTACAAGTTAAAGAATTTAAGGGTCAGCAAATATTACATTTAAAACAAATTATATATTAATTACAGTAAGTAAAATGGTATCTCTTATTATTCCTTTATTTGAAGATTCTTTTATTTGATTTTCTAAAGACCTTTGGTTTCTAATAAATTTAATATAGTTACAATATATTTAATATAGATACAATTATCGAACAATTAAAAATTAAACTGTGAAAGGGATTCGCGGCCATTGTCTAATGTTTCAATGGTTTTTGGGCTGTTAGGCCGGCGTCGATTGTCTAAATGACTTGACGTTTCGCCAACACGAGCGGTTGGCATCTTCAGAAGTTGCTTCCTGGTTGACAGTATGCGAACTACTGGGCTTTGCGCGGAGCATACGTTAATTTTCCAACGGTGCCGGCCAATGAGAACGCGGCAGCCAGTTACGACAATGGCGCCAAGTTTAAACTGTAAATCGACCACTCGATGCTAACAGCGCCATTTATTTTCTTGATAGATTGGTGAATGAATTTTATGATCCTTTAGTTTGACTATGATTAGAATAATTATTATTTAGGTATTGTAGATTATTGTATAGGTTTTAAAATTAAAGTTACAATGTGTATGTGTTTATACTATTTTATTAGTTTTTTAGGGTAAATAGAAATATAAATAAATGATATTATACATATTAAATTTTATAATTCAGCTTTTATTGTTATAGTGCCCTATACAGGGTATTTCTAATAACATGCTAATATTTAAGGGGGTGATTCTTGGACCCATTTTAAGAAAAAAACTTCATATGAATGTATGTCCTAAACGTCTTATCTTTTGAGATACAGGGTGTTAAAATTTTAAGAAAAAAAAATTTTTATTGTCATTTTCATACCACTTTAAATAGTTTTATGAAAATTGGTGTACGGCGTTTATGCATTAAAGAGCACTTTTTGACCTAAGAAACATTTTTTTATTTCCAACAGTGGCGTCCGTACTGGACTCTGACTAGATATTTTTGAAGGAAAAAGTAGTCCGCCACTGCTTTCTCTTAAAATAAAAATTATTTTTGGAGTCCTCGGTCAATTTAAAACAAATTTGGTTACTTGACTTTTTTCGTACGATTCACCGTTTTCCCATAAAAAATAAATTCACTTATTTGCATCTCACTGGACCAATTACGAGAAAAAACGATTTATGTAACTTTGAACAATAATTTCTTCAAAATGTTTCTTAGGTTAAAAAATGCTCTTTAATGCATAAACGCCGTACAGCAATTTTCATAAAAATATTTAAAGTGGTATGAAAATGACAATAAAAAAATATTTTCTTAAAATTTTAACACCCTGTATCTCAAAGAGAAGACGTTTAGGACATACATTCATATGAAGTTTTTTTCTTAAAATGAGTCCAAGAATCACCCCATTAAATATTAGCATGTTATTAAGAAACATCCTGTATATGTTATTTATTTATTTATTTACAAATCAGTACACTACAGAATAAGATATTCTAAATGGTACGAAAACAATACAACAAAATTAAATTCCAAACAAATTACATTAAATTAAACTAACTTAAGGCAAATAAACCATATAAGCAAGACAGGTCTACATACTTCCACTTAACAATCTTTTTAACGCAATCAAATTAACAGAAAAGATGGCACAATCAGAGAAAAACCTATACTAATTATAAACCAAACGGTCAACAAGCATTACATCCATAGTTAGTTCTGTTACAAGGTTTCTTCTCTCGAGTTGATCATTTTGGATTATATGTGAATCTTAAATTATCCTTTGGTTCGATACACCTGCAGTTAATTTTTGAACAATTGTCTCTTGTTCGACTTTAGATAATCTCTTGGTCCTTAGTTCATCAGTGTGCCCCACATGAGTTTCAACAAACTTTACAGTCACAGATCCTAAAAGAAAATTAAAAAGATTAGCTGTAGTAATAAAATTATTAAAAAAATGTTTACCCTCGGCTGAAATGTTAACCATAATTCTTGAAGGACATGTTCCATGAATATGAATACTACCTCCACTTTTCACACTACGTTTTTGAGCTGTGCTGGCAAATCCTAAAAAAGAATAATACCATACAATAATTATACTTCCTTATACATCACTACACAAGCACCTTTGTAATCACTTCTGTTACACTCATATACTTTCTTTTCTTCACCGTGTGCATATTTTCTTCCTGTACGGCAAGCATAGTCTACTTCTCTATTCTCCTGGATCCTCCAAGCTGAAAACTCTTCAAAATTCCTAAAATCCAAAGTAGATTCTTTTATAGTTAACTTATGAAAAGTACTTAAATGTTTAATCAAGTCTGTATGGAATGGAAAAGAAGTTTGGTTTATGCAAATTGGGCATATGATATGCTGAGTTCTTTTGGATCCTTCTGATGTAGAAACTATATCTTGGTCTGAGTGATTTGTACTTATATGTCGGTTTTTAGTCGATATACTTGAAAATTCTATGTTGCAAAATTGGCAAGTCGTCAGTTTATTCCTAAAAATAAATAAAACAAGATTAAATTGAATCATAACCTAGAAATATCAAATAAGAGCAATAAACTTACTTTTCCAGTTCCATATTACGGGTCTAATGGCCTGAAATAAATAACAAAATGCTTTGGCAATAAATAAATCGCTGTCGAAGCTCAATTTCCAATAATAATTATAAAAAGAACAAGAGCATGGAAATATATAGGCGGGAAATCAGCAAACATCCAATGCATCCAATGGATTCTACGAAGCGATTTTATCCGATGCCAAACGAAGTGCCCTTCGGTTCAGATTGATGATAGTGCCTTCTGATTGGTTCGGCACCGTTGGAAAATTAACGTATGCTCTTTGCGCGGTCGTAGCTCGTATTTATACGTTCGGGAGGCAGTGGGCGGGGCTTCGGTTACTTTCGGTTCCAATCGGCTCCGATCGGTTTTGTTCGTAAAGGGTGCAATCCTAGCACTCTTAATTATGGGGATCCATGTTTTGTTGATCTTAACTGCTTCCTCTTTCTTATTAAAGTTGTTGCTATGCTTTTCTATCTCTATGGCTTCTCTGTAGAGTCTGGAGTGGTATGCCGATGTGGTCGCGAGTACTTGGGTCTCCTCAAACTTTATACGATGGTCCGTTGTAAGGGTATGTTCTGCCACGGCGGATTTGTCTGTCTGCCCCAAACGACAGTTGGCTTTATGCTCTTTAATCCTGGTGTTGATCGAGCGTTTTGTAGTTCCTATGTACACGCTTCCACATGTGCACGGAATTCCTGAAGACGAAAGTGGATCTCTTTTGTCTTTGGCCGATCGAAGGCATTCTTTGATTTTCCTCGTTGGATTGAATATTGTTTTTACATTTTTCTTTCGTAGCAATCGACCAATTCTGTCCGTAACCCCCGGAATAAAGGGCAGAAATGCTTTTGCCACTGGCTGGAGTTGTTCGTTCTCTACGGGTCTGGTATTTGTTGGTTCCATTGATCTTTTGATTTCTCGCTCTGAATAACCATTGGCCCTTAAAGCATTATGAATATGTGTAAGTTCTGCGTTTAGCGCCTCGGGTTTGCAAATTCTTCTTGCCCTTTCTGTAAGGGTTTTTATGACTCCATATTTCTGACAAAGGTGGTGGTTGGAATCCCTATGTAGATAGCGATCTGTATGTGTGGGTTTTCTGTATACCGTGTGGCCTAATGATCTGCCTTTACGCGTTAATAATACATCAAGGAACGCTAGTTTGTTGTTGTCCTCGATTTTCATCGTAAACTGTATATTTTCATGGATGCTGTTGATGTGTGTCAGAAATTCTTGCAGTTTATCTTGTCCATGGCTCCATATTGCAAAAGTGTCATCCACATATCTATACCAAACTTTTGGCTTGTAAGGGGCACTGTCTAAAGCAAGTTGTTCGAACTTTTCCATGAAGAAATTTGCTACTACCGGGCTGAGAGGGCTTCCTATTGCTACTCCTTCAGTCTGTTCATATATCTTGTTGTCCCATGTAAAAAAGGTGGTTGTCAAGCAATGTTTGAACAAATTGGAGATATCTTCTGGGAAGTTGTCATATATAATATATGTTCCATTGCATCCTTTAGGGGCACTCTTGTAAAGAGGGATACCACATCGAAACTTACTAATATATCATTGTCTTCAAGAACTAAGTCTTTAATTTTCGAAATAAAATGGGTCGAATCCATGACAAAGGAATCAGTCAGTCCGATGTGTGGTTGCAGAAGTGATGATAGGTGTTTAGCTAGATCATATGTGGGTGAACCGATAGCGCTTACAATGGGACGTAGCGGAATGTTGGCTTGAGAATACAAACCACCAGAAGAAATTTAGCAGAAGTCGACACAAAACTATTGGGAATCTTTTATGATCTAAGCAACAGACTCCACCGAACAGACTGGGATAAAATTGATTCAATATCATTTAGAAGCATGGAAAATGAAATGCAAAGAAGCACTACCGCCAAAAAAGTAAATTTGAAAGATTAACAAAAAACACTGGACCAAAGCAAACGCTAGACACTCAAAGAACAGTTATTAATATAAGCAATCGGAACTTGCCTCCGGATGACATCTCCGTACTTGCTAAAGGCGGAAACTTTGCCATAACTCCAAAAGATGTGCCAAAGGAAGACATTATCGCAAATCTTGAATCCGCACTAAGATCTCTGCCAGAAGAAACAGCTCAGGAACTACGCACTGAATAGGCAAGAATTTTACAAAAGGCCAAACCACCCAAGAGTAACCTGAAGCATAAGGAGTTAAGAGCTATTCAAGATCTGAACAAAGATGACAGTATCCTAGTTTTGCCAGCAGATAAGGGAAACACCACTGTCGTAATAAACACCGCCGATTACAAGGCAAAGATAAATGATTTACTGGATCTAAACAGTTATAAAGAATTACGCAATGATCCAACACAACGCGTAATAAGAACAACAAAGACCTTAGTTCGGAAGTCAAGTCTAGAAGAACAAACAAAGAAAATAGTTTGTAAAAGTGACGCTGCAATACCAAGACTCTATGGATTGCCAAAAATACACAAAGCCAACATTCCGCTACGTCCCATTGTAAGCGCTATCGGTTCACCCACATATGATCTAGCTAAACACCTATCATCACTTCTGCAACCACACATCGGACTGACTGATTCCTTTGTCAAGGATTCGACCCATTTTATTTCGAAAATTAAAGACTTAGTTCTTGAAGACAATGATATATTAGTAAGTTTCGATGTGGTATCCCTCTTTACAAGAGTGCCCCTAAAGGATGCAATGGAACATATATTATATATGACAACTTCCCAGAAGATATCTCCAATTTGTTCAAACATTGCTTGACAACCACCTTTTTTACATGGGACAACAAGATATATGAACAGACTAAAGGAGTAGCAATGGAAAACCCTCTCAGCCCGGTAGTAGCAAATTTCTTCATGGAAAAGTTCGAACAACTGGCTTTAGACAGTGCCCCTTACAAGCCAAAAGTTTGATATAGATATGTGGATGACACTTTTGCAATATGGAGCCATGGACAAGATAAACTGCAAGAATTTCTGACACACATCAACAGCATCCATGAAAATATACAGTTTACGATGGAAATCGAGGACAACAACAAACTAGCGTTCCTTGATGTATTATTAACGCGTAAAGGCAGATCATTAGGCCACACGGTATACAGAAAACCCACACATACAGATCGCTGTCTACATAGGGATTCCAACCACCACCCTTGTCAGAAATATGGAGTCATAAAAACCCTTACAGAAAGGGCAAGAAGAATTTGCGAACCCGAGGCGCTAAACGCAGAACTTACACATATTCATAATGCTTTAAGGGCCAATGGTTATTCAGAGCGAGAAATCAAAAGATCAATGGAACCAACAAATACCAGACCCGTAGAGAACGAACAACTCCAGCCAGTGGCAAAAGCATTTCTGCCCTTTATTCCGGGGGTTACGGACAGAATTGGTCGATTGCTACGAAAGAAAAATGTAACCACAACTAACCAACGAAGAAAATCAAAGAATGCCTTCGATCGGCCAAAGACAAAAGAGATCCACTTTCGTCTTCAGGAATTTATCGCATTCCGTGCACATGTGGAAGCGTGTACATAGGAACTACAAAACGCTCGATCAAAGATTAAAGAGCATAAAGCCAACTGTCGTTTGGGGCAGACAGACAAATCCGCCGTGGCAGAACATACCCTTACAACGGACCATCGTATAAAGTTTGAGGAGACCCAAGTACTCGCGACCACATCGGCATACCACTTCAGACTCTACAGAGAAGCCATAGAGATAGAAAAGCATAGCAACAACTTTAATAAGAAAGAGGAAGCAGTTAAGATCAACAAAACATGGATCCCCATAATTAAGAGTGCTAGGATTGCACCCGTTACGAACAAAACCGATCGGAGCCGATTGGAACCGAAAGTAACCGAAGCCCCGCCCACTGCCTCCCGAACGTATAAATACGAACTACGACCGCGCAAAGCCCAGTAGTTCGCATACTGTCAACCAGGAAACAACTTCTGAAAATGCCAACCGCTCGTGTTGGCGAAACGTCAAGTCAATTAGACAATCGACGCCGGCCTAACAGCCCAAAAACCATTGAAACAATTAAAAATTATATTAAATTTTTGTATATTAAAATGATACACGATAAATCAAAACTGTATAAGTAGGCTTATCAGAAACTCTATGATTAAAATATTTTATTTTTGCCTCTAGTAGGTATATGCACGATGAAAAATACTACATGAATTAAATTAACTTAAATGGTAAGAGAAAAATACGGGCGTATGATATCAGATACATGACAGATACCGAAAATTTGAGATGGTATTAAAATTTTACAAGAGCAGAAGGCAAAAAATGTATATTTTAAAATGTTACTATCACTTAAATTTTACCAAAAAAAAATTAAATACATGTAATTTTTTATTTTATCATTGGCAGTTCTTTTAAAGTTAATAAAATTAATAGACTTTTATCTGGCATTTTGTGCCTAAGAAACAGTTCTTAATTAAATATAGAAGGGTCGTTAACGATAAATCACCAAATCCTTTACTGGTAAACTCGCCCTTAAATAAATGCTGTTCAAATTAATTTATTTAAAAAAATAAGAAAATAGACAAACAAAATATATAAGGGAATTTTATTTTTACAGAAAATTACGAAAAGAAAAAGTTTAAATACTGCAACTTCATTGTACATTACTATTACATAATTTGGAAAAAAAGCATTATATTTTGTTATTAAATAAATTTAATCAAAATAACAGATTTTTATTAAGTACATGCTTCAAATACATTAACAAATAAAATAAACGATTCAAAAATAAATTAAGGATGACAATTTAAAAACAAAAATAAAAAGTAAACTCACCAATATCAAGCTTGGCATCTCCATTTTGCGGACTTTTTTCATTATTAAAAACGACCACTTCGGGTACCTTTTCTTCTCCAGGTAACATTTTTTCGTCGGCACCGTCAACTTCTGGGCTCGCTTTTACTTTAATGAGCGACTTCGGTCGAGAAAGTGCGTCTTCTGCAAAAATGCACCATTTGTTTTATTTTTAAAACTGGTTTAGGTACACAGTAACGCAACTCTGTGGTTCTTACTGAATATACAGTAATAACTAATAACCCTAGTTTGTTTATTTATTTTTGAATATACATTTACAAGTACCGGTAATACAGAAAAAATACTAAACTTATGTTATAATACAACAACCTATAAAAAGAGCTGTGGATTATGTCTATTAAAATGTTAGAAAATTTCTCTTTTCTATCACTGGGTTAATATACAAGTCAATAATTGATTAATGTAAATATATACAGTACATATAGAACTTAGATATTAATTCTGGTGTGGTACATATTTATAAGTGATGCACTAATATTTTGAATTAGACAAGGTGTTTTAAGAAAGTAGGGCAACAATATCGTTGTAAACCCACTATATATATTGTGATTTTTGGACTAACTTTAAATTTCTAGCAGAACACTATTTAAGATACCATTTGTAATATTTCAACTATTTTCTATATACCGGGTGTTTCTTAAAGGTGGTTCCCCCCTATAACTTTTTTAATTTGGTAAGATGGAAAAATGAAATTGGTCTTGTATATGACCCAAAAATGCATTGAATGGCGTGTTCAATTGTTTCTGATGATTTCCGGTTTCACCGGAAATGACCTCAACTTTTAAATTCTAAATGAAACACCCTGTATTTTTTTACCTATTCGATAGAAACACCCCATATGTCAACTTTTGACATTTTCCTTTAAAAATATTAAATTTTTAAAAATTCAATCTAGAGTGCCATGACGTCGTTAAAACAACCAATTGTAAGTCCAGAAGCCGTGGAAAAATAGTTTAAACTATATTTAATGTCTTTTCCAGAAAGGTAAAAAGATTTCAAAATTTTATTTCTAGGCATAACTAATTTTTTTCAAATGTAACGATAGTGGCTCGTTAGCATATTCGAAAAGAGCATTTTTTTGTGAATAATTTGATACCCCACACTTGATATTTGGAGTTAAACTAAAAAAGCTAAAATATTAGTAGTTGTTGCTTATAAGAATAATAATAATTATATTATTATTAATAATTATTATACTTATAGGAATTTAAATCAAAATGCCACACACACAATTAACACAGCAATAACTTTAAATAACTGACTCGCATTTAATTATTAAATTATGTAACACCATTGTTTAACATCAACGTTTTTGTTTATTTCCAAGCCTACCTGACAAAAGTGCCGAAACGCATATGACTCTTTTAATCGAATGCCACGGCCCCGATGTTTTAATGGTTTTATAAGCAACAACTACTATGCCTATTTTTTTGCTTTTTTAGTGTTGATTTAACTTAAAATATCAAGTGTGGGGTATCAAATTATTCACAAAAAAACTGCTCTTTTTGAATATGCCAACGAGCCACCAACGTTCCATTTGAAAAAATTGAGTTATGTCTAGAAAGAAAATTTTGGAATCATTTTACCTTTCTGGAAAAGACATATAATACGTCAAATAATTAAAACTATTTTTTCACGCCTCACGAATTTATAAATCATGAAACCCCAAAGTGCAAAGTTTAACGCTCTTTGATGGCCTTTAAAGTCAATTTAAAAAAAAGCAACCTATAATAAAAAACAGCTCATTAACAAAGCGAACGGCTTTTCTTTTTTTTTTTATCTTGGGACGGTCCACGAAGGCTAAAGGCCTAAGTATTAACGTACAGTGGCTGTTTTAAGTGTGGTAAGAGAGACTTTATTAACACGGGACTTAAATGTTTGGAGATTTGGAGAAGGGGAAAACTTCTGCAGGCAGCGGTTACATAGTCTCTAGAATGAAGGAACGAACAAGGTGGGAAGATCGGGGCCTCTGAAGTTAGACTGTAAATGGATGCATAAAAGTGGTACTACGTGTTGCTCTGCTAGAAAAGAAACTATAGTGGCCAAGTGAAAATGCCTATAAAAGACCGACAGATCCCCTACAGCCCGTCGTTAGCGTGGGATCATTAATATGACGAACAGCTCTTCTTTGAATGGAATCAATAATGTTAGGAGTTGTAGGAGACGTCATTCCCCAGACATAATAACAATATTTTAAAGAGGGTCTGATTTGGTATACATACAGAGTATACAAATTAGAAGGAAAGAAATACTTTCTGGCTCCAAAAAGGAATACAACTTTTTTTGGAGCTGCTGACGCTATAGATGTAATGTGTTTATGTTAGTTAATAATATTAAATGACTCTTTGGTCTGCAGAACATGGCTGCTCATGTCTAAAGAAGGATTGGTACACTTTTATCGCGATAGCGACTATCACTGTGTTTTGGAGGCATTAAACGGGACAAGATTTTTGGTGGTCTAATCCTAGATTAATTTAAGGTATTGTGAAAGAGATATCTGTATTACCCTGCGCTTGTTTTACCGATCAGGCTTAGAAGCTGGCTTGGAAAATTGAATATTAAAGTGGAGGGTATCGGCAGTAAAACTATGAATAGGATTGATTGTAGAAGAGAGAAGATCATTGATGTGAACAAGGAACAGAGTTGGTGCCAGTACTGAGCCCTGGGGCCGCCAGCATTAATTTGGTAAAAGCTGGAAGAATGACCATCTACAGTAACTGATATACGTCGATAAAAAAGGAAACTGAAAAGCCAAGAACAATGCTTCTATGAAAGACTGTGGCAACGAAGTTTGTTAAAGAGCGCATCATGCCAGACCTGGACAAAAGCTTTGGATATGACAAGAGCTATGATCTGGGATTCATCAAGAAACTCAAGGGACTTGTTCCAGTTGTGTGAGGCAAAGGAAAGAAGATCTGCTGTGGATCTTTTGTGACGGGAGCCACACTGTCTCTCATGTAAATCTTGGTGTTTTTCCAATACTTTAAGATTTGGGAATTAATGAGTTTTTCCATTACCTTTCAAACAACTGAAAGAAGAGATATATGTCCATAGTTGGAAGGGAAAGATTTGATACTTCTTTGAGGACACACATGCAACTTTCCAGCTTTTCAGAAAAATAATCGTAGAGATCGAACGCTGTTAGAACAACACCGATACGTCACGGTTTTATATCAGTTTGCCACATGAGACCGTGACGTATCGGTGTTGTTCTTACAGCGTTCGATCTCTAAGAGATTCGAAAGAGGCGAGTTAAGATGGGTGCAAGCTAGGGAGCACATTTTTTTAAGACGACTGCTGGTATGTCTTCCAGCCCAAAGAACTTTTTGGTATTGATCTGTTTGATCCTAAAAATGATATCGGACATGATGGTTATGAGGAACATAGCAAGGGTGGGAAGAAGATTAACAAGAGGATCAAGGGTAGAATTGGCAGCAAATTGTTTGGCAAATACTTCGGTTGGGATCCAGAATGTTAAGAATGGGAACAGTAATCTAAGATTGAAAAAGAAAACTACTTTCCGGTGGAAACAAAAATCCAAGCTTTTTGGAACCTGCTGGGTTATTGTCGAGAGTATTAAAGAAACACCAACAAGGTAAAACTAATCTTTGTTCTGCAGTACTTGACTATCCATAAATAAAGGGTGACAATTAATAGACCCTTTTCGACAACAAACATGATTGTGTATTGGGTGGAAAGTAGAAGAGTCATCATATAAATTAACAGGTATACTTCAATAGGAAAAGGGATCCTGATTGCAAAGCACAAGGTTTAAATGAAAAACCGTAGGAAGTTTGTTAAGGAGCCTTAGATAGGTAAAAAGCAATCATCTGAGCTTGGCAGGAACTTGAGAGACTTGGTTCAGGTATGTAAATCAAAAGCTAGAAAATTTGCTGTAGTTCATTTGTAGTGGAATTCAGACTGGCATGTGTAGGTTTGTGTTTTTAAAATTTGGAAATTGATATTTCACCAACTTACAAACAACTGGAAAATACAATATAGGTCTAAGATTAAAAGAGAGAATTTTGAACCGTTGGTTTTGATGGTGAATTAGGATGTGTGCAAGTTTATGAGGACATTTTTTAAGCGCTGGTACCTCCTAGCACAAAAGGTTTCTTGGTATAATGAAACGCCATTGTTGAAACGGAAAAAATAATAGCAAAATATTTAAAAAAGATCTAAGGTATTTCTTTAAATGTAGAAATAAAAAATAGTTCTTGCTTCTATGCTGACTTGTCAAAGTTGTTTACAGGAATTTTAAATAAGCTTTTTGTTAGCTTGAATTTTTTTAAATATATCATTATTATAGGATTAAGAAAACTAATTACGGTTTATGTTAAAATGATTTGTAGTTCTTGTTGGTACATTAAATATAGATTTTAATGCCCAACTGAACTGTTGACTAACTTTGGTGGGATCTTGACAAAAAAAATAGGTGAATACTCAAAAAATAACTAAATAAATAAAAGTCTTTTTTTTAAGAGTATTAAGTATTTTTTTTACACAAAACTGTTCATAAAAAGGATATAATATGTTTCTTTAAAGAAAATAAAGTTTCTGTTTTGTTTAAATTTACTAAAACTATAAAAATTAACTGGAGATATTTGCAGATATAAATTAAAATTTCTATTCATGCACCTGTAGAAAAATATTCGGTTCTAAATTTAAAAAACAAGTTAAAAAATTAATTTAAAAACCCTAAATGTCAATAAATCATTCCTTAAATTTGTCTTTTATACAAAAAAAAACTTAAACGCTAAACATGTTTTTATACGGTAATCATCATTTTGTCAAGAAAACTTTATATTTTACCATTAACTATCCAAATATACAGGGATTTGTTTGTGCAGATAACTAATAAATTTGTTCCAATACATTAAACTACAGCAAAAAGAACCGTAATTAAATATTTTATTTTTATATTCGTTCTTCCATCATATCTTGGGAACTCCAGAGGCTCAAATTAAAAAAACTAATACTTTGAAGTATTTCAAAAATATCAAAAAAATCGTAGAAATATGCACGTTTTTATTTCATACAGACTAGTTTGTAAGAGTACATCGAGGTAAATATTATAAAATAAATATTTTCTGTTTAAAGTTTTATATTGGCAGGGTGTGCGATGACAACGACATCTGACGGCAGCATAAAATCAAAAAAAAATCATAAACTCTCCAAGTCTAGTGTCATCACAAGCTGTTCTGATCTAATATCACATTTAAAGGGCTAACTGTGATTAGACCGAAACTCTTTTTATTTAAGAAAAGATTTTTAGCAGATAGTTCTCTTATAGGCACAGAAAGAGATTTGACATGTTTTGAATCAAAAAAAAATATGGGCCCCCTTCATAAAATTTGGGATTTCTTTATAATACTCATTATTTTTAATTAAAATTTAAATTTTAAAAGAATTTTCTATTTAAAATTTTAAAATTTTTTAATTTTTAAAAATTTAACCCCCCAAAAATTTTAAAAAATTTTTAAAAGGGAAAAATTTAAAAATTTTAAAAGGGGTAAGGGGCCCCGGGGCCCTTTTTCAAATCAAAAAATTTCCCTTTTTGAACCCGGGGGGAAATTTTTTAAAAAAAACCCCCTTTTTTTTGAAAACTTTTTTTTTGTTTTTGGCTTTTTTTTTTAAAAAGAGAAAAAAAGTTTTGGTAAAGGGGTTTTAAAAATTTAAAAGGGGCCTTTTTAAAAATTTTGGCCCTTCCCCAAATGGGTTAAGTCCCCCAAATTTTTTTTTTTTAAAAAATGAAAAAAAACCCCCCCAAAAAAAAAAAACTTTATTTTGCTTTGGTTCAAAAGTTTCTTTTAACCCAAAAAAATTTTTATTTATAAATTTAAAAGTTTTTCTTTTGGGGGGTTTGGGGAAAAGGGGAGAGCCAGCCACCCGGGGGGAATTTTCCCAAAAAATTTAAATTCCCCTTTTTTTCCTGTGAATTTTTTTTAAAAGGGGGAAAATTAAAAAATTTAGTTTTTAAAAAAATTTTTTTAAAATTCCCCAAGTTAAGTACATTTGAACAAAAAATTAAAAAAAGGGCTAACCCAAAAACCCCCAAATTTTTTAATTTAAAAATTTTTATTTTGCCCCTTTTTAAAAAAGAAAAAATTTTTTTAAATTTTTTGGGGGGTGAAAAAAAGAAAAAAGAAAAATTTTTTTAAAAAAATTTTGGGTTTTTTTAGGTGTTTTTTAAAAGGGGTATCCAGTTTTTTTTATTTTTAACGGCCGTTTTTACCAGTAGGGGTTGGGGTTAAAAAAAAAAACCAAAAATTTTTCAAAAAAAGGGAAAAAAAAAAAATTTTCAAAAGTCTAAAAAAATTTTTAAAAAAAGGGGGTTTTTAAAAAAAACTTTTTTAATGAATATTTTTTTTAAAAATTTTTTAGGGAAAAGGGGAAAAGGCCCCCCAAAAAAATTTAAAAGACGTGCCGAGCGTTTTAAAATATCCCCAGGGCAAAATGAGGGGTTTTTCCCAACCCTTTTTGGATTTTTTAAAAAATTTTCAGGGTAATAACAAAAACTCCCCCTTTTTTTTCCCCGGGTTTTTTTAAAAAAAAAGGTCAAAAATTTTTTATTTTTTAAGGGGGGCTTTTTAAGCCGTGCAATAAAGGGGGGTTTTAAAGAAAAATTTCTTTTTAAATTTAAAATTTTTTAAAAAAATTTCCAAAAATTTTTTTTTTTAAAATTAAATTTTTTAAAAATTTTTTACTTTTTCTGGGTTTGGGGTTTAACATTGAACCCCAAAAATTTCCCGTAGTTTTAATTTTAAATTTTTCTTTAAAAATTTTTAATTTTAATTTTTAATTTTGGGTTTTTTTTAAACCCAAAACTTTAAAATTAAAAAAGGTTCCCAAATAAAAATTAATTTTTTAAAAGGGAAAAAGGGGGAAAAAAAATTTTTTAAAGGGGTTTTAAAATTTTAAAAAACAATAAAGAGCATTCTTTTTACATTTTCAAAAAAATTTAAAATTTTTTTAAAAAAAAGCCGGGGAATTTTTGAAATCTTAAAAAAGGGAAATTTTGTTTGTTTAAAAAAATTTTAAAATTTTAAAAACCCCCCAAAAAGGGAAAAATTTTTAAAAACCCAAAGGGGGGGGAAAAAGGGGTTAAAAAAACCCCTTTTTGGGGGTTTTTTTTGGGGGCCCCTTTGCCGTTTTCCCTTGTTTTTGGGGAAAATTTCTTAAAAACATTCCCGAAGCCCTTGGGTTTGGGGGAAAATTTTTTGGGGGAAAAAAAAAATTTTAAGTTTTTAAAAATTTTTTTTTTTTTTAAAATTGTGGCCCCTTTTGGGGATTTTTAACCCCCCAAGTCTTTGGGGTCCTTTTTTAAAAAAAAGGGAAAAGGGGGTCAAATACAAAAAGCTGGCCCCCCCCAAAATTTTTTTTTTGGGAAAGGGCCGGGGTTTCCTCTCAAAAATGGGTTTAAGTCCCCCAAATTCCCCAATTTTTTTTTTTTCCCGGGGCCCCCGGAAAAGACCTAAATTTAATTTTAAAAAAAAATTAAAATTTAACCCAAAAAATTTTGGGTCTGTTTTAAAGTTGAAAAAATTTTTTTCCCTTTCCTTTTTTAAGGGGGTTTAACATTTTTTTCCTTTTGGGGGGTTTTTAAATTTTTAAAAAAAATTTCGTTTTTAACTTAAAAACCAAAGGGGGCCCCCTTTTGGACCCGGGGGCAAAATTTGGGATTTTTTGGGGGTTGTTTAAGGCAAATTTCCCAAAAAAATGTTTTTTTTCCCCGGAAACTTTTTTTCCAAAATTCAAATTTTTTTTAATTTTGGGTTTTCCCCGGGAATAGTTTAAAATTTTCCGGGTTTTTTTAAATTTTTTTTTTAAATTTTTAAAAAACTCTCGTTTTTTTTGGGCCTAATTAAAATTTTCCCAAAAAACCCCCGGGAGGGGCCAATCCCCCTTTTTTTTAAAAAAAAGGGGATTAAATTTTTTTAAACCCTTTTTTTTTAAATGAAAAAATTATTTTTTAATTTTTAAAACAAACCCCGATAATTTAAATTTAAATAAAAACAAATTTCCAAAGAAAAAATGAACACCCCCAACAACTGGGGATTGGTTCCTTTTTTTTTTAGCCTAAAAAATTTTAAACAGAAATTGGGGGTTTAATTTGGGGGAAAATTTTTAAAAAAAATTAAAAAATTTTTAACCAAAATTTAAAAAAAAAAAATTTTTTAAAAAATTTACAAAAAGGGATAGAAAAAAATTTTTAAAAAAATTTTGGGGAACAAAAAATTTTTAAGGGTTTTTTACCCCTTTTTTTTCCCCCCTTGGAAAATTTTGGCCCCTTGATTTAAAAAGGGGAAAAATTTAAAAAAACCCAAAAATTAAAATTCGAAAAAAAGGGTTTTTTCCCAAATTTTTAACCAAAAGTAAAAACCCGGGGAAAAACCTTTTTTTTTGGGAATGTAGGGATAAAAACCAAAAAAAGTTTTACCCTTTTTTAAAACCTTTTTCCCCGAACCCCAAAAAAACTAAACCCCCCCAAAAATTTTTTTTCCCGGCTACCCCTTTTTCTTTTTTGGTTTTAAAAAGGGGCTTGGGGGGGAAAATTTAAAATTTTAAAAAAAAACAAAAAATTTGTTTTAAAAAAAGGGAAAACGAAAAAAAAGGAAAATGTTAAATTTTGGTTTTTTAAAAGTTTTTTTAAATAGTTCAAAAAACAAAATTTTTTTTAAAATTGAAAATTTTTAAAAACCCCTTCCCTTTTAAAAAATCTTTTTTGGGGAGGGGGCCCAAAAGGGGGGAAAAATTTAAGTTTTTTTTAAAGGAAAAAATTTGAAAATTTTTAAAACCATTATTTTTTTTTTAAAATTTTCCCTGGGACTTTTTTTTTTTAAATTTTTGCGTTTTTGGGCTTAAATGTTTAAAAAAAAGGGACCACCATTTTTAGAAATAATTTTTGGGAGAAAGGCAAAAACCGGAAAAAACGAAATTTTTTTAAATTTTTAAAATTCAAGGGGGTTTAAACTGAAAAAAGGGGCCCTTTCTTTTTTAAAAAAATTTTTAAAAGGAAAAAATTTAAAAAGTCAAAAAAAAGCGGTTTTTTTGGGGAAAGGGTTTTTGTAAAAAAATTTTTTAAAAAAAATAGAAAAAAAATTTGGGAAATTTTTCCCTAATAAAAAAAAACTTTTAAAACCCCAAGTATGAGGTTAAAAAATTTTAAAAAAAAAACCCCAAAAATTTTAAAAAAGGGAAAAATCTTTGTTTTCCCCAAAAAAGGGGTTTGGCCCGAAAGGAAAAAATTGGGGGTTTTTTACCAAAAACGATATTTGGTTTTAAAAAAGGGAAAAAAAAAATTAAAAACAAAAAAACCCGAGAGGAACCCTTTTTTTCCCTTAAGGGTTTTCAAAAGAAAAAAAAAAATAAGAAAAACCCCCCTTTTTTTTTTTTTTTAAAGGGGGTTTTGGGGTCGGGAAAAAAAGGGAAAAAAACCCCCCTTCCCAAAAGGGGTGGGGGTGGCCCTTTTTTGAAAACAAATAACCAAAAACCCCCAAAAATACAACCCCTTTAAAAGGGGGTTTTTTAAAAATTTGGGGGGCCCCAAAAAACCAAAAGGGAATTTTAAAAAAAACCCAAAATGCCAAAAATATCAATCCCCCTTCAAAAAAATGGGGAAAAAATGAACAATTTTTCCCCAATTTTGAAAAATTTTAAAAATTTCTGGCCCCCCGGGGTTTTTTTTAAAAAAAAAACGTATTTTTCCAAAATTTCCCCGGGTTTTTCATCAGGTAAACCGGGGAAAAAAAAATTTTTTTTTGGGTTTAAAACTTAAATAAGGGACAAGGAAAAAGGAAAGGGGGGTTTTTCCAAAAAAATTTTCCAACCAAAAAAAAATTTCCCCCAAAAGTTAAAACCCAAGAAAAAAAAAAAGAATTAAAAAATTTTTAGAAATTTTTAAAAAATTTTTAAAATTTAAAAAAATTTTTTTTTTTTTTCCCCCCTTTTTGGGGCCCCCTTTAAAATTTAAACGGAGAAAAGGGTTTTAAAAAAATTTCCTTTTTAAAAAGAAAAAATTTTTTAAAACCCAAAAAAATTTTGCCGGGGAACCAAAAATAGTAAAAGGTTTTTTTCCCCTACTTGTTGGGGGTTAAACAAAAAATTAAATTTTTTTTTTAAAAACAAAAAGTGGGGATAAAAAAAAATTTAACCCTTTTTAAAAAATTAAAAACGTTTGGGGTTTTTTCTGCCAAGGGGGTTTTCCCCAAAAAAGAAAAGGAAAAGAAAAATATTAAAAGTTGGAATTTTCCCCAAAAAACAAAAAAATTCCAAATTTTTCCCCCAAATTGTGGAAAAAATAAAAAAAAGGTTTAAAAACAAAGAACCCCTACCTTTTAAGAAACCCTCCAAACTAAAGAAAACCCTTTTGGGGAAACCCAGGAAAAATTTAAAAAAGGGAAAATGGCCTTCACCAAAAACAAAAAAAAAATCAAAAGAAAAATTTTTTTAAAAAATTTAAAGGTTTTAAAAAGTAATTTTCCCCAAAAAAAAAAAAAATTTGGGGGGGGCAGCTTCCCCAAAAAAGATTCCAACCTTTTTAAAATTTTTGGTTTTAAGAGAAATTTGAAACGTTCCCGTTAAAATTTAGGGGGAAAAAAAAACCTTTTTAAAAAAAAAATTTCTGGGGGGGAAAAAAGATTTTCCCCCAAAATTTGGGGAATTTGGCACAATGGGTTTAAAAAGGAAATTTTAAAAGGCCCCCCGGGGTTTTTTGGGGAAAAATTCCCCAACCCTTTCCCCGGCCAAAATTGGGGAATTTTGGGGCCTTTTTTTAAATTTTTCCCCCCAAAACATTTTAATTTTTAAAATTTTGGGGAAAGGGGAAAAAACCAGGTTTTTAAAAACCCAGAAAGGGGGGTTTCCAATTTTTGGGAAAAAAAACCCCGCCCTACTAAAAATTTTTAAAATTTAAAAAAAAAAAATTTTCCCGCTTTTAACAAAACTGCAAAAAAGGTTAAAAAATTTGGAAAAAAATTTTAAAAAAAAAAAACCCCCCATCTTTGAAAAAATTTTTAAAAATTTTTAAAAAAAAAGGGAAAAATTTTTCCCCTTGGGGGGCCCCCATCCCAAAATTTAATTTTTAAAAATTTTTTAAAAAATTTTTTGGGGTTTTTAAAAGATTTTAAAATTTTGGGGACAGAAGGGGTTTAAAAAAAAACAAAACTTTAAAACCCACCAAAACTTAAACAAAAAAACCCCAATAAATGGGAAAAACCTAAAAATGATTTTAAAGGGGGAAAAAAGGGGAAAAACTTAAAATTTTTTAAAAAAATTCTAAAAAAACCCACCTTTTAAAAATTGGGAAAAATTTAAATTTTTAAAAAAAAAAATAAAGACTTTAAAAAAACCAAAAATTTTTTTAAGCCCCTTTTAAAAGGCCGGGGGGAAATTTTAAAAATTTATTTTGGTTTCTTTAATTTTTCCGGGAAACCCTTTTTGGAATATATTTCCCCCCCAAAAAAAATTTTTAAAAAAAGGAAAATTTAAAATTTGGGGGAAAAGGAGAAAAAAAGGGTTTGGGGGTTTGGAATTTTTAAAGAAACCCAACTTTTCAAAAAAAAGGGGAAAACAAAAAATTTTTAAAAAAATTTTTTTGTTCCTCTTTAACAAAAGGTTCAAGTGGGGGGAAAATGAAACCCATCCAAAGTTAAAGGAAATGAAATTTTTCCCCTTTTTAAAAAATTTAAAAAAAAATTAAGACAAAAAAACCTTAGAAAAAAAAATTTTGAATACAAGAAAAATTTGGGAAAAAAGGGAAGGAAACAAAGGGGGCATCCCCTTTAAAATTTTTTTTTGGCGGTCCCCAAAAAAAGATAAATAAAAATTTTTGGGGGGGAAAAATTTAAAAAAAAATTTTATGTTTGGACCAAAAAATCTTTCGGGGGTGAAATAAAATTTTGGAAGGATTTTTTTTAAAAATTTTTAAAATTTCTTTTTAATAAACATTTTTTGGGAAAAAAAACCCCAAAATAAAACCCCAAAAACCCCAACCCCCTTCCAAAAAAATTTTTTTTGGGGTTTAAAACCAAAAATTTTTTTTTTTGGGAAAGGGGAATTTAGTAAAAAAAAAGGAAAAAAATTTGAAAGCAAAGGAAAATTTTAAAACCCCCCAAAAAATTGGTTAAAACCTTACAAAAATTTTAAAATAAAAAAAATTTTTTTTTTTTAAAAATTTTTAAAAATTTTAAAAAATTTTCCCTAAAAAAATTTTAAATGGTTTTTAAAAATGTATTTTTGAAAGGATAAAATAAAAAAAGGGGGAAAAATTTTTTTGTACTTTTTAAACCCCTATTTTTTGGGGGATCAAAAACCCCTTTTAATTTTGGGAAAAAAAATTAAATAAATTTTTTAAAAAAAAAAGGTTTTAAAGGGTTTTTTTAAAAATTTTAAAAATTAACCCCCTTTACTTTCAAAATTAAAAATGAAAAAACCTAACTTCTAAAACCCCCCATAAAAGAAAACTTTTTTTTTTATTTTTCCCCAAAATTTAGGAAAGGGTTTTTTTTTTATTTTTTTCTTATTTTCCCTTTTTTTGGCCCGGGGGTTTTAAAAAAGACCCCAAAGAAAAAAAAAAAAATTTTCCTCAAACAACCTTAAAAAATTTAAAGGGTCCCTCTTTTTTCTTTTGCCCCTTTTAAAAAGGGGGAAATATTTGGATTTACCTTTAACATGGTTGATAAGGTTGGGTTTCCCCCAAAACCTTTTTTTAAAACCGGGTTTTTAAAAAACCCCGTAAAAATTTTTAAAAACCCCGGGCCCCCAGAGGTTTGTCCCCACCCCAAAGGTTTTAAAAACCCCTTTTTTTTTTAAAAATTTTAAAATGAAGGTCTTTGGATTTTTAAAAGGGAAATAAATTAAAAGATAATATATAAAAAATTTTTTTCATTTAATTAGATTTTAGCTGTTTTCAAGTAAACTATAAAAAGTAAATTTTTCCTTTATGATTGTAATATAACTGTATTAATTCATTCATTTGGGAATTAACTAAAAAACCCCAAAAAACCCAATACAAATATTTTTTCAAAAAATAGCAAAAAAAAAACCATACAGAACCAAAACAATAGAAAACCGCGAATCCCCATTTTTTTAAATTTAAATTTGACAAAACCATTTTTTAACGCTCCCCCCCGACCAGTGGCGATGGGAGATACTGGGTACAAAGAAAGGGCGTAGATACTGACGAAAAGAACCCCTTTCCCCCCACGTTACCGCTTTTTGGGAAAAAAAACCGGTATGTTAACTGTCTAACAATGTTCAACGCGGTATGTCGCCAAAATTTGATAAAGGGGTTTTGTTTGTGACGTCATCTATTCCCCCAGAAGGTAAATTTATTTTTTTTAAATTTTTTTTTAAATATTTAACTTTTAAAACTAATTTGGATGTCCCCCCTACTATTAAAAACCGTATTGTTTACCCTTGAAAAAAAAAGGCTTTATACTATTTGAAAAAAAAAAAAATAAAAAAAGGATTACGTCACAAATATAAAATTTTCCCCTTTAAATTGGTTTTATATTTGGGGTTAAATGGGATCCAGCACTTCTTGTTAAGTTTACCACCTTTGACAAGGAACGAGAGGCCGATACAATGGGTTTTTTTAAATTTCCAGAACAAAAGCGCATTTTTCCCCTTTCTCAACATTGGTGTTTCAACTACCCCTGCCTCGCATAATCGCTATTTCAATTAAGGGGTTTTTTTGTAATGCGGCTTTTAAAGCATTTTTTCTCTTTTTTGAAAGACACCCAATTTTTGGGGAAAAAAATTCATCGTTTTTTTTTAAATTTTGGCACAAGAGCGCATTGCGGGGCACAATGCTTAATATTGACTGTTTCATCTACCGCAACGGCTCGCGTAATCGAGCTTCGCTGTTTCAATTAATGCTCGCATAATATGACATTATACGGCATTGAGGTGCACTGTGCTCTGGTAGTTGAAAAGCAGCCCATTTTCGCGGAACCACGCGAGCAAGGCCGTAGCCAGTGGGGGGGGTCTGGGGGTCAGAACCCCCCCCGAAATTTTCACAAGAGAAAAAAACTATAAATACAAAGGAGTACTACAACAGATTTCTTAATATTATAATATTAAGAAATCTGTCCTACTACTATAGTGAATAATTTTGTTAATGCTGCTTGAGGCGGAAAACAAAACATTGAGTACAAACGCGTGCGGGGAGCGATGTTCAGTTTTAGTTTGAGAGTATCGTAAGTTGCAGCGCAAGGATCGAGGTTTTACAATCTTAGTTGAAGTATCTTTTAATATTATACAGGGTAACCCAACGAAAAGCTTGCATCCCTATTTGTGACTCTCCTGGTATATTTTGAAAAAAAAGCTCGGACACTTCAATTTTGATTTTTAGGAGGACGTCTCTTCATCTATAGCCGTGCAATACAAGGGTGGTTCAAAAAGAAGATATTGCGTTGTACTTTAGATTTGTAAAAGGAAACCTCCATTTTTTTTGGATTTTCCAAAAAGGTTATAACTTTTGTTAATAAAGTTTATACTTATCTTCAATCGTTGTAAAGCTATTAACGATTATAATAAAATTCCAGAAATAGTGATAATAAGGAAATATATCGTAAAAATAATAATCAATTAGTTTCCATAGTAACAAAACTTTAAAATTAAAAACAACCCCCAAGTAAAAATTAATTTTCTATAAAGTAGGTGGTAATAAATGCTAGAAGTGTTGTCCATTTACCTCCATGGAACAATAAAGATTTTGTTCATATCTATTTCTCACATTTTCAAGCATGTATTAATTATTTGTCTACGTTCAGCCGTAATCCGCTCCCGAAGATCTTAAATAGAATCTAGCTTCGTTCTAAAATTTAAGTTTTCAAATACCCCCAAGGAAAGTAATTTAAAGAACTTAAGTCGAGAGATCTCGGCGATCTCATGGGATCCAATGGGGCCTCGTCTGCCGATCCATTGTTTCGGGAAATGCGTGTCCAAAAACTATCGTACTGAAGCCACGTAGTGTGATGGTGCACCATCTTGTTGGAAATGAATATCATTTTCATTAGAATTAACGTTGTTTTCTATTATTTCTGTAATTCGTGGCTCTATTGTATTTTCTAACATGCCCAAGTACGTCTTGCCCGTCAAGTTTTTAGGAATACAGGAAGGTCCTACAATATGATTTACGAAAATGCTGGCCCACATATTTATTTTTTTAGAAGATTGCGGTTGTACCTCTCGAAACAGATGTGGATTTAAGTCACTCCAATATTGACAATTATTTCTATTTACAGCACCATGTAAATAGACCGTACACTCATCCGAGAAACAAATATTAAATAACATATTTGCAGTGTTGATTAAAAGTTGGGACATAATCGTCTTCATTAAGCTAATGAACAAGTTTTATCTCATACGGGTGAAATTAATTGTCTTTCAAAATTCTCTGTGCTGTTAAGCGTGTAAATCCTGTAGTAGCCGTAGCCAGTCCACGATTGCTTTGGGTGTTGTCAAGTGCTACGTGTTCCAACACTGATAATTCTGCGACTTCATTTCTAACTGGTCGATTTTTTAATGGCGATTACGGCGAATATTAGATAAAGATCCAGTTTCTTCAAATTTTCTCATTAATTAGCCACATACTCATCGTTAATATTTTTGTATTATTATTTTTACCTTTTCTTGAACTGAATAAATTATTGTTTAATATTTATCAGAACTAGATAAGTTTACAATTTGAAATCAAAGACAAAGTTTTCCTATGACATACGATGATACTGATGCTAGATGTTCTTGATGGTATCCATGATTATTATTTTTAGCCGTGCAATCGATTATTATCAGTATTGAGTTAAGTTGGTCAAATTTTAATATAAACTTAAATAACTTTACAACGATTAAAGATAGGTATAAAGTTTATTAACAAAATTTACTAAAAACGTCATAGAGAATCCAAAATTTTTAAAAAATTGGGGTTTTAATCTAAAAATCTTAAGTGTAATGCAATATCTTATTTTTGGACCACCCTGTATTGTACGGCTATAGATAAAAAGGCTTCCCCATAGAAATCAAAATTGACGTGTCCAAGCGTTTTTCCCAAAATATACACCAGGAGTCACAAATAAGAGTGCGACCTTTTCGTTGGGCCACCCTGTATGTAGTACCCCGAAAAGATCACCCAATTTTGCAGAGTCGATACCCCTGACACAAAAGACTAACCCCCCCCAAAAATTTTCCTGGCTACGGCTTTGCACGCGAGCATCACTGGCTCCTTTTACTTAGGTTTAAAAAAAGCAATTAATTTAACTGAATAATAAAATAAACCAAGAAAGAACCGTATGTTACAAGTTTATTAAAAATAAACAATTTTTGTTTACACCACAAACGTGGTCACTTAGGCCTTTTGACCAATTTTATCCAAAAATTGTAACTTTTCAGATTAGCGACAGAAAACTTTTAACTATACGAGTATATGACCAAATAGCGTAGCTGTTTTTTTTTAATCAGATAGAGGTGCCCATATATGTGCCAGTCCAGTGACGTAAGTAAGACACATCTAGAAGATGCCACAGTTAAGCCGAGTAAAAGTTGACTTGGGCCTAATCATTCGCCATAAGGAGGGCTTAATTTAGTTTGAAGTCTTATTGCGAATTAGTTCGTTATTTAGTTCGCTAGTTCTTTTGCACGACTAGTAATGCAAAGCAATAGAGGGTGTTCCACGATCGAGATATTTTTTTTCTCTGGCTCCAATCATATTGAGGCCCCTGATTTAACTACGGAATTAAAGCTTCATCATAACTAAAACATATGGATCTAGTGCTGTGAATGGGATTTTGTAAAAAGGCCTCAGTCTCTCAGGTTTGGTTGTCTTGATGTGAGGTTATGAGTTAGTTAAATGAACTAACGGCGGTTTGCACCACTAATGGCCAATTGCACCGTTGTGGTTTTCTGTTTTCTTAACTAAGGAACGTTTTGAATGTGACTATTGTCATAATATTTGACACCGTCTCAATGCAACTTAGGTTAAGAAGGGCTTAAAACTGCTTAAACCACAGTGGTGCAAACCACCGTAACCCTTAAAAGTTCACAATAACTAAGTAACACTTAGTATTAAGGTTGACCTTAACGATTAATAGCTTTGCACAAGTTACACTTATTATTTTTTTAGTTAAGTATTAAAAATTGTAATTGTAAACATTGTAAAAATTGTCCATTTTTGATGTTTGGTAAATAGAGCCGCTTTATTAGTAAAGAAAAAGAAGACAATTTGACAGAAAAATTAATTTTTGTTCCCCAGAAAGGCCAAATTCGCCTCTTAATGGTGCGTACAGACTAGAGTTGGGAAATACGGTGATTTTCGAATAACCGGTAAAACGGTGACAGCGATTTATAAATAACCGGTGATTTTTAACAGTGATTTCAATCACCGTAGTGATTAAAATTATAACGCTATTGATGAAGAAGAAAAATTATTTAAATCATCAAATATAATATATTGGATCACTGTTGCAGTAAAATATTTGATTTTAAGAGTATTTAATACATAAACAGCTAGTAAAATAGGTAATTTCAAATGAAGTTAATAGGTACTTACTTACTTGGTGGCAGAATTTAAATAAAATAACCAGAAAATGAAATATAACATATATATTATAAAAAGGAACTAACACTCAGGCACAATAAGTATAATTAGGAACATGAAACGAAGAAAAATAATCTAAAAAATAAAAGATATTTCTAATAAAATACAAACAAAAAATAATATCAACTCAAAAACTTTATATAAACATAAAAAAGCAATTACTTTTTACAAAAAGAGTAATTGGCGTTCAGAAAAATAAGATTTTCTGCTTTACTAGCTTTAAGTCTACTTCTCCTATCCGTAATTATCAGACCAGCTTTGGAAAATTGTCTTTCGCACGGAACGGACGTAGCAAGAACGCAAAGCCTTTCTTGGACCACAGCACTTAGGTTTGGAAAATTGAAATTCTGCTCTCTCCAAAATTTCAAAGGGTCTGCATTTCTAGGCAAAATGTCAAATTCTAGGTAACGCTGTACTTCAATGATTGCCCTACTTGTAGCATTATTTTGTGGCTGATCTTTTTTAGTAATATTTTGTTGAAGAGGTCCCCATATTGACAACTCGTCATCGTTATCATCATCGACAGACATGGGTTCGCAATAAGGCGATGCATCATTTTGTTTTTGTTGTAGTTTAGCAGCTACTAAGGAAATAACATGTTTTTTTGTACTGTCAGCTATTGAATTGTTTTGAAAAGCATTCATTTTAAATCTTGGGTCTAGAAAGGCTGCAACTGCTAGAGTACTGCTACTTTCAACCTGTCCTAACCTGTTTTTTATTCCTTCATTTAGCTGCGTAACCATCCGAGCTACAGCGCTATCAAATTTTTTCATCATCAATTTCCTGCACACAGCATAGAGTCCATTTACTAATGGAATGACGAATGAACCTGTTGCATAGTTTTCACCACTTATTGTTTTTGTAGTTTTCTCAAAGGGTTGAAGAACTATAGACAATTCCTTGCAGATCTTCCATTCATTTGGACTGAGAACAGGAATACTTTCGTTGTCTAAAATGGCTATAGTGCTTTTCAAAGCGTTCTCCAAATGCGTTAAACGTTCCAACATATAAAATGTTGAATTCCACCTGGTCTGTACATCTTGTAAAAGCTTCAGTGGTTCTCCATCTGGATTCATTTGTTTTTGAGTCTCTATAAGTTTTTGGGTAGATATAGAACTGCGTTTAAAGTGTCCAACTAGTGTTCTTAGTTTACTTAATAGTTCTTCTAATGTGCGATCAGATAAAGCATCTTTCACAATTAAATTGGGTGTGTGCGAAGCACCAAAAATGTTTCAACCTAAATCTTTGACTATGGCGTTTTTATGTTGCTGGCGTTATCAGATATAACTATCAAAACCTTATCTTGCAAACTCCAATCGGTGATGATTCTGTTAATATTTGCTGCCAGATTTTGACTGGTATGATGTCCTTTTATTGCCGAGCATTCCAATAATATTGACTTAAGTTCAAAATTTTCATTTATAAAGTGTCCAGTTAGGGCAATAAAATCTCATTATTGACAGAAGTCCAGCAATCCGTAGTAAGGCAGATTTTCTTGACAGTCAATGTATTTGTCGACAATTATTAAGACATTCCTCATAACGAGCGGGAATAAGAGTTTTAGAGATTTTTTTCTATTTGGAAGTTCGAATGAAGGATTCAACGCATGAACAAATTCCCTAAAACCCTTGTCTTCAACAATCCTAAAACTTTGATAATCTGTTATGAATAACGAAAAATTTGTCGTTAATTTCATTAACAGTTGATTTTCCAATTCTTCTTGGCAAGTAGCTACTTAATTTTTGTTGATGAGGAACTAATATTTTGGAAGAAGTAACACTACTAGATGGCTGCTCCAAAGATGAGCCAGCAGAACAGCCGATTTGATTATTGGTGGAGATGGATGGTACTGGGTCAAAATTGGCGATTTTGGCAGCATTTTGGGGTTTTTTGGTTTGTAAAAACTCCGCAGAAACAGTAGGATGATTTGAAATAATATGTTTTTTTAAATTTGAATTGGTGGTTTTATAGGACAGTCTTTTTTTGCATATATTACAAGTTGCATAAAAATTATCATTTTCTATAGGTGAGAAAAACTCCAGATTTCACTTGTTTTTTGTTTTTTTGACATCCTGTAAAAGTAACTACAGTTCGAGCTTTTTGCAATAAGACAACCTACGGATCATAATAATAATTTAATAATTTTGTAATTATAAACAATCATTATAGTAATTATTAAAATGATTATTGTTATTTATATCATAATCACACCCAAACCTTATGTAGAAAACACAAGAAATAAAATTCAAACTTGAAATCTCTAGTCTTATTTAAAATTACAAAAATTTGCCATCCTCGGCGCCCTTTAATTTTCCTTCACGACGGCAACAATGCTATTATATCGCTTATTGAAATTCATAATTTTGTCTCATGGCCCATAGCACCTGATACGGGATACCGCATCACATAGGTATACGGTAACAAAACAAATAAAAATAGACATTTGCAATGTCAGAAGAATCAAGAAATAGACACTTTACTTTTCATATTTTCAAAATGGCGATTTCCATTATTAAAGGTTTGCCTTAAATTTATAACTTTAAACCGACTTTGTAATTACCATACCCTAGACAATAATTATTATTGTTTTATTGCAAAAAAGATTGTTCCTTATTTATCACCTTTAACTTCACTATATTATTGAACTGACTAGGTAACACATCCCACAAAACAACACCATATAAGTAAATATCTACATTTTCTCAACCGTTTGAGCCGTTACGAGTGAAGTAGGAAAAGCATGTGGCGGAGATAGCGGTGTTGTCGCTGCTAAACCGTCCTAGTCGCAACGAGCCAAAAATGACCGTATTCCTATTTCACCGCGTGAATTCGCTGTCAAACCGCCTTGGTAGCGGCGAGACAAAAATCGCCGTAGTTCTATTTCACTGTGTGAATTCACTGCAACACACGAAACGGCGATTTTACCGGCGACCTTGCTATTTTACCGTGAAATACGACAGAAGCCGAAAAGCGGCGAAAGCCTCGACAAAATAGATCGGCTTGTATCCCGATCACTGAATAACTGCATAGGCGGAATTTCGATAACCGGTAGCGCCAGTGATTTTTGTTTCACAGTGATTCAGTCACAGTGATTGATATATCGCCCAACTCTAGTACAGACCAGCTCTTCTCTATTTCTCTGGTACAGACCGGGCCAACGAACGCCAATGAATGGGTTCGTTCGAAGAAGTTTTGTTCAGTTTGGACGGTCCAGCGAAGGTTAACGAATGTTCCTTGGCGTTCGCTTGCAACCCGTAGAGTGTCGGTAACATTAAAAGAAAAAGAGGGAATAGGCGAATGCGGTGTGGACGGTTCAGCCAACGAACGAACGAGCTATGAAAGTGTTTTTTTTTTTTAATTAAAATTTTATTTTCCAATTATAAATGAAAAAAAGAGTGGTCCAATGACAACCTATTTCTATTAATAGATTTATATAGAGAAAAGCCACGTCTCTGGAATCGCGCATCCATTTTTGCGGTTTCGTGTCGAACGAACGTTTGCTCAGACAGCGAATGCAATATGGACGGATTTTCGAAGGCCAACGAACATTCGGTATCCATCGCCGAATCTCATTCGTTGGCGTTCGTTGGCCCGGTCTGTACGCACCTCAACAGATTGACAGAAAATTAAATTTTTGTTCCCCAAAAAGTTCAAATTCGTTTCTTACAGTTAATTGTTTAACAAAAATACGGTTTTTATTGCGTAATTGTTAATTATTTGTCGTGTGCATTCATAATGAGTAGCAGCAACCGAGAAAAAGAAAATACTTTTCAGTTAGGAAAAAAATCCAAGATTATAAGCACATAATAGAACAGACTCCGCTTCAATATAAAAAAAATATATAGAAGTTGTCTCTTTAACATTGCAAAAATTTTTACAGGCGTACTTTTTGGATAAAAATATGATAAAAAAAGCCTAAACTTCTTAACTTTTGATCTATCGGGCTAAAAATTATTAAGAAAAAGAAATTAGATTATTTTATTTTATAAATGTGAATGAAATGAATAAGGGCATAAAAGTTGAGATAGTTGTTGATTTTTTCCAAGGCTTTCTTTTAACAAAATTTATAACGGCGGTTTGCACTCACTAACGGCGGTTTGCACCACAATAACTCTTAAAGTTCATAATAACTAAGTAGCACTTATGGCCGATTGCACCAACAAGTTTTGCGACACTAAGTTGTTCTTAAGCATTAAATGCCCCTTAAGTTTAAATGATTTTGCACCAGCTGAAATTGGTCCTTAATGGTCCCTTAACTTTAAGTTTAGGATTTTCTGTACTTAATGTCATTGTTAATGATCCCTTAAGTAATTTGAAGTTGACATTTGACAAATATTTTGTTATTTGTTTAAATTTTTTTTTCGTTTGTAGTTTCAAATAATTAATTTGATAAAATAAATTATGTAGAAACGGGTTTTTAAACAATGGTGTTTTCGATTGTGATATTTTAAATGCGATGTTAATTAGATTTCCAAAAAATGTAGAAACAGTGAATTTTTATTACTTATGGCATTTTTCAGGTTTATTTACCTTTTTTATTCTTTTGGACATTGCTCTGTTATTTTTAAAAGGAACCGTTTTGACGAGATGGATAATCTTACATTTTTCAAAAGATTCAAATTAACGAAGCCAACAGTGCTCAGCTTACTTGAGCAAATCGGAGATGAACTTTAGTTTAAACATGACAAGTTTGTATAGCTTTTAAATTTTAAGTATTTACTTGAAAATTAGGAATATTTAAATTTGTTCACATAAAATAATAAAGTTTTTTTTTCTAAATTATGTATTTGTGTTTATATTTCATATTGACAATAATTGATCCCTTTCCTGGCCGTAAAAGAAAGCGCCCTTGATCTTTTTCCCAAATTGTTTATAAATTTTACAACAAAAATCACAAACTAACGACTGATTTTGTATTATATTGTCTATAAAATTAAAAAAAAAAAAAAATGTTTTAATTATTTACAAAGATTCAAGTCAGATTACTGCTATCATTCAATGACACAAGCTAGAAAAGGAAAGAGCTAATATCAGTTAGTTCTAATTATTCGCGTTGTAAAGGCCAACAAAAAAAAAAGAAGAACGATGCAACATTGCCATCTTTCTAAGTACTCTTAAGTTAAGTTGCAATAAAATCTAATGGTGAAAAGCGAAAACAATTTAAGTTACCCTTAATTTTAAGAGCTTCTTAATAAAGGTCTATTTAAAATACTTTTGGTGCAACCGGCCATTAGTATTAAGGTTGGCCTTAACGATTAATAGCTTTGCACAAGTTACACTTATTATTTTTTAGTTAAGTATTAAAAATGCTGGCCCCATTGTAAAAATTGTCCAGTTTTGATGTTTGGTAACTAGAGCCGCATTATTAGTAAAGAAAAAGAAGACAATTTGACAAAATTAAATTTTTGTTCCCAAAAGTTCAAATTCGTTTCTTATTACAGTTTATTTTGATAAAAATACGGTTTTTATTTGCGAATGTTAATTATTTGGCGCGTGCATTCATAATGAGTAGAGCAACCGAGAAAAGAAAATAGAAAAAGGCTCAACTTTTCATTTAAAGGAAAAACTCTTTATTTAATATAAGCCACGATTATAAGCTCATAATAGAACAGATCGCTTCAATATAATAAAAAATATAAAAAAAAATATATACAAGTTGTCATAATGAGTAGCAAAACTCTTTTATTAAATATAATCCACGATTATAAGCACATAATACAAAAGACTCCCTTCAATATGATAAACATAAAATAACAAAAAATATACAAGTTGTTTCTTAACATTGCAAAAATTTTACAGACGGACTTTTGGATAAAAATATGAAAAAAGGCCTAAACTTCTTAACTTTGATCTACCTCGGTTTATATATTATTAAGAAAAAAAATTGATTATTTTATTTTATATATACTAAATGAAAAGGCATAAATTTTAGGTATGTTGATTTTCAAGGCTTTCTTCCAACAAAATTTTTAATAATCTGTTACATCTAAAAAGGTTCAAATTTGTACCCATAATGGTTTTTCCATTCTATCATTGTATTAAATGCTTACTTCGTATTGTCGACATGCATTTGATTTGTTTACTTGAAAACGACAAAATTAACAAACAAAATGCACTGGACAAAAAAAGTTTCTATATAAGTAAAGTTTTCAGAATGCATTTTCTCAGTTGCAGATTTCCAACCTTAAAAAAAGGTCATTATTTAAAATATTTATTTTAAATTACTTTTAAAAATTCAAAAATAATTTACCGCTTTACCACAAACAATAAAATTTCTATTTTGAGGTTATAAAATTACAAAAGTATTACTTAAGCCAAAGAAATCTTCGGCTTAACCTTATTAGTTTTAGTTAACCGTTAATGTCTGTTGTGCAACGAAATCTTACACTTAAGTATCTAAGTTAAGGTTGACCTATATCACTTTTGGTGCAAACCGCTGTCAATCTGCTACACTGATAAAGGTTAAAATTTAGCACCATAATGGTTTTCCATTCTATTATTTGTATTGAATGCTGATCGTATTGTCCACATGTATTTAATTGTTTACTCGAAAACGGCAAAATTAACAAACAAAATGCACTGGACAAAAAGTTTCTATGTAAATTCAGGCCGGTTGTACAATGGACGTTCAACCGAAGTTCACGCTGATCATGGTTCAACGAAAAAAAACGTTGTACAAAGCCGGTTCAGACGGTGAATTGTGGTTGATCTTGAACGTCCGAATTTGGTCGTTTAAGATGAGTTCCTCTTTAAAATTTTTAACTCCTTTTGACAGATTACCTTTGTTTTAAATATTTTGTTATATTTATGTTTAAAGTTGATACCTATTGGTTTTTATAATTAAAAATTCATCTTGTATGAAAAAATATGACAGACAAAGGATTTTGTAGAAATAACTTATTAATGTTGCACACTCGCCCCATAAAATACAGAAACAGACCAAATCATTTGAATATTTGCAATGACAAATAATTTAAGGCCAGTATATAGGTTAAAAAAACAAGCTGTGAGATTTAATATAGATGAAATTTTTAAACAAATTTCATCTGTTACAAAATAAGTAAGATTTATATTGTTTAATTACATTTAATTTAAGTTTAAATGTTCTGTTTATTTTTTAGAAACCATGCACTAATTCCCACTGAAATGGTATGCATGGCTTTACGATTTCTAGCCACTGGGAGTTTTTACAGTTGTTTGAGATTTTGGAGGTATTGACAAGTCAACCCGATTGAAAAATATCTAAGTTTAAGAATCAGTTGCTGATTTGGGTAAATGATAAAATGCTAGAACTGAATCTGAAATTACTATTGTGAGGCAGGATTTTAGCTTTGGGAGCCATGGATGGCATAATAAATTCAAATCTCCTGGGGGGCAGTGGAAAATTACAGAAACAAAAAAGGATTTTTTTTTTTTTATAAAATTACTATTTAGCATCTGATTTATTTTTCAATGATTGAAAATGTAAATAAAAAAAAAAAAACAAATACAAAAAATACATCTTTAATTATTAATTGTTTTTTAAAAAATCAAAATCCTTGATTAGGTTAAGTTGTGGAATTTTTTCTTCTTTTTCTTTGTGGGCTTTGTAAAGCTGATTTCAGAGTAAACCAGTGGTACAACACTCAAAAATTCCTGAACTGGTTCAACATTTTAACTCCCTGGTTTCCGAAAACTTCTGTTGAACCATTTGTTTGTACAAGGGCCTAAGTTTTAGTTTTAATGACAGTTAACCGTTAAGTTTCTGTTTGTGCAAACGAAATCTTACCTTAAGATACTTAGGCCCGGTTGTAAATGAATTCAACCGAAGTTCACCTGATCATCGGTTCAACGGAAAAAATCGTTGTACAAAGCCGGTTCAGACGGGAACTTGGTTACGAAGTCGAATTTGGGGTTCAAACGAGTTAAACCCTCCCTTTTGAAGGCGTTTTTATTTTTCTCTTTTGACAAGATACCTTGGGTTTTAAATATTTTGTTTTTATTTTAAAAAAACAAAGTTGATCTTTATTGGTTTTTATAATTAAAAATGGATCTTGTATGGAAAGATATAGATATGATAACCTCAAAGATTTTGTAAATAACTTAATAATGTTGCGCACTTCGAGGCATAAGTATGCAGAAATAGTCCAGACATTTCAACATTTGGAATAAAAATAATTTAAGGCCGTTTGGTTAAGAAACCAAGCGGGATGCCTAACACCACTGAAATGGTATGCATTGCTTTAACATTTTTAGCCCCCTGGTTTTTTTGCAAGTTTTTGGGAAATTTTGGAGGTATTGACAAGTTAACGGCAAGGTTGAAAAATGACAGAACCCAATAATGACCAGGTTTTAGGCCGTTTTTGGATGATTATGAAGCCAAAGGCAAAACTAAATTTTCGTTTTCCCCAGCAAGACTTTCCCAAGACTAGTTGCTGCCCTGCGATTCGATAAAATCAGAACAGTATCAGGACATTTAAGCAACAGGTAGGTTAAAGCAACGGGAGCTTAAAATTTTTAAGTCACACCTATGTTTGGTTTATAAGCACTCTTAACCGTTGTAGGTACATACTTTTTTACTTTATTTTTTATTTGCAGGAATAGAGGGATTATGTATATTTCTTGAAGGTTAGCATACCCAAATCGTTTGTGTGACCTGAAAATATTTTTCAAAGATCTACCGCTACTGTTGAATTTCACTTTTGTAAATATGCATATCTATAGAAATTTTAGCCATCTCCTAGAAGATATAGGAAATTTAAACTGGATGAATCAAAACCGTTTGCAACTGTATGCAGAGTAAGTATTTTAGTAAACTTTTTTATTTTTCTTATTGATATAAACAAACAAAATTGCATTTAAAATTTTATTGAATAAGCCACCACATAAAAATTAAAAGCTTTCTAACACCACACTAAACAATTTTATAAACTGCTGATAAAAAATATGTGAGTACCCACCCCGTATATCCACTGTTATAATTAAATATTGTTTTTCTTTAAAGGCTATATCAGCCAGAGGTGCTGCCATTCAAAACTGTTGGGGATTTATAGATGGTATGGCAAGACCTATATGCCGACTTCGAAGACCAGGAAGAGTACTACCTGGTCACAAACGCCATCATTGCGTAAAAATACCCGGCAGTTGTTGCCCAGATGGCATCACTACTAGCCTATAAGGAGCATTCTCAGGTTCGACGCCATGATGCCGGTATTTTAAGGGAATCCGGATTGTATGAGCAATTGGAAAATCCCACAAGATTTCCCGATGGTAGGCACTATGTAATTTTGGTGACCAGGCATATGGATAAAAAGAGCTTCTGTTATGTCCGTTTCCAGGTCAGGGTCTTAATGAAGAACAGCAAAATTTTAACACATCCTTATGTTTGTTGTCCCAGGCAGTGGAGTGGAGTTTGGAAAAATTATATCAGTTTGCATTCTAGACTTTAAAAAGAATCCAAAAAATTACTATTGCAAGAACATAGAAGCAATGTAATTTCACAAACATACTAATAAATTGTTATATTTGTCTGTATGGTTGTCAAACTGCACAGTTTTTTAATATCGAACCCATAACTTTAGACAGATCTTAATTAAATGTTTAAAAAGTGGTACTTTTTTTTTAAATATTTTTCAAAATAAAAGAGTTTAAGAACAAAACCTTTTTTAAGTTATGACTATGTTGTAAACTTGTAGTTGTAGAAACTAATAATAATAAAAACGAAAAGATATACATTATGGTTTTATTTAAACTAATTTATTACATTTACAGGTTTTTTTAATATTTAATTATTTTCTTGTCTCTCAACTATGTTTTTTTAAATTTTTTTTCCTCTATTTCCAAGTTTATTTTTTTCTTCTATGTTCAGTTTTGTTCTTCCAACTGTAACTTCTTTTTTGTTTCCAAACTCTTGTAAAACCAATTTTGTTCCTCAAGATCTGCTTTTCTTCTTTTTCCTCTCTTTCTACAGCAAGTTTATTCTCTTGAGGGCTACTTTTCTTGACTCCAGTTCCATTTCCTTTTTCTTTATTTCAATTTGTTCCCTATCATATTTTTCCGATAGCCAGCCCTTGTCTCTGGGCATTTATTTGTGTTCTGTCTTACTGGACCTAAAAATTTTATTAGGTGGCCATTATTTAATTTGAATTGTTCACTGTTAGATAGCACTCCGATTAAATTATTAAATAAAAATATATAACTTTTAATGAAATTACCTAGAATTTTGAGGGTTTTTGCTGGTGTGCTGGCAGATACCCCCTCGGATTTGGGCTTTTGATGTTTTTATTGGAGTCACTGGTACAGGTTCCAATTTGGTTTAGGAGAAAGTAAACATTAATAAATTTTTCCTTGTTACAGTCAGCAACTACCTCTGAGTCTACAAAGAAATTCCCATTTGTTGTCCCTTAATGGCCAAACTATAAAATGTTAACTTTTAAAAAGTAGGTACAGTTTTTAGATTTAAACTCTTTCTTCGTCAGTTTTCTTTGCAACTAACAGTCCATTTATGAAAACTATTTAATAAAGCTTTAAGAATCAGACATTTAAAATTTGACAGAATTTATTGAATCACATTATTAAAAAATGATCCCCAAATGTAATCAATAAACAGTGCATATAATAGGATTTTTTTTGTTATAAACTATGATAGCGGAAAAGGTAAAAAGTAAAACTGTATTCAAAGTTACATAAAATTTAAAAAGTTGTTAGAAACTTAAAATCACTATTCCTCTTTAAAAACTAAAGCTTTTCTTACCAACATCTAAAAAATCCCTCCTGGACCCTGTTATTTTCATTCAACTTCACATTCCATGAAATCTAAAAAAATAAAAAGTAATGTTTTATAAAAATAGATAAGATAATAAATTTTAAAAAAAATCAATAAATTATCTTCTCATTATAGTGTAGTTTATTTTACACAAAACCGAAAAGCCAAGGAACAGATCTAATATTGGAAAATTAATTTTTTTTTTTGTAAAAATAAAAAAAAATAGTAGTTAATTTTTTTTAACTTACAGGAATGATCATTAAAAAAGGCTTCCCCTGATCTCAATGTTTTCTGGAATGTTTTCCACAATGATTTCTGATGGCTGCACATTTCTTTTTTGATCAAGTTTTTTTCGTAAAATCTTTGATTAAGGATTAAATTGTGGCAATTTTCTTCTTCTTTTTTTGTGGGCTTTGAATAATTCAGGTAAACCTGTAGTGGAAAAAACCAAAATTCTGAACTGGGTTCAACAGTGAACTGCAGTTCAAGAAAACTTTCGGTTGAACCGTTGTTTGTACAACCGGCCTTAAAGTTAAGGTTGTCCTAAGTATCCGGTTTCAAACCGCTGTAATAGTTGGATCATCGGCAAACTAGTTTGCTTGGTTTACCCCAAAGGCCCTTTCCAAAGGTCGTTCGCGAACTACCCAAGACTCCCAATAGAAGGAAACTAAAACACCGCCAGCAAAGTTGTTTTTCTCTTCACTAAAATCAGGAAGTTAAGGACTCTTTATCAGTTTTTTTATTCTAATCTAAAGTACCTATGTCGTTAAAAAAAAACTCTTCAATGGCCTTCAAAAATTTTCATAACGCACTTTTTACCTCAAATATTCTCATTTAACTTTGCTTTCATCCCTCTGGTAAAAAGAGAATGTATTGTATCCTAAACAAATAATAGGTCTATTTTTACCAACAAATAAAAATGACCAACAGAAGGTTTAAACCAGGCCTAAGGGCCTAGCTTTTTACTGTCTCACGTTAGTTAAATACTGCATTTTCTATAAACTAATACTTTATTTTAAAAATGTAATGTGTTGTAAAAAAATATATTTTAACACTGTAAACTGTAGTAAAAACGTTATGATAATTTACTAAGTTCGTGGTTTTTATATTCCATTTGTTAGCAGGTTTAATAGTTTTCAAAAGATAATGATATTTTCAAAAATTTACCTACTATGACTATTTTTTAATTTTTTAAGAAGGTTTTTTAGGTGTATTGTTTCTAAAATACACAACCTTTAATTTTGAAAAATATTCTTACCTTTTTTCCCCCACTCTGTTTTTATTTTTTTTTAACAATAATAAAATGTTATTGTAAGTTATTTCATTTTGTAACTTGTAAAAAATGTTTTTTTCGTTCGTTAAATTTAGTTAAGCCCGTTAAAAAAGTTAAATTTATATATATTTTTAAACATAATATGGTAACTAAAACCAAAGTCAGTTTCCTTTTCCCTCTGTGCAAAGACGTGCCGCGATTTATGACGCTCGTGACGGACGTGGGCAAATAAGGGGTCCGCGCATTCGGGGCGTAATCTATTTTATTTGGATAGTTCTGCCGGGGTTAGGGAATAGTAAATACATAAAATTGGTATAATGTAGATTTGTTTACTTACCTTGTTTTAAATTTTGGTGTTCACGAAATTATGTTGTTTATTAAATTAAATATTAAATTAAAACATATAATTTTTGGTAATAATTTAATTGAAAATGTAACATACTGACATCACATAATAACTATACTATTATAATAATACTAAAATACAATATTAACTAACCAAAACTAAACAAAATATAACAAATGCTGTTCACTGTCAAATTGCGACAAATAAAACATGAGGTAGTTTAAAGCAAAATATTACACACTTATAATCATATATAATGTACGATTTATTTATTTAATTTTTTAAATTAGTTATTTAAAGCATGTAATCTAGCAAAAGGAGGACATTTTGAGAAACTTTTATTATACTTATACTTCTATAACTGTTTCATTAATGTTTTTTTTTTAATAAATGGTTACTTAAAAACTTGGAGGTCCTGTAAATCATTAAATAATTAAAATCGGCCATTTATGATTATGTGCTTTTTTCCCAATACTACCTCACCTTTCATTCGTTACAATTTGATGGTGTAATCTTGGTGATTTTAACACATGTCAGATTTTTTCTTCGTTCCCATATGAACAAGCAGTTGCACAAATGATGACGAAAAATATGAGAATCAATATAGTCATTTCGAAAACTGGTGCTCCAGCAAGGGGACAAAAAGTATTAAAGAAGAAGTGTTCTTGGCCTATTTTGCGGATTTGCAAAAAACATATAAACCTAATACTTATGGAGTAAGTACTCTATGTTAAAATGTGTCCTCAAAGTGAAAAGGAACCTTGATTTAAGTTCATATTTTAAGCTAACATCACTACTTAAACACCAAAACGTGGGATACCGGCCAAAAAAAATTAAAAACTTTCAGCAAAGAAGAAGTTTCAAGGTTCATGAAAGAAGCACCTGATAATATTTACCTTCTAATAAAAGTTGCTACAATTTTTGGATTAGCCGGTGCTTGTAGGAGAGATGAACTTACAAAAATAATGATTGATGACATACAGGATAATGAAAATTTGATAGTGGTGAAAATTCCTGACAGTAAAAATAACACTTCCAGAATCTTTGTAAATATGCAAATTTGCGAAAACCACATACCCCACACAGACGTTTTTTTGTCCAGTATAAACAAGGAGCATGCAGTACGCAATGTGTGGGAATAAATTCAATAGGTAAAATGCTTTCAGAAATTGCTGCATACCTAAAATTAAAAAATCCAGAAGAGTACACTGGACATAGTTTTTCGTCGATCCTCTGCGACTATGTTAGCGGATTCTGGAGAAGGAATTACCAATGTCAAGCGACTTGGGGGCTGGAAATCAACGGCTGTAGCTGAGGCTACATTGATGAATCCACAAATCAGAAAAAGGATATGTCGAATAAAATATTGACCATGAACAACTCCCTCCTGAGCTAAGTCAACCTTCATCAAGCCGTACAATAAGCGCTTCCATAAGCCACCCGCTAAATGAAATTACAGGTTCTGCAATTAATTTACAATATGCTAATAACTGTTCTTTTATTGTAAATGTTATCAACAAATAATTCCCATTTATAAATATGTTGTAGTAGTTCTTTCAGATTAAACATAATTTAAAAAATAATCATTGCTTTAATATTGGTATTATCTGACGCTCGTTGGAAAAATTTTGTTCCTAACGCTTGCGCAAGGTGACTTTTTCGCACTTGACTGCTTGCCCGAACTCCGCGTGCGGAAAAGTATCATTTTGCGCACTTGTTAGGAAAATAACTATTTTATACTGAATAACTTCTTTTCAATTATTTTTTTTTAGTTTTGTCTTCCGACGAGATAAGAAGTTGACAGACAGTTAAAGGTTAAACAGTTGTCATTATTACGTTACGTTGAAGTGTTACCATAGAAACGTTTGTAAAGCTGAATATCCCGGGGTGTCACGAAACATGTTCCGTGCCGAGCACTAAATCCCGCCTAAAACCTTTAAACATGCCATGCATGTATATAAGGTCTGTTTGTTATCAGAAATAGAGTACTCTATTATACACTTTTTGTCAATAAACCGTTTATTATCGTCAGTGTAATTTAGGACTAGGTGTTTGGTATAAATTCTGTTGTAAACTAGTTTTCACTTAATTACGCTAACTCTCGAAGTAGTGAAGTTAAATGCATGTTTACTACAAGACTTAAAGTTGTTTGTTTATAATCATAGCCATAAAGCCGTTTTTAATTTCTGAAATAAGTCTAAAACGCGTTTGGTATAAAAATCAAATCAGAACTTATTTAAACTTAGTTCCACTTTTTAGTCCTACACTCACCTACTCTGTCCTACTCTAAACTTGATAACAAACAGACCTATAGAGTATAGAGTGTGAGTAAGGCGGCCAACTTTATAAAAACTTTCGAGCAACTGTTTAGTCGCACGTTAAAAGTATATGGAAATGTATGTAGGTGCGCATATTAGCAACTAGATAGTTGTTCGACTAAATAGTCGTAAAACCACATCGATCGCCTTTTGATTAATCAGTCGCGCAACTATCGCGACGGTTCAATGAATATTGCCATGTATTGGAGTGCGCATACGCTCAACTAAACAGTCGTCCTGCGGCTATTTAAACAAGTACATAAATCGACAGTGACTGAATTGACTGTATGCGCACCTTCGGCGACTAAACTGTTTGATCGTCATAAAAATCGCACAAGCACGCAACTCGACTAAACAGTTGCTCAACTAAAAAGTTGTATATATGCGGCCGGCCTAACAAAAATCGGGTAATGCTTAATTAACATTTTATTATTTGAAATCGTATTTTCCCGTTAAATGACATTTTTTAACTAGATTAGGGTTCTTGTTAAGTATATTATAAAAGTTTTGACAACTCTCCATATTAAATTTTACAATAAGCGTTGTACGTAATGTTTCAACTGTAACGGACGGGTGTAAGGAGTGAAGCAAAGTGAGTAAAAAACGCGCGCGGAAGGTAAACGCGAGCGGCGGACTGGCAACGCTGCCACCCGCGCTTTATCCATAAATTGCGGGACGCAAAAGACAAATTGCGGGAAAATTTTATTAAATATTGCAATGCGGCCACAGCTATCTAAAACTAAAAGAGCTATGAAGTAGCAGATCTGGCAACACAGCATACTAGGCTGGCAAAACACGTGCGCTTCGTCGGCCTTGTCGGTTTCTTTGAATGCAGTTTGAAAAGTAAACGCAAACGATTGATACGCAGAAAATAATTTGTGTGTTTTAAAAATAAAAATAGCAGCCTATAGTTCTAAATTAAGGACTAATTAAAGTAGTGTAGTATTGCATATTGCATTAGTGAACTAAAAATCGTTGTTTTTTCGTTTATATGTAACATTGTATGTATGTATGTATGTATGTATGTATGTATGTATATTTAATACGCCGCGAAAGTGTTGCGTTCCGGGATGTAAAACAAATTATGACAGCGTTATTAAAACAGAGGGACATCAAACAATATTTATTTTTCTAAAGACGATGAACATAAAAGGTCTGGTTGCGTGCTATTCACAGAGAAAATTTTTCGGTGACTAATTCTTCAGTGGTGTGTTGAAACAATTTGATAATAGTGACATTTTGAGAACTGAAACATATATAGATAAAAGTGGAAAAATTCCGGAGTTTCCTATGACGTGCCCTAAATTATAGCATGGTGCAATACCAAGGCTTTATAAGAACCAACTGAAATGTTTATCAAATCCTAAAAGTGCCCCAAAAAGAACCCTGAAGAAAGAAGGAAAGTCCTCGTAGAAACTTACGAACAAGAACATGGGATTGAAAGCTTTCTTCAAAACGACCTTATTACTGATTTTAGTAGTTTTAAAGCGGAAATTGACAAAAAAATAAACCTAAAAAATTGGAGATATATGCGATGTTTGACTCTTGTGTCAAAAATATATAGTTGTATATCGATCATTACTTGTGTTTATATATATTTACTTAACCAAAATTTATTCACATCCCTAACCATTGCAAGCCTTCTAAGTGGACATTTTTATATTTCCTTTGAAAACTAGTGTAAGTGCGGCACAGAAGTAAAGAAACTATATCAAAAAGTTGCCCTTATTTTAAGCAATATTGTTTTAAGTAATTATACCAAAAATATAAACCATACCGTTTCATTACAAACTCAGTTAAATATTTTTTTGAACTCGCCTAGAAACGATGTAAAGGTAATTGTCTCGAAAGTTGCCTCCTCTCCGATTTTGACCAAATTTGGTATACGGAGGTTTTGGGGCTCTGATTACGAATCTGAAATACTTTTTCGGCAACGTTTCGTTTTCGAGATATTCATCATCAAAGTTAAAAATCAAACTAACCTTATTTACACTATTCCTCCTTCTTTTTGCACAGAATTCTTAATTTTTACCTAAATTGGCACTAATATTTTAAAAACACCTTTTAAAAACTTGTTTTATATCTATTTTACACCTTTTTCCATTTAATTTGCAAACCTCCACTTTCCACGTCGGGTCGTGGCCGCAACCATGTATACACTAGGGAATCCATTGGCCGCCCCGCTTGAAAGTGAAGCTTCAATTTGATGGAAAAAGGTGTAAATAAATAAAAATATAAGGTTTTAAGGGTGTTTTAAATATTGTGTGCCTACTATATAAAAATCAGAATTGTGTATAAAAAGAGAATAAGTGAAAATAAGGTTAGTTTGATTTTCAACTCGATGATGAATTTCGACAATTACAATGTAAAAAAAAACTTTCAATTCAATTGTACATGGAAAAATTTTCCCATTGTGAAATTAATGTAATGACCATATTACGAACAAGGCCAATTATATTTATAAATAATAAGTTTATTTTAAATGTTAGTGTTAAATGTGCAACAAAAACAATATTAGCCAAGCAATATCGTCAGGAATATATTAAAATCATATAAATACGGGTAAGTTCACCAAAAAATATCATTATACATATTTTAAAAGTTATTTACATGTTTTAAGGTTGTGTAAAACCCGAACAATGAACCCAGTTTTGCTTTTTTAAACTTGTCTTCCTTATTAAGTACAGATTATGTTTTTAATAATATTATTTTAGATATGTTGTTTTCGGTTGATTTTAATTATCACAAAAATTACTGATTAATACATTTTTAGCTAAGTTTTAAAAGTTACATTAATTTACTTGCAAAAAACAGTTAAAGAGTATAAGAATAAAGCCTTAAAAATTAATATTTTTAAATGTCTAGCAATAATTTGAAAAAATAATAATAGGTTCCGAATATTCTAATATGGCCTAGGTTTTCCGGACACATTAGTGTTTTTTAGGGCCATATAGTATATTATTTAAAATTATGTTTATTTTTAAAATTATACCTGTATTTTGTTTAAAATTTCATAAAAAATGTTTATTTAGCGCAAACTGCTTAGAACTCATTAAATTAAACCAGCCCAGGGCGCAGTGTTGTTTACAACGTTGCCTTTCTTGCTTCATGGCTCTTTTGTTATAGAAGGCTGTGAATGCGGGGTTACAACCGCCAATACGGGAACGTCCCGCAGAATGCGGGACGGTTGGCCGCCTTAAGTGTGAGTCATTTTATTTTAACAACTGGTATAGGGTTTCCATATGGTCGTTTTCAAATCTAGGACATATGAGTCCAAAAATATGGACAAATCCGGACAATTCAAAAAATATATGTTATAAATTTATTTATAATAAAAATGGCAAAAATGGTATGCGGGCAACGAACTCAAGGACTCGTTGTATGCGGGTGTCGGCCAAGGGTAATAAACTTAACAAGGAGTGCTCGATCCCATTTAAGCCCATATAAGTCAATTTAAATGTCAATTCGGTATTTGTGACGTAATCCGTTTGCCTGTAGGGTTGCCGGTGTCCTGGTTTAGAAGGATGTCCTGGATTTGAAACTTAAATTTAGCGTCCTTGAAGACCTTTGGAAGGACGCCTAATGTCCTGGATTTCTTAAATGCCCAAATTTTAATTTATTTCTAAGCTTTGAAACTAACGGCCATCTTTTTACAATGGAAACAACTCCGTTATTAACACCCTTGATTTTGAAATTTTGATTCGTTGGAAATCAACTAACCTACCCATAGACATAAATATTGATAATTTGTATGAAGAATATTGTATACACATAAACTTTTATCTATGATTGTATATTAAAACCTACTTAAAAGCTTCCTTTTGAAATTCATTATCCAAAAATGGAACAAAATTTTTTAGTAACTCCGAAATTCATTATTTTTAAAACTAACCAGTTTTGTTTCAATAATCAATGCAACCTGGGCGAAGTGCAATAAACTTTTGGTTGAAATAAAATCAGCTTCAGTAAAAACAAATTTTAATTTAACCTTCAAGAATTTTACAATATGGCGGTTAAAAACAAAAAGCTCTAGGAAGCCGTCCGTTCTAATAAAAAATTCTGTATCATAAACTTTTTTTAAACACTTTTAAGTTTTTATTTTGTTAGAAAAACTTGGCTTTTGTTTTAATAAAATAAATTCTGTTTTAGTTTTTAAAAAATGTCCTTTTTTATTTATGTCTCTCCTTTTTTTTAAATTTGGTCCTGCGATTTGCAGATTTAAACCTGGCAACCCTATTTGCCTGTTTGTTTTGTTTACAAGTGGTATAAAGTCTTTATTTTTTTAAATGTTAAACATTACAGTTCTAATAGTAAGTTCATATCCAAAACAGTTTTTAAAAGTTGAATATTTAACAAAAATTAATAAAATAAATCTACTGGGCAAAATGGGCAAACGGATGACGTCTAAACATAACCTATATCTGCGGACAAATAGTAAAAATCGAGCACTCCTTGTTAAGTTTACCACCCTTGGGTGTCGGCAAGGGCATAGTAGAGATGGGCAAATCGGAACGTGCGTTGTAAGTATGTAAGATAATTAGCAAGCAAAAAATACAAATGGATTTACAAGGTTGGGCCTATTTTATTGTATTTGCAAACTTCGGGATTTTCCCGGACCTATATTAAAAATGCGACCGGACGTCCCCGAACACCTTGAAAACCCGGACATGTCCGGACAAATCCGGACGTATGGAAACCCTAAACTGGTAGAACTTGTAAAGATAAGTCAATTTACTAAGAATCGATTATATAAAATTTGCTAAATAGGGCAGTACTTATTAACAATTATTTCAAGAAATAAATGTTTAAAAGCTTTAATACAAACCTGATTATTTGATATTTTCGACCACTGTTGTAAAAACATAGAATTTTTTGTTGCTACCTATAATGGGTATGCCTAGTTTTTGTATTCTTATGACTTATGATCTTATGATAAATATTATGATTCTTATTTGGTTTTAAGCGCGCTATTCTGGTTGACCAGTGGTAAATAATTCATACAATGGTGCGTGATAGTTCTAAACATTATTTTTGATTTGTAGTTTTATTAAATAAAAACAGCACACACGTTTATGAAAACATTGAAATAGAGGAGAAAACATGTACCTAATAAATAGAAATATACTATAATATACTATATAATATAAATATCCTATATAATAAAAAAAAACTTCCGGGAAGTGCCACAGCCGCAGCATGTGGTTTAAATTTTAAATTTTTAAAAATATTTGTTAATAAATTCTTTATTTGTCATTTTTTATGTAAACAATTTTTAGTTGTTTCTTTTTATGAGATCTACAAGCTGTTAAAATAAATGAACACCCTGTATAATTATAGCACAAGTTTTAAATAATTTTTCAAAAATATAATATTATAAACTTCATAATTTGGCTAGGTACTTATGGTTAGTTAACCACAACTAATTACAAATAAAACGATTAAAGCTGCTAAATTTTTTTTTTATTGATCTCAGGATAAAGAGTGGTTTTAAAGGGGTTTAAAATTGTAGTAAATCAATAAATTGTATTATAAGCAGTAAACAAATTGTTAGTGTAACATTACGAGCGATTTAATATTCCAGGAGACAAAAACCAATTATTTATTTCCTGAAAATACTACATTTTTAACTGTGTATAAAATACAGTAAATATGACATTTTCAGAACAGGGGCACGGAATTTTTTCTCGATCCCTCTTTCCGTGCGCTTATACAAAAATTTATCCATGGAAACTGTTCATAACAACGATTTATTTATTAATGACATATTTTATTTTCTGTCAGTGAAATTTATGCCATTTTGAAAAATGAATTCAGATTTGGAACAAAATCCGGATATTCCGATATTATATTACAACAAGCGGCAGAAGTTAGTGCAGATTTATTACCAGTAAATCAAGTTGAGATATGAACATGAATATCACATCACACTCAGAAAAGAATCAAAATTGTGAGTGACGATATTCTCTTGTTTATTTTTCTGAAAAGCCAAATCCATGAAGTCATCCACCTTATGGGGTCGATTCTCCATGTTAAAGAGTTGTTTGGCAATAAAAGAAAATACTCACAACCAATATTCAAAAACTATCGCTTTTTTGAAACGACAAGCTGTAGGATATGTACCAAAGAAATCAAAGGTTCTTACATCAGAACAAGTAACCAAATGTTTATGTAAAGCTTCAGATGGACAATATCTACTAGCAAGAGTAATTTTAGTGTTTGGCATCTTCGGCGCATGCCGCCGAGATGATTTAATACCTTCGAGTTTAGACGATGTGGAAGATAATGGGCGTTCCCTTGTCGCGTTCTTACGAGATGGAAAACTCACAGGTCAAGAAGTTTTATCATTACCAATGAAAAAAGCAAATTTAATCCCTGTACACTTTACCGTAAATACGCAGATCTCCGCCCTAAAAATATGGAGAGTAGAAGATTATTTGTTGCATACCGAAACCAAAGATGTTACGCTCAACATGTTGGGTGCCATACTATCAGTGGTATTTCAAAACTTGTTGCAAAATACTTAAAACTAAAAAATCACGAAGAATATACGGACATGGGCTAAGGTGTTCTTTGGCTACCATGTTGGTACAAAGCGGCGGTGATTTGCTCACTTTGAAAAGACACGGAGGATGGCTTTCTTCCAATGTAGCAGAAGGATATATAGAGAAGTCCATACAAAGAAAAATTGAAGTATTCCAAATGTTGTTTAGGCCTTGTAATTTTGAAACTACAAAATCTGTAACAGTCAATCAAGAGAACCAAAACATACATGAACACTCCGCTTCAACATCTTTAGTTCAACAAAAAGAAATACAAAAGGGATTGAGCTTCAACAATAATACGAATTGTACAATACATATAACCATTAATCATAACGGTTTCGTCCAAAATTAATTTTCTTAGATTTAATTAGCTTGTATTTTTTTTTTGTTAATTTGTTTTACTGTTTTAAAAATAAAAATAAATAATCGCAATTTTCTTAAATCATTTTTTACGATGTTTTTTGTTTATGTTGTTTTCAGGTACCTAAGTATAATAAAAAATATCGTTCATTACACGTCCAGAAATGGATTTCTCCATTCTTGCATGAGAATTTGTCAGGCGCGCACGGAGAAAGCGTCATTTCCGTACTGGTAATGAAATATACTATTTTTATAATTTTTCGACTTAAGGTATGGTCTATGAGGGTTGAAAATTTGATGAAAATTAAAAATCATGCTTCAAAATGTTACAGAATTTATATTCTACTCAAATAAATAAAATTTTCACCGATTGAATGCTTTAATTTGCATTTCTTTTAGTTTTTTGCAAAGGGAGTAGGTTTCACGCCCAAAATGCAAAAAACGCACTTTTAAAATTAAGGGTAAAACAAGCTTGATTCCAAATTTTGATAAAAATCGATGGAGGTTCAAAGAATTCGGGGTTTATGGGTTATATTTTTACCTTCAGTGACTGTACTATTAAATCAGGTTATATTGTTATCTCGGATATTAGAGTGTAGGTTAAATAATTCAACTAGGAGGGTTCGTATTTATAAAAGAAAGAAGCCTGTATTATTTAGATAACATCATTAAAAATTGTAGGTGCAAATTTTAGGATTTATAAGTAATGGTTGTCTAGGGAAGAGAGAATATTATAGGTCTAGATTTTTATATAAGGACAGGCGCGTGCTGGTTTAATTTTAGGGCCCGGAATGCTATTTATTAGTTGCAGGGCTCATAAGGCATCGTCGAACAATATTAACGAACAGGAAACATTTTAAACAATTTATTTAAGACTACTCGATATTAAATACGTACATGTCAATATTACACAACAAAGTTTAAACAATATATAATATTTATTATATATATATATATATATATATATATATATATATATATATATATATATATATATATATATATATTTTATATATATATATATATATATATATATATATATATATATATATATATATATATATATATATATATATAAAACAAATAAAGAATATTACGCGTGTGTGTCAAGTTAGGTGCGGTCCAGTTAAACAGTGACGGGAAACTCCCGGTGTCCTGGTAGGCCAACACGCGCCTGCATAAGGATCAAATTTTATTTTTGTATGCCTATATTACTAATTAACTAAATGACAATAAATACTTAAATAAACTTAACCTAAAGTTGTTTTTATTTATTAAAGTATCTGTATCAAGACTGGGTTAAACAACGAATCCACAAATAATAACTATTTATGTGTTAGTGTTGCCTTGCCTAAACGTTCAGAAAATGGTATAAAAATTTCTGTCGGGAATTTTTCATTTGAATTATATATTTTTTGGAAATATATTCAGATTCGTTTTAAGTAAGCAGATTAACTAAAGAGTTGACTAAGGCGGCCAACCGTCCCATAGTAACGGTTGTAATCCCGCATTCTAATATTTAATAAAATTGTCCCGCAATATGTCTCTTACGTCCCGCATGTCCCATTATCATTAACGATATGGGGTCATAAACCTCACATTATAAACGATCCGACGCTTACAGGAAAGCTACCTTCTCTTGCCTACCGACAGACTAAATGGGTATTTTCACGGCTTCTACTTTGAGTAGTTGGCCAGTATAATTCTTCCTTTGGCAGTTTCCCACAGAGCAACATGTAGTGCCACACTTATGCATTCTTTTACAGCTCAACTTAAGAGTTTCCAAATTTCCCACCTTGTTTGGTCCTTCATCCCTAGAGTGTTCAGACTGTGAAACCTACTGCCCCTAACTTTTTTCCTTAGTTTCAACAACCTCCAAATATTTAAGTCTTTATACCTCTTACCACACTTAAGTAACCCACGGTACTTTAATACTTAGGCATTTAGCCTTCTTGTGATGTCTCTAGATAAAAAAGTACAATTATTATTCCATGATATTTATTAGATGGACTTTCAAACCACCCTATAAAGTTATCGACAGGATTATTTTGAGTGACATCTGTCTATTCAAATACTCATCTTTTTAAAAATAGTACCATAATGTTTACACTTTTAAATTTGTTGTAAAATGATCAGCGAATTCAAAACATGCCTTCCCCTGTTGGTAGTGTTCATCAGTCACCAGTTGCTGAGACTGCTCATGCCACTCAAGCAGGGATCGACTCAGCAAAGGATAAAAAGCCTACAGTTTTAGAGTCTCATGGATATTTTCTTGGTAAAACCATCGGGACTGGATCTTATGCCACTGTCCGAGTAAGTAGGTACTATCTGAGAATCTGCTGCGTGATCACATTAATAAAAGTGAGAAACCTTTAAAATACTAACACTTTTTATTCTACAAACTCTAAGTTATGGTAAAAATTTTTAAATTGAGGCAAAGCAAGTGCAACTATCTATTGCGCTAATTTAATAGTTGTTTTATCCTAAAATAAGATGCATATTTATGCTTATAAAATAAATGTTGCATTTTGGGACTAACACATTTATTCATTCTGGCCTAATCCAGACTAAAACAAATTTTTAAATATATGTTACGATTACGATTTTTTAGATGGCACATAGTGATCGACATGAGGGAAATGTAGCAATAAAAATAGTAAGTAAGTTTTCAGCTCCAGCCGATTACTTAAAGAAGTTTTTACCGCGCGAAATAGAAGTTGTTAAGGGACTGAGACATGCAAACCTAATCAGGTTTTTGCAGGCAATTGAGACTACACACAGGTAACCAAATTTTAAAATAACTGTGTTAACCCCTTTAGACTTTTACTTACAATTAGATAATGACTCCAAAATGAGATTAACCAGAAAATATTCTTTTATTTATCTATTCTATCTATATTTTAAAATAATTTTATGTGGAACCAACTTTGGGCACTCTTTTTACTTGTATTTATTGGCTTATTACAAAATCCCTTCGGTCCTACATAATTTTTGTTTCTTGTGTCATAAACGGCGCTGCGCGCGTTTTGCCAACAAGGTTTTGCTTAAAAATTTTAATGAATTTTACTTATTTCCTATTTTATTACTTAATAATTTTAACTAGTTTTAACTTCTTTAATATTTTATAATTCTTATACTGGTCGAGATCATCAGAAAAGTTGGGCAGCCTCGAATTGCGCACCGTATACCTGCTACCTGATCTTTTTAACACGAATTGCGCATTGTATATCCAAAACCACCCATATTCATAACATATAAATTGATCATCTAGCCCAGTCTGTAGGTAATTTTCATAACTTTAATTTTTAACAGGTTGAAAGGTGTTAGAAGTTGTAGAGGGTGATTACCTAAATATGACTATATAGTTTTAGACTCGAAAAAAGTGTGCAGGGGTGGGCGGTGAAGGGTTAAAAGTGCTAAAAACGTGTTTTTCGCTTCTGCAAGCGCCATTGTTAATTTTAGAGGAATAAGTTTAAAATGTTTTTTTATGTATTAAGAAAAAAAACCTATAATTTGAGCCCGGCTAAAATTGATTTTTTCCATTTGTTTATGAAAAAATTACAACCGTTAAAATAGCCATTTTTTAAAATGTTGATAATTATTGCAAAAATATTTTTTTATCCATTTCTGTCATTGCAAAACATAGGTTTTTTAATTCTTAATTAAATGAGAGGTTCTAAAGCATGATCGGGTAATTTTTTGCTAAGATAATTGAGTTTAACTGATTTTAAAGTCCTAATCTAGTAGGCTATATCTTTTTTGTTTTTAGATGTTTTAGGTATTACAAACTGTATTTTGCTTTTTCAAGACTTATATTTTACTAATTTAGATCAACGAAATAACAAAAATAATATTAAGTTCTTCGTTTTGAGCCTTTGAAAAAGGTACTTTTTTGTCAATAAGCAATTGGAGCTTGCATAAGTTAAGAATTTTAAACCAAGAAATATGGAAAGCTGGCGTCAAAAAAATATTTTTGAAAAAAGGAGTTATTTTATTTATTTAAATTCCAAATTACTTAAAATTTGCAATAAACATTCAAAAATAAAAAAAAAATAATTTTCAATTTTTTCTAGAAGAATCTAAAAATTCGGTTATTTGATTATAACTCGAAAAATATTGCATTCAGATGAAAAAATTACATTACTTAAATTAAATGTCTTGTAAAAATACATAGTTTATGTCCTATAAAGTTTTGTGGATCGATAATAGTTTTTAAGATATTGACGCTTTACATTTAAAAAAATCGTTAATATCCGAAATTATACCTTCTCTTGATTATTTGCTTTTTAACCTCCAATTTTTACTTCAGATTTGTGTTTAGCGGAAAAAAATACTCCAGAAAATCCTATACCCACACCCAGCACACACCACTTTTTTTGTGGGCCTGTGTAATCAATTAAACTTAATTTTATTTATATTTAATTTTTTTATCTGAAACCCTATTAGACGACATATTAATTAATAAATCTGAAGCTAAAATTTCAGTTTCAGTTTCAGATATATTAATTGATCTCTCGCCAATACCATTTTAATTGGAGGATTCATGAACACCAATCTGGCTTTTCAATTTCTAAAGTGCCTTCGATATGTCGTCTAATAGGGTTTCATATAAAAAATTTAAATATAAATAAAATTAAGTTTTATTGATTACACAGGCCCACAAAAAAAGTGGTGTGTGCTAGGTGTGGGTATAGGATTTTCTGGAGTATTTTTTTCCGCTAAACACAAATCTGAAGTAAAAATTGAGGGTCAAACAGCAAATAATTAAGAAAAAGCATAATTTCAGATATTAACAATGTATTTTAAATGTAAAGCGTCAATATCTTAAAAAATATTAACGATAACAAAACTTTATACGTCCTAAACTATGTGTTTTTACAAGACCTTTAATTTAAGTACCATAATTTTTTTCATCTAAATGCAATATTTTTTGAGTTATAATCAAATAACCGAATTTTTAGGACTTTTTTAAGGTATGCTGCAAGAGAAAGTTGAAAATTAATATATTTTTAAATGTTTATTGCAAATTTTAAGTAATTTGGAATTTAAATAAATAAAATAACTCCTTTTTTTCAAATAGATTTGTTTTGAAGCCAGCTTTCCATATTTCCTGGTTTAAAATTCCTAACTTATGCAGGAGGCGCTTCGGCTCCAATTGTTTATTAACAAAAAAGTACCTTTTTTCGAGGCTCAAGTTGGCTATTTTTAACGGTTTTTTTCATAAACAAATAAACCAAATCAATTTTAGCCGGGCTCAAATTATAGGTTTTTTTTATACCTAAAAAAACATTTTAAACGTATTCCTCTAAAATTAACAATGGCGCTTGCAGAAGCGAAAAACACCTCTGCCCACTCCTGCACACTTTTTTGGAGTCTAAAAGTATATAGTCATATTCAGGTAATCACCCTCTACAACTTCTAACACCTTTCAACCTGTTACAAATTATCGTCATAAACAGCCCCTATTTTTACCTACAGACTGGAGACTGGTCTACACCAGGTTCTTATACGAATTGAATATATCAAATACCGGTAATGTTTAAGTATGTATAGTAGCGTCAATAAAGCATTTTAGTTGGCAGTCCTCAAGAACAGCTTCGATTTTGATATTTTTTTTATAATGCTTTTTTTCCATATTATTCAGAATCAGAAACACTTTGGAGGGGGCAAACAAATATTTATATTGTTTAAACAACATTTATGATATGTAAATGGAACAATTTTTTTTTTAAATCGCTGTAACTTTTTAAATATTAATTTTTGTAGATAACTAAATTTCCTACAAATATATTTCTATAATAATTTCTCGTATTTTTCATAGTTTCGAAGATATCGTGAACTTCAATTTCTGAGGGCAGAAATTTTACTCAATTTTCAGACTGATATAATTGCTTATAAGATATTTTTTTTTCTAATAGTGATATAAAATAAATATACATGACAAAATTAAAAATTAATATATTTCTTTAGAATTTAGGTGATCTACCTCCGCCTTTTATAATAAAGGTATAAATAATTCTATTTAAAATTTTAATAATGATTATAAATTAAACACAGCAGCTGAAACTTTTATCATTAAAAATCAAAGTGATGAAGAACTTTTTAATGAAGGTGTAGGTTGTATACTTACAATGTATGGTACTAAAACTACCAAAAACTTGAATAAACTCCGATACAAACCTTTCATAGCATTAACTTCAAAAGATAAATATGTACAACCTAATTTACTACCTCTGACAAAGGATGCAGCAAAACAAAATATCAAAAAAGTCTACTTGCAAGTCCAACAATGAAAAATTAATTCTCTAATCCTCCTTAAGAATGGTTTTGTCAAAAAGACGATTATTTAAAACCAGTAAAAATGACGCAACCAGCAGCACCTGAAAACGTTTTGAAAATCATATTTTGCTTCTGCAAAACATGATGCGGTTCAGCATGTGGTGCAAAGAAAGTGGCCCTGATTGCTCACCGGCTTGCACTGTGTGCAGTGGAAGTAACGGCGATAACCGCCCAGCACTTGAAGAAGATGAAATCTCCGATACGCAAAATATAAATAAAAATTAAATTTCATATTTTTTGTATATGTGAGTAAGCAGAATTTGTTTTACATTTAACAAATTTTAAAAGTATTGGTAAATATCTCTTCATAAAATTTTATTTATTTAAATTTTATCATAAATTCTTAAATATCTAATGTAGAATAAGTTTCTCAGAGTTTTTTTTAAATTTAAATAAAAAATATTCTCTCTCTCTCTCTCTCTTCATATATATATATAAATATATATATATATATATATATATATATATATATATATATATATATATATATATATATATATATATATATATATATATTTAATTTTATATATATTCTTTATATATATATATATATATATATATATATATATATATATATATATATATATATATATATATATATATATATATATATATATATATATATATATATATATATATATATATATATATATATATATATATATATATATATATATAAAATAAAATAAAATAAAAGGGTGTTACTTAATGGTATGTCATAATTTGAAGGAGGCATTCCTGGATCGATTTTAAGTCGAAAAGTTCATATAAACGTGGGCCCTAAAATGCTTAGTTATTAAGATACAGGGTGTTAAAGTTTTATTTTATTTTCACTTTTTAATACATTTTTCAAAGACGGTTTGAGATATTGAACTGAATTTTGGCACAGGATATTATGGCATAAAAACACACTTTTCAGATGTTCATTTAATTTTTTTTTTCAACCAGTGGCGTAGCTATGACGAATTTTCAAAACAATTTTACAAAAATACTACGCCATTGACTTGGGAAAAAATTATGGTTTTATAATAATTTATCAATCAATTATAAACAAAAATCCCTCTTTCATTTTTGCCGTAAAACTTACCGTTTGGGAGAAATCGTTAATTAAAAAAATGTCTTATGTTCCCAAATTGCATCTTGAAAAATATTATTGAAATAAATCAAGTTAGCTTTGCTCGTTGCCAGCGATTGTTGTTTTGTTGTTGTAAACATTATGACACTGACGTTAATTATCATTCTTGATTGTGTTAAACTTTTATTTTCAATTTTAAATACATTTTTCAAATATTTATTTTTAAGCTATTTTCTTACAAACTAGTGAACAAAAAGCAATAACAATTAAATACAAACATACATAATTTACAAAAAATGTTGGAAATGACCACCTCTCGCCTCTATGCAGGCTTCTGCTCTTCTTCTCATTGAATTACGAACCCTTTCAAAAATTCCATGCGTGTTTCGGATAGTTTCACATCCGTCAATAATTCTATTTCTGAGTTCTTCTAATGTCACAATTGGTGTATGATAAACTAATGTTTTTAGGTGTCCCCACAAATAAAAATCTAGGCTGTTCAGGTCAGGCGATCTAGGTGGCAAAATTGTGGTCCTCCACGGTCTATCCAATCATTTTGGTAGGCTCTATTTAAATACTCACGAGCCAATATGCTAAAGTGGGCGGAGCGCCATCATGCATAAACCAAAGTTGTTGCCGTAACTGAAGGGGAACATTTTCAAGAAGCAAAGACAAATCATTTTGGAGAAAATTATAATAATCCTGTCCGTTAAGGCGTCCTGGTAAAAAAATGGTCCAATTAAATGGTCGGATACGATACCGATCCAAACGTTCAGTGAAAATTGTTCCTGAAAATGTGTCTCTGTAATCGCATGAGGGTTTTCCTGGGCCCAGTAATGATTGTTATGGAAATTGGTTATTGCATTTCTTGAAAAATTTGCTTCGTCCGTAAACAATATTTTGGCATCAAAATGAGGATTTTCTGTTACTTTTGGAGATACCATCTACAAAATTGCGTACGTGGTTCATAATCTCTAGGAAGCAATGCCTGAACCCTTTGTATGTGAAAAGGATATAACAAGAATCTCTTAAAATCTCCCATACCGTCTTGTAGCAGATGTTTAATGATATACCTATTTTTCGCGTACTTGTGGTTGGATCCTCTTCGACTGCATGCAGGACAGCCTCCTCCACTGCCGGTGTTCTAACTGTACGGGGCCTTCCCTCGGAAATATTAGCTTTAAAACTGCCAGATTCAGTCAGACGACGATGAATGTTTATAAATGTTCGTCTATCTGGGAGAGCGCGATTAGGATACCTTTCTTGATACAAACGCCGCGCCTCCACAGCATTACCATTAGCTAGACCATAAAGGAAATGCATTTGTGTCATTTCCAAATTAGAATAATTTACCATTTTTTTTAACTAGCAAAATGCACGTTTTAAGATCGAAGGAGAAATAAATACAAACTGTCAAGAATGATAATTAACGTCAGTGTAATAATGTTTACAACAACAAAACAACAATCGCTGGCAACGAGCAAAGCTAACTTGATTTATTTCAATAATAATTTTTCAAGATGCAATTTGGGTACATAAGACATTTTTTAATTAACGATTTCTCCCAAACGGTAAGTTTTACGGCAAAAATGAAAGAGGGATTTTTGTTTATAATTATTATAAAACCATAATTTTTTCCCAAGTCAATGGCGTAGTATTTTTTGTAAAATTGTTTTGAAAATTCGTCATAGCTACGCCACTGGTTGCAAAAAAATTAAATGAACATCTGAAAAGTGTGTTTTTATGCCATAATATCCTGTGCCAAAATTCAGTTCAATATCTCAAACCGTCTTTGAAAAATGTATTAAAAAGTGAAAATAAAATAAAACTTTAACACCCTGTATCTTAATAACTAAGCATTTTAGGGCCCACGTTTATATGAACTTTTCGACTTAAAATCGATCAGGAATGCCTCCTTAAATTATGACATACCATTAATAACACCTGATATATATATTTTTTTATATAATAATAAATAAATAATAATAAAATATATATATATATATATATATATATATATATATATATATATATATATATATATATATATATATATATATATATTTATTTAATTTTGTTATATATATTCATTTTGTCACTATTATATAAAAAATATCTTATAAGCAATAATTATATTCCGGAAATTAAAACTATGAAAATACGAAAAATTTATATGAAACTATTCTTTTAGAAAATTTTATTATCTACAAAAAAAATTGTGTAAAAATGACGAAAATTAATATTTAAAAAGTTACAGCGAATAAAAAAAATGTTCCATTTAAATATAATAAATATTGTTTAAACAATATAAATGTTTGTTTGCCCCCTCCAAAAGGTTTCTGATTTTGAAAAATGTAAAAAAAAACAAAATTATTATAAAAAAAATATCAAAATCAGAGCTGTTCTGGGAGACTTCCAAATTTTGGCAGTTTTATGTATTTATTGACGCCACTAATAATGGAAAACAAAAATATACTCTAAAATATTTTTATTATAAATATTTGCAAATACAGGTAATGATGGGTGGGTTTTATAAAAAATAACCTATAAATTTGGCGTGGAATGATTCACAGCAATTTGTTGTTCTGGTTAGGTAAATGAACATAGAAAACCTGCCTTGTACAACTAATATGTCATATATCGATTTTTTTTTGGGTGTTACCAAACGGTTAAGTAAAGGGCATATCTTAATTATTTCGATAATCTACTCAAAATTGGACCTAAGCGCAATTTTCGTTATTGTAATAAAACAAAACCTTATAAAGACACCAAGAAAGTGCGCAATTTATGCATGTCAAAATGGTTAATAAGGGTTTTGTTTACTATGTATTAATTTTCCATATTTTTTTATATATATATATATAAATATATATATATATATATATATATATATATATATATATATATATATATATATATATATATATATATATATATATATATAATTTTGTCTGCCATTTGTTAATTGAATTTTTTTTAATTTTTTGCAGATTCGGGAAATTAATTATTATTTTTTTAATCTTGAAAATGGCCATTTTGGTCAAATTTGGATAATAATGATACTATAGCATAACACTGATTTTTATCTATCTTTTTTTTTCCTTACGTCTACCGTGCTTAAAGTATTCAGTGGCGTACATAAAGATATTGACTGTAATATTTCTTTATGAAAAGTGTAGTACGCCACTGTTTGATTAGTATTCTAATATTTATTTTATACAGAGTGTCCCAAAAGTAATGGGACACAGAGCAACAGCAGATTCCTTAGGTCAAATACAGGGCGTCAAACTTTTAATTTTGTTTTTGTTTTTTCGTAATAATTTCTTAACTAAATGACATTGCGGTACAAAATTGGGGATTTGGTGGTTCTTTGAGGCGAGAAATTTAAATTCGTCCATGTTTTTTATGTTGCTACTAGAGGGCGCCAGCTACGGCCGTTTTAGATGGCATAACTTTTTAAGTTTAGTATATTGACCTGTTTATTAAAAAATAAGTTACTATAATTTCCGCTGCGTCAAAAATGTATACTTTATTTAAGTCTCTAGGAGCAACTGTTTTCGAGATAAACGCATTTTAAAGGACGAAAGGACCCCGCAATTTTCCTATGGAAAATGGGTTTTGGCCAATCGTTTTCAGACTTTGTAAGCTAATAATTCTCAACACGCTGATCAAAAGTCTCCACGGGCACAAAACCCGAAAACCCCTCTAACCCCCAAAATAACCCTTAAAACTCCCCAAATCCCCAGTGACCTTTGGGGGTGATTTTGGAGGGGTTTTTGGGTTTTGTGCCCGTGGAGACTTTTGATCAGCGTGTTAAGAACTATCGCTATGCAAAGTTTAAAAACAATTGACAGAAAGCCATTGTCCATAAGAAAATTGGGGGGTCCTACTCCTAGTGACTTAAATGAGGTTTACATTTTTGATGCAGAGGGAACTATAGTCACTTATTTTTTAATAAACAGGTCAATATACTAAGCTTAAAAAAGTTATACCATCTAAAACAAGTGGGGTAGGCCGTAGCTGGCGCCCTTTAGTAGCAACATCAAAAACATGAACAAATTTGAATTTCTCGCCTCAAACAACCCCCAGATCCCCAATTTTGTACCACAATGCCAATTAGTTAAAGAATTAAGAAAAACAAAAACAAAAGTTCAAGTTTGACACCCTGTACCTTAGTTATTATCAACCTTTCGATTAGGCAAGTTTACGTAAATTGCATTATTTAAACCTCAGGAATCTGCTGTTGCTCTGTGTCCCATTACTTCTGGGGCACCCTGTAGAAATACCGTACATTTTTTAAATTACCTCTATTCTTTATTGCGGCAAACCATTTCCTAGATAATAATAAAAATATGTCATTACGTCATAAATTACAAAAAAAAAGTTGCCATTATATCTTAATTAATTATTATTAAGTTTTAGTAGTTTTTTTGGATTAAATTTGTATTAAAATTAGTATTGAACTTACGCTTAACTTTGCTAAATTGTTAAAAGGTATTTTGTTCGGAGGAGGCAATCGATCCTGTGTACGCCCAGAATCGATTGACCTAGGTTCCAGGACCGAAGCATCTCATAATAGGTCTGTTTGTTATTCAGAAATATTTTACACTATTTTACATTTTTTGTACCCGTTTATTCCTATAGTTCGATAGGGGCGCTTACGTAAAAAAGTGGAAAAAGGTATAAAGAATTTCTGAATCAAAAATAGACCTTACACAAGAATATATCTAAAAAAAACATGATTATTATGCACCTCAAGTCAAAAGGTGCGCGTTAAACTAAAAATATATTTGTATGAGCTTTTTCTACAATCCCCTAAAATGTTCTTAAAAATATATACATAAGTTATTTTAAGGGTCTACATTATAATGGAGTTTGCAGAGAACGGAAGTCTTCTCGATATTATAAGAAAGGATCAGTGTATTGACGAAGTTAGATCCAGGAAATGGTTTAAACAACTTGTTAGTGCTATTGACTACTGCCATGATCGCGGAGTTGTTCATAGGTAGGATATAGACCATTATATGTAAATAAAAAATATACTATTATTATATTTAGTGGCGAAGAATAAAAGACCAAAAATTCAAATTTTGGACTAAGTACTTCTTAGGATGGTACCCGGTACCTACAGGAAGGACCCGGGTACCACCCATCCCTGGCCTCTCGGCCTAGCCACTTAAAAAATCCGATTTCTGGATTGTCCCGAGTCACTGGGGCAAGGGCCCCAGCTTCTCAGTCACTTCTTAAACCCCACTCCGCTAAGCCAGATTTCAGGCTAAGCCAAAAACTTCAAAACCCCAAACAACCGTGATAGCCAACATCGCAAACACGTAGTGAGGACTTGCTCAGCCAAAAGGAGAGCGAGGGGTGGTTGGCAAGCCTAGGGGGAGTTCGGAGGGCCTGTAAGCCCTACGGGATCCTTCCAGGTGGGACCCTTACTATAGTGGCGAAGCGTGAGAGAAAATTTTAAGTAGACAATTTTTAATTTTTAAAAGAATAATATATTTTTTTTTATTATAGTAATGTAATATGTTTTTGCCTAGAGTTTTAATTTAATGCACTTTAACACTACAAGACGAGCGAGCTCTTTTTTAAGTTTAAAATGTCATGCAACTATATGAGATTGGCCACTTAAAAGGTGGTAATATCACAAAATAAGGGGGTAGTTAATTCAACTGAACAAAAGAACTGTTTTATAAATTATCTTCATAAACTAAAAATGTGCTATCCTATGTGATTTAAATGTTTAATTTTAAAAAAAGTGTCCGATGATGTTTCTTTTATTGCTAATTATGTATATAGAATATTTAACTTAGTTATTTGACTACAAAAGACTCCAAACCGGATACCAAACAGGTGAGCGCGGCTAGGCGAACACTACCATGGTCGAACCAGGTTGAGGATGCAGCGCGCGTCTATCTCGGGTACAATCTCGCTAAAGGGATGAGCACCTTTTTAATAACATTATCATCTACGAATCTTCTACGTATTTTGGTTAATCCAAATTATTTATAATTAATTTATCTAAAGGAACCGATTTTGCCACAATTTTACTTAGTCTTTCTTATTAACTATTAAAGAAACATAATATTGAATAGATGTAGTAAACGAGTGGAGTCACAAAATCAGTTTTTTTTTGTAATTTGGTTTATTTTTAATTTTGTGTATAAGTACAACATTCTTTTGTCATATGAAAGATTAGTTAAACTTTGGTGGTTTTAAGGTATTCGAATTTAGTCATTAAAATTAATACTATTTTAATGTTTAATCTGCGCTATATCTATAATTTTATCTATTAATAAAACCGTACCAATACAGTACACTCTATACGGGGTGTTTCATAAAACATAGGAAATCGCCTAATATAAGATCACTTGGTCAAATAAAAGGCAAAATGTCATAAAAAAAGCTTTAAAACGGCCCTATTTTTAAAATATAGGTGTTTTATTTGCAAATCGAATTTTTCAATTTAAATGAAACTTGGTACAGTTAGAACACTGATGCACCACTGTGGTTTAAGCAGTTTTAAGTCCTTCTTAACATAAGTTGCATTGAGACGGTGCCAAATATTATGACAATAGTCACATTCAAAACGTCCCTTAGTTAAGGTTAACCTAAGTATCACTGGTGCAAACCGCCGTGACGAAATACACTTTTTGATGATAACCTCTAATTACTAATATGGACCAGTGGCGTAGCTCTGGACCATTATTATTATTTTTTTAATATCTATTATTTTGTCCAGTGGCGGATCAAGGATTTTTAATTCTTTTTTATCTAAAAAGTGAGACATGGGATCCACCCCAATTATATACCAAATGCTATGTACCTCAAGGGAAACACTTTGGTAAAGAAAATTTTCATTTTAAAAGGCCCTGGACCTGGACCTAAATCTTATGGAAATTGGATCCCGTTCAAATTAGCTGAAAATTTAGTATAGTATTCCAGTAGCATGTAGATAGGGGTGAAAATGGAGTAATGGAGTAATGGGCAGGATTAATAAGGGGCGAATAAAAGCATAAAAAAGAAACGAAGAAGCAAAGGATTAATGAGGCAAATAAAAGCATAAAGAAAAAGAAAACGAAGGAGCAAAGGAGTAATGGGGGCGAATAAAAAGCATAAAGAAGAAACGAAGGAGAAAGGAGTATGGGGGAATAAAAGCCAAAGAAGAAACGAAGGAAAAAGGGAATAAAGAAGAACGAAGAGCAAGAACAAAAGAAGAACGAAGGAGGTAATGTAACTCGAGTTCAATCAATTGTATTAATTATATTAATTTATTGCTGGAAGTTAAAATTAAACAACGAAGTCTTAAAATGTTACAATTACTTTCCAATAGAACAAATTTATTCGAAAAATAATTGGATTTTATGTTAAAGTTCATTTATAAGAAAAATATAAAATAAATTACTTACCAAACTATTCTTAAACGATCAGTTACCGAAACTTAAATCCTAAAATTTTACTTACAACCTAAAATGTCTGTTAAAGTCACTTTTAAATCCAATAATGTTAATTAAAAATAAAATTGTTCCTTAAATCTAAAACAATTAGTCACTTTCATAATCACTGTCAATATCGCTACCGCTCTCATTGTCAATATTGTCACCGTTATCTTGTTCGTTTTTACTTTCACTTTCATCGCTAGAAACCTCCCGGGCCATTCCGTCTACTATTATAGCCGCTATTAGGCAGCTTCGTCAAGATCGATATGATTGTTATCAATCTCGTCTTCAGCTGCGTTGGCGGCCTCAAGATCTCTAGCTAGGACAGTGTCATCTTCGGCACTTAGTTGATTGGCTGAAAAGAACAAAAAATTATATGTAAAAGTATTTTAAGTAATAAATATTTTAGACTATTAATTAAAAATATTAAACGAAAATATTTTAGGTACTGCTAAATAAATAAAAAATAAAAAGAAAAATGCACATTACATGCTCCCGAACTAGAAACTGCATTAACACTAATTAGTAGTATTGCTAAATAAATAAAAAATTAAAAGAAAATGCTTACATGCTCCTGAACTAGATACTGCATTAACATTAATTGGTAGATCGTTGCAATTACTCTAATTTTTGTAGTTGATCGCTTAAAAAAAATCATAGTGGATGACTATCCAATAATTAATTTTCATATAAAGTAACTTTAACTAGCAAACATAGCTTCAAACAAAAGTATATATCTTTACTGTTTTTATTTTATACCTTGTAATATATTTGAAATAATTTGTTAATATTAATACTTAAATGCATAAAGAATCCATTTAAATGCGTGGTAATGGTCAATTAATGTTAATTTATGAACCCTTGTTCTGGCTACAGCTTTCGTTGGTTTTTTTTTTTTTTAACACTGGTTAATTAACGGGGGCCCGACATCGTCTTAAGCAGTTCTCGGATTGCTTTTTTTTTTATTATCTCTTAAATAAGCGTATATATTTTATATTGTATTAAAAGGTTAAACTAAAATTTTAGTTTTAACAACCAACAGTAACTTACTGTAATTACCACAATTAGTTGTTCTTAAGGGTTATATATTTTCGTCTTTTAATTTCTAATCTATGTATTCGCTTTTCTACTTTCCATTACAGCATCATATGATAACACTAATCCACCTGCCCGTATCGATCTACCAATTAATGTTAATGCAGTTTCTAGTTCGGGAGCATGTAAACATTTTTCTTTTTTATTTAGCAGTACTACTAATTAGTGTTAATGCAGTTTCTAGTTCGGGAGCATGTAAACATTTTTCTTTTAATTTTTTATTTATTTAGCAATACTACTAATTAGTGTTAATGCAGTTTCTAGTTCGGGAGCATGTAATGTGCATTTTTCTTTTTATTTTTTATTTATTTAGCAGTACCTAAAATGTTTTCGTTTAATATTTTTAATTTGTCTAAAATATTTTTACTTAAAATACTTTCACATATAATTTTTTATTCTTTTCAGCCAATCAACTAAGTGCCGAAGAGGACACTGTCCTAGCTAGAGACCTTGAGGTCGCCAACGCAGCTGAAGGCGAGATTGATAACAATCATATCGATCTTGACGAAGCTGCCTTGGATAACAGCGGCTATAATAGTAGACGGAATCGGGAGGTTTCTAGAGATAAAATGAAAGTGAAAGTAAAAACGAACAAGATAACGGTGACAATATTGACAATGAGAGCGGTAGCGATATTGACAGTGATTATGAAAGTGACTAATTGTTTTAGGTTTAAGGGACAATTTTATTTTTGATTAACATTATTGGATTTAAAAGTGACTTTAACAGACATTTTAGGTTGTAAGTAAAATTTTAGGATTTAAGTTTCGTGTAACTGATCGTTTAATAATAGTTTGATAAGTAATTTTATTTCTATATATTTTCTTATAAATAAACTTTAACATAAAATCCAAAATTTTTTATTTTTCGAATAAATTGTTTTATTGGTAAAGTAATTGTAAGCGTTTAAGACTTCGTTGTTTAATTTTAACTACCAGCAATAAATTAATATAATTAATACAATTAGATTGAACTCGAGTTACATTACGCCTCCTTCGTTTCTCCTTTGTGTTCGTTCGACTCCTTCGTTTCTTCTTTATGCTTTTATTCGCCCCTCATTACTCCTTTGCTCCTTCGTTTCTTCTTTATGCTTTTATTCGCGCCTCATTAATCCTTTGCTCCTTCGTTTCTTCTTTATGCTTTTATTCGCCCCTCATTAATCCTGCTACATTACTCCATTACTCCATCTTTACCCCTATCTACATGCTACTTATTCCTGATGGTATTCTGAGCAATAGTCTTCATGGGCACAAAGCCCAAAAATGATTAGTTTTTGTGTTATCGCGCTTATAAGTTGTAAAAAATCGTACTTAAAAAATACTATTATTTTCCTATTTTATTTATCTATAGAATTGTGTAAATTTTATTCCCTTCTTCTTCTTGCCTGAGAGCCGTCTTGATTCACCACCGGAGGCAGCGCAGCCTCTTGAGTTTTTTGTGCCTAATCTCCCTTCTATCTCTCCTGTTACAAGTCTGTATTACCCCGAGACTGGTTGGTTGATATATTCCTGTGGGCTCATTTCAGATTGCCCAAATAATGCCTGTCTTTTATGATTCAATGCTTCATATTCGCACAGTATATGGTAGGCTGTTTCTTCCCCCTCGTCGCACATTCTGCAACTTGGCTCCCCATTGTATGAGCCTATCTTGTGTAGGTGTCCTCTTAGGTTATCGTGCCCTGTTAGCAACCCTACGGTTATGCGAAGTCTTTTTCTACTTTCTCTAAGTAGTTCTTCCTTCGTTCTTTTGGATGGGCCCCTTATGAAGCTTTTTCCATGTCTAATTTCACTGAGGTTTTCCCAGTATTCCTCGTGTCTGTTTCGGATCCAGTCCCTGATCTGCCCTCGTGCTGTGGTTTTGGTCACTCCAAGGGCTTGTTCTGATCCAAAGTATGGTGTGGATAATCCCTGTCTCGCTAGCTCATCTGCTTTTTTGTTGCCTTCTATTCCCGAATGTCCTGGTACCCACAAGAGAGTTGCGTTCTCCCAGGACTTCCAGTTCTTTTTGGCATTCCCATGTCAGCTTGGAAGTTACCTTGGGGTTTACTAGTGCCCCCAGTGACGCTTGGCTGTCTGTTTATTTCCTTACTCATACTTATACATACTCATAAGAAAACAGATTCACACTTATTTTTTATTACGTAACTTTTTCACACTATAGAAAACAAAAAAAATCTTGCAAACGAATTACATTTTCGAGGCTATATAAGTAACTTAGCTTATGCTGCAATTATAAGAATTTTTTAAAGGTTTATTTTAATTACTTCATAATAGAAAATTGTCGATAACAGGGTTCAAAAGGTAATATTTAAACAAGAAAAAAGATTGATTGGAAGTTGTTGGTTGAAAAATAACGTTACAGGGTTATTTTTAAGATGGCTCCATAAATACTATCATATAACTTTTTTGGGCTTTGTGTCCATAAAGACTATTGCTCAGAATCCCTTTAGGAATACTATACTAAATGTTTACCTAATTTGACCGGGACCCAGTTTCCATAAGATTTGTGCGGGGTTCTTTGCGAAAAAGAGTTAATTTTTTTTTTGATTTCCCCAGGGAAGAATCGGACTTTTAAAGCAAATCCTCTATTTGTATTTATTCCATGAATTTGATTAAATTTTATTGTCAGATGCCAAATTTCGCAAAAATATCTACGTTTTTCTATAAACCATAGCCAGTTAAAAAAATTTTAATTAACAATTTTCTTAAGCAAATATTTCAGATGCCTCTAATTTCAAGAAAAATTCAGATATTTTGGCGAAACTTGAGATTTGACGATAAAATTTAGTTAAATTTATGAAAAAATACAAATAGAGGATTTGCTTTTTGAAGTCCAATTTCCCTGAAGGGGATATCTTCGCAAAGTTCTAAATGAAAATTTTCTTTATCAAAGTGTTCCCTGTGGGGCAAATAGTACCTGGTACGAGTATATATTTGGTGTGGGTCCCATGGGCATTAATAAAATTGATAATTGGGTACATGATACTTATTCTCTGCTAGCTTCTACGAAAATGTACTCCTAAATTAACTCGATAAACTTAACGGTTTTCAAGATATTTTAATTTTAAACTTACGTGGTACGAAAAGAGTAATATTTAAAATGAACACCAGTTCCAATTTTTACCAAAAATGAATAAAACGAACATTAAATGGATGTATTTAAGCATTTTTCGAAAAAACTACCATTGTCTTTAATTTTCAGTCCTATTTTTTTTATACCAAGCAATTTTAAAATTAAAGTATCTCGAAAACCCTTACGTTTATTTAGTTAATGCAAGAGCACTTTTTTATAAGAAACTAAACAGATAATGTGTCTCATGTACCAAAACATTAATATTATTAATACACGAAAAGTTATGACTAAGTAATAGTAAAAAAAAAATGTATAAAATGGTCCAAAACTACGTCACACCACTAACAAAAGTTTTTCATTAAAAGATGTTTTTTGGTCAATGCTTAAACTGTAGAAAATCCGAATTCTAAAAATTTTATTTTCACACCCTATATCGTAAAAATGGGGCTGTTTTGGAAGAGGCATTTTTGTATATTTTTATCCTATTTTTGGTCAAGGAATCTCCCATTAACCGTTGTCCCATGTTTTTTTGAAACACCATGTATATTGATATTTTGTTTTTTTTTTAAGTTATTGTATTACCCTATATAAACAACAATTTACTCAAAAATAATGACTAGTTAATTAACTGGAAGTATCCCTAACATTATTTGTTTTTAATGGCTAGAAAAAGAAACAAATACGGCAACGCTTATGGATCATAAAAATTATAAATATAAAATAATAAATTAGCCCAGGCGGAATCTGTTTTAAAATAAAACTTTTAAGAGGGCAGATAGATTTTTGGGCAAATGTATCCGAGATGACTCAAGGAAGAATAATGTTGAGTCCCTCTTGGCTTAAAAGTGTAACTTATAACCTCAAAATAGGAATGTGATATTTATCTAAAAAAATTAGCATTTTTTGTACTTTTTCGTCATAACTCGACGAATTTTGATTGTAGAGGAAAAATTCATGAAACAAAAAAGTTTCGTAGTTTAATTTTAGGTAAAATAAATTTTACGTAAGATAAAATAGATTATAAATTTTAAAATTTATTGTTGTTGCTGTTATTTAGCGATAAATACCAATAAATGGATAAAAAGGGGACCTAAGCTTTATTCTTTTACAAAAAGGAAAGTATGTGATAGTGTAGTAAGTCTAATCAAACTTAATGGTTCTAGTCATAACATAGTTATTAAACCTTTAACATTCTTACAATCGGATAAATTTTCTTATTGTGGCGCCAATATTGGGGGTACAGGCTCACTGAATGAAAACTTCGTAAATGGTGGTCAGGGAACACATGAAACTATGACTCCTGAGGGGTCGGATGTGGAGCTAGTTTGTTTGCACTCTAGTAGTGATGTTAATAATTTTCAGCCCACAAGTGATGGAGATGTGACGGCTCCTATGCGGGAGATGTTGGGTAGGGTATCACAAGCCCCTATGGCTATGACTTGTCCTAACATTCATGACGAAATAAACAAATCCTATACTCCTTTACAGACAAATAAAAATCATATTGAGAATAAATTATCTAGTCCAATTTTTTTATACCCAAGACTATCTTAGTGGAATCTGGAGTAAAAATAAAAAGAAGAATATAAAACTGCTTCACTTAAATGTACAAAGCCTAACAAATAAAACTGACGAATTAGAATTGCTTCTTAATGATAAAAATATAGATATATTGTGTGTAACTGAACATTGGCTTCGATTTTCGGATCCGAGTGGCTTAGTCATTCGGGGTTATGAGGTCTTTCTTACTTCCAAGAAATCTTCACGAGCATGGGGATCGCTTTTTAGTAAAAAAATGTTTGGTATCCATGTTTAAAATAAATAATTTAATAAATAATGCTTATTGAGGGAAATTTTGAGATGTGCGGGTTAATTTAATGACGTGTGCATTGTGTGCTGCTACCGACCGGGAGCAGGTAATATAGACGTTTTTCTTTGCAGTATTTCCAGTGTTTTCAAATTTAGGCCGTCAAGTAAGCTTATCTTTTGTGGTGATTTAAATATAGATTATCTCACTGAAAATAATATTAAACAAAAGTTTTGTGACCTGCTTCATTCTTTTAGACTTACTATAACCACTTCAGAGCCCATAAATTTTTACTAATAGGAACGGTGTTCAAGTGTCTCCATAATAGATTACGTAATTACAAATTTAAACTGCGAACTGTATAATTGCAAAATCTTCAATCCACACATAAGCGATCATCTGGCACACCTGATGGAGTTCTCAAAAAAAGTGGGTTGCCACACAAAAAAATATACACTATAAACAAAAAAAAAAGGAAGATGCTTATCAACAAGTAATATCCAGGTATTTACTAGTTTTTATAAAACGACAGAACTGGAATAATATTTTAAACTATTATGAAGGGACTAATAGTGTGTGGAGCGATTTTCTGGATACTATAAAGTATTGTCTGGATTGCTCCTGTCCTGTTAAATTACATACTGTAAGTACATTTAAGACCGAAAACTGGTATAATCCCCAATTAGCGCAAATAAAGTTAGAGTTAGATGGATTGTATTGGTTACAGAAACATACCGGTAGTGTAGAAATTACTCAGAGGTACAAACGGGGAAAAAGGGAATACAAAAATAAAGATTAAATATGCAAAAAAAAAGTTACTATAAAAAAAGTATCTCTAACTCTGCGAACAAAAGTAAAACAATATGGACAATTGTAAATACCCAACTTAACAGGCAAAATCTAACTACTCAGTCTATTCAGTTGACAATAAATGATGAAGTAACCCTTTTAAACCCAGCGACATAGCGAACATTTTTGTAAACCATTTTAGCAGTGTCTCAGAAAAAAAAAAAAAAAGATAAGTATGGTACTATTAGTACCACGTGTTCAGAAACTCCAATATTGAAAAACTCAATGGTCGTTGCAAATATAATGGAGATTAGATAAAAATATAATATTCTTTAAAAATAAAAATTCTGATTTTACGGTTTTTAAATTCAAATTACTTAAGTCTATTGGTAGATGATTGGCAGTACTTTGAGGGGTCTTTATAAAACCTAAGTTTGTCAGAGGGCGTGTTTCCTGAGGTTCTAAAAACCGCCAATGTAATTCCAGTTTACAAAAAAAAATGATAGAAGCAATATAAACAACTACAGACAAATATCTTTGCTTTCTATTTTTTTCCAAAGTGTTGGAAGAAGTTGTTCATCGTCGAATAATAGATTTTGTCAGTAAGTATTTTGCTTGTTGAAAAATGCCAACATGGCTTCATTCCTGGAAAATCTACGGAAACTGCATCATTTAATCTCTTGAATTTTATTTATGAAAATCTAGATCAGGGAAAATACGTTGTTGCCCTCTTTTTTGACCTGTCAATTGCTTTTGATACAGTTAATAAATCTTTTCTTCTGACAAAACTATATAACATGGGCATAGGGAGGTTCTCTCCTTAACTGGATTGACTCTTTATGACCGGCCGGAAAATGATTGTAAAATATGAGGGATATTTTCTCTGATACCAAATCAATAAGCTTGGGGGTGCCACAAGGATCAGTCCTTAGGCCCTTACTTTTTTTTTTTATATTAAATGATGCCTCAATCCATATAAATACCAATCATTTAACAATGTATGCAGATGATTCAACGGTTGTTGTGGTGTCTGATGACTTATCGGAGCTTAGCGCCAACATAATGAAGGTACAGCACGAATTTGAATTATGGTGTAGAAAGAATAACTTAATCCTTAATACTGATAAGACTGTTATTGTTAACATGCATATTCTTAAAGCCCGTGCCAGAACAATTCTTTGCTGCGAACAATATAGAGGCCTCAAGTACTGTCAAGTTTTTGGGCATCTACCTGGTTCAACCTGTTCTTTTGATGCACACATTGGAACGTTTTGTGCCCAAGTTAAACTCTGCTTATTTTTTCTATTCTTAAATTGAAAAATACCTTGAGTGAAGCGAGTTTAATGGCCGTATATTATTCTTTGGCTTACAGTTTTCTTACATATAATGTGATCATCTGGGGTTGCAGTGGGCTATGTGAAAGGGTGTTAATAGCTCAGAAAAAGAATATTGAGACTAATTTTTAATATGGGATATGTAGACACGTGCAGATCGACTTTTGTTAATAAGCAAATTTTGACTTTTCCATGTATTTATATATATAAATGCATTACGTTTGTTAACAAAAATAGACATTTATTTCAGAATTTAAATTCAAATAATGGGTTTGGTGAAATTTATTCTTATCCCTAAACATAAAAAACTTCTTTCTTTGAGCGATCTCCCATCTATAACTGTACAAAACTGTACAACGGTCTTCGGTCTTGAACCTCCGGGGGTTAAAATTTAATAAAGAAATAAAGAAGTTTTCATTGGGGGGCCTTTTATTCCTGAAAAGTTTTTGAAAAAAGACCTTAATATTGTGTTATTAACTTTTCGTTGATTTTTGTTTATACTCTAAATAAATTACTTGGTATTCTTTATTCGGGGTACGAAAATTTTTGTATGGGGCTACTTAATTATTTTTTTTATTTATTTTTATTTATTTTAAAAAACTTTGTATATTTTGTTTTGTGTGTTTTGTAATTAATTTCTTTATTAAATTTGCTTTGTATTTTAAAATGTACCTTTCCAATCATTATTTATTTGTTTGAATATATAAATTTATGTGGAGAACCTATGTCTTTAATTCCAAACTGGCAATAAAAGCTAAATTTTTTCTTTCTATTCTATTCTCCCAGCTAGATAATTTTTAAAAAGTTTCAGTGCGTTAACTGGGCACAATCGAAAGGAACAAAAAATATCCTTAAGCCAAAAGTTTAAAAATGCCCAGAAACTTAAAACGATTTAGCTTAAAAATAGAAGGAAGTTTCAGAAAATGACCTTAGGGTCAACCATTTTTCATTTTTTTGTTTTTTCTCTCTATATTTGGGCCATTTTATTGAAAGGGGGTAGCCAGGGGAAGGAAATGAAAGGGGACCCCGGGTGGAGCCAATCTGGCAAACCCACCCTGACTATTGGCCAGTCCACTTTAGGGATTAAATAAAAAAGGGGTTTTGGGAATTTTTAGGGATATTAAGTGGAAAATTCTAATGGACAGGCTGGAATATTAAATATCTGACTTTGGTTTTTTCAAAGAGATTTAAAAAGCCAAAAAATGGGCAACCCAATTCTAAAAACTTTTTTTGGGATTTTTGCCTAAAAAGGCCCCGAAATATTAGGAATTCTTATCAAACAATACCAGATGTATGGTTATGGGTTTTTGTTTTGTTTCCATGGTATTTGGAAGATTGCCTTTTGATGACAGCAATTATAAAGAATTAATTAAAGTAAGTCTTTACCTTAAACGTACATTAATACACTTAATAGATTAGTTAAATACCCAACGTAGTATTTCCAGGGTTGAAATACTATTTCTTGTTTGGTTAATGAAGTAACCCAAGTCGCGGACAATAAGTTTTAAAATCATTTGGATGGACGGCCGCTACCCGAACCAGAGCCGGAGCGAACAGCTTCTCATTGGGGGGGGGAGGTGATTTTGGCGCCCTTAGCCCACTTTTTAAATTTAGTATACTGCGTCACGACACGCTTACAAAAAAGCTTTGTTCTTTTGTAAGCGTGTGAAAAAAAATTAAATCATTATATTAAATAATTTTAAATATTCTGTAATAGTTTTCCTTAAAAAACAGAAATGTTGTACAAAAAATCAGAAAAAACAGTGAAAGTGTATTAGGTTTGAATTTGACATTTGTTAACTTTATACATGGCTACAATTATTTATTATAAGTTTGGACCTGACCGTACTATTCATTGCGCAAACTCAGCCGGGTTTTCTCCCCTATACCTGCTCGACTTTTTGGCCCTGCACCCGTGGACAAGATTGTTCTACAGCACTGGGCTTCCCTAAATTTTTAAACTTTCTTAAGAACACCAAAAAGAAGGCAGAAATAAATTTTCTAAACTATAAACCATATCCCTAAAATTCTAAATTTACTGGTGCAATTTCTACCTATCTATCTATAAATATAGTTTGCTAATGTGGATATATTTATATGTAGGTAGGTATATAGGTATATTTATTTGTCAGTCCACGTGATTCTGAAGTTATGGCTTGAGCTAAAATCATGAAATTTGGCACAGTGGTGGTCTTTAGCAGTGGCTAGAACCTAACGAAGCCCGTTTTTTGAATTTCGCCCCGGGACAAAAATAGGAGCAAAAAAGTGTTTTTTTACCGTTAGCCGTACGGAAGGCGTCTTACGGAGACAGAGGGTACTTAATATTAAGTACCCTCTGTCTCCGTAAGACGCCTTGGCGGAGACAGGCTTTTCATCTAGTTTATATCGATATAAGGATATGCAGGTATGTGGTCACAAACCTGTATTTTTAGTGATTAAATCTATGAGACTTGCAGTGTCTTTGTAGTCGTCTGCAAGAACTGACCCATACTTTTTTGTAGAGAAACTGTTTGGGCCAATTTTTTTTTTGTTTTTCACGGCGGCTGGCAGCAGCTGTTTTGTATTTTATGCATTTTAGTTTTTTTTCTATACAAAAAAATATGTTTTTATTTAAAAAAAAAACCTATTCTTAATTAACCATTACTAACACACAACACACAATGAACAAGTATTTGCAGTAATTTGCACTGATGCAATTAAGTAGTACGCAGTAAATATGAAACATAAAACCGATAAAAAAATATTGACAAAAATAATATATAATTTACTGTAAGCTATAATATGGTTTGTCGCTAATCTTATAAGATAAATAAATATATATTCTCAGAAGTCTCAATTGCTTAAAATACTTTAAAACAGTACAGACAAAGATTCCATTGTTAATATCTGCATCAAAGCCAAGGAAGTTTAAAGGTATCAAAGCCCGTATGTTTAGTCAGGCCGCACACCGGGAATACATTTGTATTAACACAATTGTTGCACCACATTATAGCCCGGGCACTTTTAACAATTCCATATATCTGTACGCGGACACGCACACCAGAGAAACATTTGTGTCGAGTGCATTTTTGGCGATTCAACAAGTACGCCGCATGTTTTCAGGATCGAGCACGTTCGTTCTTTGTAGCGCAACCACATCTTTGCTATAATGAAAGACAATGTTGATTTTAATATCGAGTTTATTAGTGAGGTTGAAAAATCCTCCTTTATATAATTACAAATTTCTGAGTACAGTAACAGAAGAATAACAGAAACCATATGGGCAAAAATCGGAGAAAAATTTAATGAAACAAGTAAGTATCTACTATTTTTTTATTGTCAAATATTAAATAGTATATTTGTTTTGCCATGGTACCAACCGTATGGTTTCTGAAATAATTACATAGATATTCTCTATATTCTGTTGAATTGTTATTTGGTCTTCCTTGGTTTATTATAATGGGGATATTGGTTATGTTTTTTTCATCTTCAGTTGGATTTAAAATAATATTATCATGTTTTTTTATGAAATTTTGTAAAACACAAGCAGCCTTGACGATTTTATCAACTTTCTGAACGGAACAAAATCGGCGTTTCGAATACTAAATTTGGATACAAGCATGCCGAAGGCCACTAACTATTTTTCGCCCACGTGATAGCCGATAATTAAATATTCGACGATCATTGTTTAAAGTTCTACCAGTAAGGTCTCATTATATTAGTGGATAGAGGAAAAAACCCTTTGTCTGCGGCAAAATAATGGGAAATGGTCGCCCGAATTGTTTTTCACCTGGCAACGGCATTGGCTTGGGGAAAATTTAAAGTTTTATTACATAATGCTTGACCTAATCCCGAATTTCTAAATACTCCTGAATCATTATTCCGGCCATAGTCCCCTACGTCGATAGTTGTAAAATAATCCATGTGCATCGGCACAGCCATAAGTGGATGGAAAAATATTCTTTATAGTTAAAGTACGATGATCCTGAGTTTATAGGTTTCTTTATCCGGATATGTTTTCCGTCTATTGCGCCAATGCAGTTAGGTAAATTCCAACCTCTAAGGTTTTTTTGGAAATACTTAGCCAATTATTTGTGCTTGGTTTTTTCATGTAAATCGGTTGTAAAACTTTCCATATGGCTTCACAACATTCATTAACTATTTTTCCAATAGTTGTTTCACCTCTTTTAAATACGTAAGACATTGCTCGAAATGAAGATCCTGTAGCCAAATACCTAAAAACATTGTGTTAATAATAACTAAGATTTTATTCTTATTGTTATGTTTAAATAAAATACACAAAAAACATACATATTATTTCTTTATAGGTGACGACTGTAAGTTAAAATGGAAATCAATTCGTTCTGCCTACATACGAACTCTGAATTCAAAATCGAAAAGTGGTTCTGGTGCTGGATCTAAAAAATGCTACTACTTGGCGTCATATTTGCAGTTTCTAAATCCATTTACTAAAAATCGATGTCAAGAAGGTAATATTACGAATGTAGTACACGAAAATGAACAAGAAACTAATAGCTTTTCTGAGCCCGAACCTCATATAGAGCAACCTTCAAATACGGTATCCGATGCCACATCTATAAACGAAGATTCATTGAGATATGAAGTTCCGTCACCTGTAGCTAGTTCGTCTACATCAAATCCAGTATCTTCAACTCCGTCACGTCCTCCGTCCGTAAGTCAATCATCAACTTCCTCTATTCGTAGAAAACAAATGACTGAATCAGATAGATGTGCTATTGAATATTTTACATTGAAAAAAGAGGCTAGAAAATAAAGAAGAATCCAAAGCACACAAAAAGGAACCGTGCGAGCTATTTCTTTTAAGTATAGTTCCGCATGTGGCATCGATGTCCCAACAACAACAGTTAATATTTCAAAGAGAAGTACTAGCGTTGATAGAAAAGATTAAATATAAACAGCCTTCAAGCAGCAATCATCATTCTGCAGATTTGTCAAATGCAGCCTCATTCTACACTAACTTTTCTGAAAGATTTCTACATGATCCACCCACTCAACAGTTATCAGTCTCCGTGTCTCAAGAATCAACAGATGATGGACAATCTCTCGATAATATACAGAGTCATACTTATGAATTATTATGAGTATTAAAATATAACGTTAACTAAATCTGACTTTTCTTTGCATACCACTGTTCCCTTAGCTTCAAAACTAACAAAAATGTTGGCATACAGGCCTATTTAATATAAAACGTCCAACTCGTAACTTGCTACTAATTTTGTCAATTTAAACAATTTTATATTTTTACTAACAGTGGCGTTGCGTAAGCAAAAACAGGCGGAGGCGAAGTCGCATCCGCAAGGCCCCTTTTGTTTACAAATGATTGTCTGAAAAAGTTGAAGACCAAAAAAAAAAATTCCTTACCCTTTCAATTCCCAAGGGCGCGAGGCCGTAGGCGGTCGCCTACACCGCCTAGCCTAGCTACGCTACTGTTTACTAATAACAAAGTTATGATTAACGTGTATAAACCTGTATACAGGGCATTTTGCTACTTTCTGATGACCAAATTAAATCTGTTGCTCATTTGACAGAATCAACTGTTAAGTATATTTTTGTATTACATTGTTCAAAATTCTTTTACCTAAATAAACTATATTGACTACTTAAAAATACAAAAATACTACAACTTTTTAAAAAAAGGCACTCCTTAAACATAGTTGGGTAGTACTCGAATACTCAGTATTCTGAATTGTATTCAGAATACATTTGGCCAGTATTCGAATAGTATTCCAATAAATTTGTGAGGTTGGTATTCGTATTAGGCAGAATACTTTTTGGTCAGTATTCGGTATTTTGTATTCGGAATACCGTATTAAAATGGTAGTATTCGAATACTTTTTTCAGTATTCGAATACCGCCGTACCGAGTATTCGAATATGCTTTTTTCCTTCAAAGTATTCAAATATTCGTATTCCAATCCTTTTTTCCCCGGTATTCGTATTCGAATACCAATTTTCAATATTCGACCCAACTCTGTCTCCAAATACGATCCATTTGAGGAATGTATTTTATTCTTCAAACACTTCTTTAGCACACTTACCTTATAGTAATCAGTAATCGCTCTTCGGCAGAAATACAATCTCTATAGCGAGTATTTTGTTTGGTTAAACTTGGTTTAACTAGATCCAATAATAATTTGTATGTATTTTGAGACATTCGATGATATAACTGGAATTTGCTTTCGTCGGATTTTAACTGTTGTGAAATATGAAATTTCCATAAAATGTGCAATCTTCATTATACGGGTGAACCCAAAAACGTCTTCTTTTTTTTGTTAATTGCCACATTAAAAAATCGTCATCGTCTGACGACGACGTTGTCGACATACTTCAAAAGCTACACAACAAATGGTGTGTCCGGTGTGCGGTAATAAGAAACAATTGTTGCCAACACCAAAGGGCGTAGAAATTGTGGCGAAGTAAATGTTGCATGCATGTTGCGTATCGCTTTGGTGTGCGGCCGCACTTAGCAAATATTATAAATCGCCGCCAGAGCTATGAGATTTCGGTGGCTTTAGACAAAATAAGACGCGAAAAATGGCATTGTATACACAAATAATAAACTTTTTAAGGTTACAACGCGTTACAGAATAGCAAATATCAATTTTTATGGGATGCTGATGTATTTTTTAAATAGTATTGTTTTATTTTGGGTAATTGCGGTTTAAAAAAAAAAACTTCTCTCTTAATTTGACGCCCCTTTAAGAGAAAATTTGGCGCCCCCATCGATCACCTATGGGAGGGGAGCGACCCCTCCTTCCCCCCCTGTTCGCTCCGGCCCTGATCCGAACATAGTGTGCCATTCTGTGTAGTTTAGGCCGTTCAGGGATAGTAGTTAAGTGTAAAACATTGACTGGTGGCACAACTGTAATGTGAGTAATTGCTATAAAGACTAGGACAACGCTTAATAAATAGGGAAAGCAATTCAAAATTTAAATGCCTCTATAAATAATAGACTACCTATTTTGATATTTAAATAAATTCTATATGAGATAAGTCAGTAGGTTTGTTTTTATATTATTATTTTCTATAGCCTTTGGGATTTGAATCAACATATTTTTAATTGCGTAGGCACCTGACACAAAACTAGGAAAAATTGATTTTCGTAAAAGGTCATTTTTCTAATAAAGCATCACTAGGTTTGAACACATAATTTAATGTTTAGTTTTAATTCTCATGGATTATTTAGTTCAACAACGAGTTTTTTTGCGTGAAAACATAAAGAGTAACTTAACAGAAGAAGATTAAGCGACAATACATACCGCTAAAAACTCTAAAAGAGTTCTGCGTGAAGTGTTTAATGGCCGACTCATTTCACTATTTGGGGATTTAAATTGGCTTTTAAGGTCCCCTGACTTAACTACACCAGACTTTTTCCTGTGGGGCTATTTAAAGTCAAAGGTTTTTGCAACTCGTCCAGAAAACATCCAAGATCTTAAAGTCCGAATTCCGGAAGAGGTCCGGTGAATAGATCAGGTTTTCCTTCATCGTGTCATGAATCATTTCTTATCAAATCTTGAAGGGTGCATTGAAGTTAGTTGCACTTATTTAAAAGACGTTATTTTTAAAAGTTTGGATAAGTCGTATGTTATAGTAAATCCCAAAGAGTGAATTGTAATTAAGTGTAATAAAATGTTAGTTTTATTAAGTTTTAACAATTTTACTGAGTAATTAAAATGGGTAGTCTATTAAGAGGAACCCTGTATAAAAGATAATTGTGATTGCATCCTATATTTTAAACAATTTAAAGTTGAACATTGTTTTATTTTTTTATATCTTAAAAACGGTAGCGGGTTTTTAGCGAAACCTGAATATCTTTTTACACTTTTTAAAAATATTTTTTCGAGTATTTTGTACATTTTCAGATTTTTTTTCGTAAAAATGGCAATTAAAAATGTCCAAACCACCGTACAGGTTGCATTTATATGGGAAAACAAATAAATAGCATAAAAAAATAATGAGCTCAGATCATAATAATACTACTTCCAGCTTTACGGGAAGGGCTGCCAAAGTTGACTTTTGACATAATGTAACTTCAAAAATTCAAATGGCACGCCTGGTATTGAACTTTCTTAATACTTTTATTTATAGAGACCTTTATCTAAACCTAATAACTTTTAAGATATGGGCCCTTTTGTTGTCTCATGTAACTGCATAATGTGTAGTTTTTTGGACATTTTTAATCGCCATTTTCTCGGAAACTAACAATAATCGGTAGGAATATAATAAAAGGTTTATATTACATTACAGAAAATAAAAGGTCTGGTGGTGATTTCGTTGTCACCTGGTACCGTATTGGCATTGTCTTCTATGGCTCGACGCAACCTTAGAATAATATAGTGCAAATTACAGGAGACAATATCACAACGATTTGCTCATAAAAGGTGAACATTCTTTCCTGCATTAGACAACACGTGATAAATATGGAAGCGTCTGAATGCAGTAGATTTTGTCACAAGTAGGAGGGACAGTATCTTCTGTTTCTTGGCGTCATCGTGTCGATGTTGTTTGTTTCAGTTTGCAGTTTAGCAACACCATCTAAACTTTGCTCGTGGTTAGTTCTGGTTAGTAGTAATTTCTTAAAAATAGCTGCATTATGCTGGATATTACAGACATTTCAATTATTTGTATTGGAGAATTGTTAAAAAGTGTCACTGTCTATGACTTTTAGAAGAGCATAGTTAATTTTGCAAAGTTTATGATTTGTCGATCAAATTTAACCAAATTTACAAAAAAAAAACAAAATAGAGGATTTGTTTTTAAAAGTTCCATTTTTTTCTGGGAAGCACCCAAAAAAATCAACTTTTTTCCGCAAATTCCAAATTTTTTTTTTTACCAAAGTGTTCTTTTTATTTGATATATATTTGGTGTGGTTTAACACCTTTAAAAAAATGAAAATCCGAGAACCGCCACTAAGTAGTAACCAGTTAGCTCTATTAATTACTAACCAAAATTATCAGTAACAAATACACCTAATGCAAAATCTTACTACTGGTTCTTTGTGTTTTACAAGAGAATAATACTTATATTAAATTTGATTTTTATAGTAGATATTGCCACATACGCTTCAATATTCAGCACTTGGTTTCCTAACGCAGGAGGCAACCCTTTTAGGGGCAAATCGTTGAAACATTGTCTTCCGTGATTTGGCATACTTTTTCTAAGGTTGCATCGTGTCATAGGAGGCAACGCCAATACGCCACTCGGTATACAAGCCTTCGTGTGCTCTCATAACAATTAAAAAACTTCGTTTTTCCCCATTCTGACGACCATGTCGAAGTGTCCCGAAGGCTCTGAAGTCGTCCATTTTGCATTTTTCTGATATCCTAACTGATAACACACATTTGATCTACGCGTGAACACCGGAAGCGGTTAGGTGCTACTAGGGTTTTTGGGGGCGCTGGATACGATGAGAGGGTCGGTTAACCTCCATCACGTCAAGTTCAACGTCATTTAAAGGTCAAGTGAAGAAAAAACCATTGGAAAAATCTGGAAAAAATTCATGCCTATGTTTTTGAGGCTGCTAAATCCAAATCCGGTGTTTACTTACATCTATCCTAGAAGTCATCCAAGGTCATTCCAATGTTATATTGAAGTATTTTTGGGATAAAAATGTTAATTACGATTCGAAAAATCTAAAAAAATTCGTACGTATGTTTTCGAGGTCGGCGAATTGGATTTTGATGTCAGTTAACTTTTATAAGGTCAGGTTCAAGGTCATTTGAAGGTTAAGTGGAGCAAAAAGCATTGAAACATCTAGAAAAATTCATGCATATGTTGAGCAGTGTAATTTTAAGCTCTACAATTCTTTTTTACATTTCAATAAAATAACACAACAAATATTAGTTATTTTATTAACACTGTAATTTTATTTTCATGACATTGACAACTAGATTAATGGTTACCATAATTATATTCCATTGTTACCTGATATTAACAATAGATTACGGATATAAAATAAATATTTATTAACCTATAAGTGTTTAATTTTAAGTACTATTTTATAAAATATAAAAAAAAATGTTTTTTAATAATTTATTATAATTTTAAATGGCTAAAAAACACCAGTTGCATTTCTTGGCACAATCAAAAGATGTTTGTTTTACTCGACCCTACTGTTTATATTGATCTTTTTTAGCAAGTATCCAGCAAAGTGGTTTTTCCAAAGGAGCCAAAGGTTTCGATATCGTGCAAATCACTAATAAATAAGATACTTGCACCATTAAAAAGTCGAATACGAATAAGTGGAATAAAACAAGATCCATGGTTTACTTTTGAAGAAGACCAAGCTGGAACTAGCAAAGAAAAAGAGAGAAAATCCAGCTTATCCGTAAGTATTTCATAAGTAAGAATTAACTATATTTACCAATATTTTAATTGAGCTATTGGAAATCCACAAGGAAAAAATTTGTAGATTACATAGACTTGAGTTAGCAAAAAACCTATAATAAATCTTAAACATTTCTTCTATATTACAACGTATAATGAACCTGATTCTGTTTAACATCAATAGCCTTCTACAGAAATACCAGACCTAAAAGTTATAGTGACTTTTGTTAAGTTAAATTCTGACAGCGCTTAATCTTTATTGCCACTTAAAAATATACGGGACTTAGCGTGTTTGTCCAATGGTAACCCAACGAATATTTTAAAATGAATGGATTCGCTACAAAAATCTTGAACCAACCATCTACCCTATTTATTTCTATTAGTAGCCTTTGCTTCAAAAATTATGTCAAAGTTGCTCACGTGATTTTTTTAGTTTGTAAAATAGCATTTGTTTAATATAGAAAAGTCAATATAAAAATGTGCCAAGTTTTAAGTACACACTATTTTTTATGAGATAAATTTAATGTTTATGTATATTTATAGGAATCTGATGATGAAAGGAAACTATCTGTAGATCCTGATACACTTATACCTCCAAATATCATAACAAAAGAGAAGTTGGAAGCTAAAGCTAGACCTAGAGGTGCACGGCGAGACAGCATAGATGAGGAAACACCTGTTAAAACTGAAGATTCAAATTATACTGATACAGAACCAAGTGACAAGGGAAACTCGAGTGGAAAATCAAAAAGAACATCCAAGTAAAATTTTCAATAATATTGTTTTGTTGTCAGATTATCCTAAATTAATAAAGCTCCTGAGTAAAACGAAATAATATAAATTTAAAATTACTTATTAAAAATTTCGATGTATCCATTCGATCTCCTTAACTTACTTACAAACAAACTTAACACTATTCCACTAGCATGGGACCTAAAAAAGTGAGTTCAGAACCATAACCATATATTATTTAGAGTAAAAATTCATTTTCCTGGCTCTTTTTTCTTTATGCCATTGGATTTATTTTTAGTAATTTAAAAAAAAAGTCTGAAATTATTAATAGCTATTTATTTGAAATTGCAAGGTATCTCGGATATTTTAAAATTTAGAGGAGACTTGCGGTTTTCGCGAAGTGTCGCTAATTTTTGATAAAATGAAAGATGCTATATATATATTTATATATATATATATATATATATATATATATATATATATATATATATATATATATATATATATATATATATATATATATATATATATATATATATATATATATATATATATATATATATATATATATATATATATATATATATATATATATATATATATATATATATATATATATATACAGTGTGAGGATTTTAAAGTGTTACAATGCGATATCTCTAAAATGTGTTGCACGATTTTAACAAAAGTTGGTATGGGTAACAAGTAGCAAGGGGGACATACTCTGACGTAGTACTTAAATTTTTACCCCCTCCAGTTTTTGACGGGTGGGGGGTAACTTCAGAATTTTAAATGGAAAGGTGTAGTTTTTTCTATGAAATTTTAATCAGCATAAAAAACTACATAAGTGTAACTTATCAATAATCAACTTTTATTTTAAAAATTTTAGTTTATTCTTCGTCAAAAATTATGTATGTAAGCAGAAAATTGTTGCATTTGGTAGTTACTTAGGTAACGACCTACTCTGTCAAGTAGTGACATTTGTGTCAAAAATATCTCTAGTCTCTCTTCAGATCTCTTCAGATATGGAGCAAAACTACGACATTGAGATCAATATGTTATTAATTTTGGGTGAATGTAGGAAGAATTACCGGGAAGCTGCACAATTGTGGGCTGTCAGGTTTCATGCTATTCCTAAGTCCCACATGGCATTTAAGAGGCTGGAAGACCGAGCTCGCAATACTGGTATATATATAGTATAATATATATATATATATATATATATATATATATATATATATATATATATATATATATATATATATATATATATATATATATATATATATATATATATATATATAATAAAGATTTCATTTTTGTGTCCTTCTCGTATTCGAGATATGAACCAAACATATGTTTTTTTTTTCTTATGAAACACCCCGTATGTTTTTAAATCATTTAATTATGTCGGATGTAAGCTTTTTAAAAATATCTAATACTTAATAGTTATTTCATATTTTTAGACCATAAATCGATTATTTTAATTTTAAAATTGAATTACGGATATATGGCCGTAATATAAAGATTTATGAACAAAAGAATAAAAATAGCTGTCAATTATTAACTTTTTTATAATTGAGATTTATTTACACATACATATTTTATAGGTTGTTCTTTCAATGTGCTAAATATACCTTTTAATCTAGTATTAACTTACAAAAATCGTTTTTGTTTTACCCATCATTTGTCAATTTTATCTAAAAATATGGCACTTAATGCCAATTTTACAAGTAGCAAATGTATCATATATGCTGGAATGCTTTATACGATGGAACGAAAATGGTGATTTGGCGTCTGATGTGTATACAGAAAGGTATTTTCTATTTTTTATTTGCCTGATGGTTTATTATGTTATATTTTGTCATTAGATATCCTGAATGAAAGCAAACACATCAAGTCTTATTTCTTAAAATTAAAACAAAGGCTATAACATTTGGATCCTTTATAAAAACCCGTTCAAAATATTATGAGAAGCCTCAACAATCAAGAACTTGATGAAATTATTGTTTTGATGAGCTTAAAAAATACCCCTATAACCTCCTGAAGAAATTGAAGATCAAGTGGAAGTGCCGAAAACCAACGTCCAAAAAAATTCTACAAAAACATAAATTAAAGCCACATATATTAAAACTATTTCATAATTTGCATCCTGGATATGAAGAGCGACGGTTAAATTTTTGTCACTGTCAATTTTTACAACCCAATAATAAGGTCGGACGAGGCTTTTAGCAGGAGATAATTACCACAGGATTTTTCCTAGAGAGCAGCAAGGTAGATTTGGTGTCAGCGTGGCGTGTTTCTAGCATCTAAATTTAAATCTCATATTGATGAACGCACTTTAACTGAGAATAGGTACCTACTGGAAAATATTTTAGCTGAATTTTGCGATGATGTACTGTAAGCCCAGTTAAATCAGTTATATTTTCAGCAAGACAGTGCCCCAGCTCATACTGCACAAATAATAAGAGTCTATTTGAATGACAATTTTCCAGGTTATTGGATTAGCAAACATGGTCCAATAAGGTGGCCTTCAAGGTTATTCAATTTATTAATAAATATACATAATACATTAATATACAGTGTGATTCATGAGGAAATGTCAATACTTCAGGTACGTAGACAGGGTCCAAAAATAAACCTAAAAGTCTATACACATATGGGTCCGCAAAGCCTTCGTTTCCGAAATACAGGGTGTAAAGTTTTTATTTAATTTTTCTATTTTTTAAATAAAATCTATGATAATGTAAATATTGGAGTAAAATTTGGTATCCGGGGGTTTTTTGGTATGACGGATTCGAATCTAATCTTATTACGGTTCTTATTTGTAGTAAGAGCCACCTACACGTCTTTTTACTTTTTTGAAAAACCACAAATTTTTGGCACGGCCCTTTATTACATTTTAAAGCAAATAAAATATGTTATTTTTACGTCAAAAAGGTATACTGGTTATAAGTCGATATGAACAACCGTTTTCGAGATATTTGGATTTTAAAAAAATACCACGCATGACACGCATCTGATTTTATAATAGCAAAATTTGAAAAAAATTAGGCAAAATGTATAATTAAACGATATGTACTTTAATTTTCAATAAAATTATTGTTCTTAAATTATGTTCGGCAAAACATTTTAAAAAATTTTTAAAAAATATAAAAAAATACAAATAAAAACTTTAACACCCTGTATATCGGAAACGAAGGCCTTGCGGACCCATATTTGTATAGACTTTTATGCTTATTTTTGGACCCTAAGTACGTACCTGAAGTATTGACATTTCCTCATGAATCACTCTGTATAATACAAGAACTTTGGAATGACATAGAACAAGAATTTGCACATTTTGAAGGCAGTCCATAGTCATAAATGAATTACGCAGAATTAAAACAGTGTAATAATTTTAAAAACTATATAAGTTACTAGTTATCGCACTTTAATTTTGTAAGGTTTGATTTTAAATTTGACATAAACTTAAAAACTATTAAAAATATAATTTAGGGATAGACTAAAAACTTATTTTTTTTAAAGAGAGTTAGATTTAATCTACATTTAATTAAAAAATAGATAATAGATCGGGGTCCCGTGGCTTTTTTTGATGATTTATAACAAGCTAAAATTTCGTGAGTGGCTTCGTTTCGACGAGTCACCAAATTCTAACTGCAGCAACATTGGACCGTGATAGGGCCGCTTTTGAGAAACCTCCAAACATGCCCTTTTTCAAGTGTTGCAAAATTTATACCTAACAGGTTAATTCTAACATATTTTGTTAAGATCTTCATAAAAAGATAGAAAAAGTGTTTATCCTACAAAAACTATGACAGGTATACCGAGTCCTCTACGTCAAACATGCCGAAAAAACATATAGGTATAACGTCATCACTAACAAGCAAATTTTTTGAACATTGTTTAAAAAATAATTTTAAAAATTATTTACAGTATTGTCTCATAAACAGCACAATAGGATTTTGTAGTCATACAACCTAAATATTCCAATTTCAGGGGTGCTACTGTACTCATTACTAACAGTGGGACAAAAAAAGCAGATGATAAGTAAGTATATTCCATGAAGAAAAAATGAACTCTCCTACAAAAATAATGATAGGCAGAGCTAGTCCTACAAATTTTCCAAAGAATTTTTATTTTCTATAAGAGTAATTGGATTTTATACAATAATTTGATATTTTGACAACAAAACGAGCAACAAAATAAATATTGGGCACCGCCTAATGGATGTAAAATTTCTTATAGAATGAGAATCTATACATAGATTTGACAAATTATTACGTGGATAGTCGGAAAATTGGAAATTTTCCTCATTAGAAGGGCAAACATTTTTCGATTTGGTTTTTCCAATGTCGGAAAATTTCTTGAAAATTTTTGGAAAAAATATCACATACTTGTCCTTCGTAATGTGACAAGGAATTCGTATACCAATTTTCAACTTTATTCGTGCAATATTTTCCTAGTAGGATTGGAATAAAAAATAAAAATTGATGTCAATAATAATTTAAAGCTAAACTGATTTTTTTAAAAATTAATTAAAAAAAAATAATAATTTAAAATTAAAATAAAAATCATTTTTGTAATATAAAAATATTAAAAAATAAGAATCATAGTCAACTCTAAGCATTCCTGGAAAACCGAAATTGATGCTCTTTCTGATTTTTACTAGATACTTTTTTCTGAAATAGGAATTTATTTTTATTTGATATTTTTTTAACAAGAAAAAAAATTGTCTGAATATAATAATTATTCTTTATCACTTTCTGCATTAGAATCATCATCACTGTCTTCGGTATTATCATCATCTGTATCTTTTTCGCTGTCATCGATTTTACTTTCATCTTGGTTTCCGCTAATATAATAAAAAAAATTAATATACTGTAGTGAACTACTCTAAAAGTTAATATTATCGAAGAAAATTATTAATCAAATACCGCCAAAGTCAGTATAAAATCTTCAAAAGATGGGCTTTGGGTCTATCGAACCAGTAATATTCCAAGTGATTTTCAATTACTTCAACCAAAATCCTCTGTTTGTTTTCTATTGGATATCGCATGTGATTGTGATATAAACAGTTCTCTTGACCTGTTGTAACAATTCTTTTTTAAAAGGTGTAGATTTGAGGCATGATACCCAATATTTTTTTTCAAATCTTTTTTACTATCGTTTTTAGACTTAAATTTTTTTTCAAAGACCTCGAAACCTTATACGGGCTTATTTCGGAGAAACAATAGATTTTTGAAATTACCGTTGCGGTTGCGCCATATTCCGGTAGGTTTAGACTTAAAAATAATTACTAGCTATTTCTCTTGACCGCTTTAATAAAAAAATATTTTTCCCCAACACTGTGCAATAAATAGTTTCCAAAATACAGCCCGGCGCTCTTTCCTATTTGGATACCCAGTGCATGTATATACATTATTTACAAACCATAGTTCATTATACGTTTTAATATGTTTTAATTATTAGTATTATTATTACAGTATGACTAGTATACATATACGTAATTCCTTTTGTTTGTTATCTTTTTATACAAGGTATTAAAATTTGTTAAAGTTACTATTACGTTTGTTTATTTAAAGGTATTGATATTAGTTAGTTGTACCCT
>JAHBCN010000032.1:377264-421612 GCA_019359885.1 Listronotus oregonensis | reverse complement strand
TAATAATGTTTAATTTTAACACCTTTGTTCCTTTCCGTGGGTGTCCGCAATTATTTTAGTAGGGTTTATGATGTTTACTAATTTTTTAGTAAACATTTAAAATAAAAATTTTTCACCTTAAATTAGCGTTTTTTGATATGCATATTATCATTACTAATGATTTGCCTTATTAAAAAGAATTTTAGAAAAATTTTAAAGTTGTGTTTAATATCGTTGCAACAAACATAAAGTTTGTGATTCCCTTAAAAATTAAGAGAAATTTTAAAGTTTTTTCAAAAAAAAAACAAAAACATTTTAGATGATGGTACACTTGCTGGAAACCCAAAATCGGTTTTAGATAATTTTCATAAAATAATCAGAGGAAGTAAAGATTTGGGTTTAAATTTAAATTTTGATTAGTGTGAATTAACTGTTTTATCTAAAGATCATTCCAATATACTATCAAATTTTTTAAGTGTTGTTCCTAATTTGTCAGTAATTCCCATTTCAAATTTTAACTTATTAGGAAGTGCTTTTTCGTCAAATGAAATTGAATACTCAATTAATAAAAAGACAGAATTTTTAAAATCTCTTAGCACCAAATTAAAATTTATAGACACACATATTTCCTATTATTTACTAAAATATTCCTTTGCCATACCTCGAATGTCTTATTTGTTAAGATGTTCACCTTGTTGAAATCTCCAGAATTCTTTGTAATTTTGATAATGTATTACAAAGTTTGGTTCAAGACATAACAAATTGTGATATTAAATTAAATTCTTGGTTACAAGCACTCTTCTAGTAAAATTTGAGGTCTTGGAATAAGAGATACATCCACCCTATCTATTTCTGCCTTTTTAGGTTCAATCAATGACGTGTCAGGTTTACTTTCCAAAATTTTACCTTCCTCATATTCTTGCGACAGTAGATAAGATTTCAGCAATTGTTTTGTAAGATGGTTATCTGTTTGCAATCTTCAAAATCAACCACAAGAATTACCAAAAAAACAGAAAGATTTTGACTTTAATTTGCCAAGCTCGTCACAATATATTACAACATGTGCCAGACAAGTGAAGATAAGGCACGTCTACTTTGCTCTTCAGGCCCTAAAGTAATGCTTGGATTAACGCACTTCCATCTTCGTAATGGGAAATTTGTTAGATAACAAAACATTCCATATTTCCATCGCTCTCAGACTTGGTCTGCCTGTGTGTGGAGAGCACACCTGCGTTTGCGGCGAAAATGCTGATATTTATGGCCCCATGGGTTAAGCTGCAAAAAAAGCGCAGGGCGTTCTTCTAGACACAGTCAGATAAATGACATTATCAAAAGAGCTCTGATTTTAGCTGAAAATCCTTCGTGTTAGAGCCTCTTGGAGTTTGCAGAAGCGATGGAAAACGGTAGATGGAATGACCTAATTCCCTGAAATATGGAAAACAATTACTTTGAGACGCTATTTGCAGCCATACACTTGCAAAATCCTATCTGGACAAAACTTCTAATTTTGATAGGTGCGGCTGCTCGTATTGCCGAGAATAAAAACATCTAAAATATAAAGAGCTTGAAGAACGCTTTATCTTCATTCCTTTTGCTGTTGAAACTTTGGTCCTTTGGGTGATGAGGCTAAGGGTTTTATTAATGAAATTTGCAAAAAAATACAATGCAAAAAATCTCGAAGTTTTATTATCCAAAGAATTGGTTTAGTTGTGCAACGGGGTAATGAAGCATCGGTACTAGGAACAATCCAGGAAGACCTAGGACTTGATGAAGTTTATAATTTTTAAATATAGATTAAGTTATTTATTTAATTTTAGAATATTGTTATTTGGTATTTATAACATTATATATTTTAAGGGAAAAAAAACATTTTTAGGAGGCCATGTTTTGGTATTTAGGCATAACTTTTAATTTTGAACAACTTTTTTTTTATAACATTTTGCTGAATTTTCTGAAATAAGGGTACTTTACTCTTGTACAATTTAATTTTTTTAACCTACCCTGTATGCTGTTTCACTTGCAACCATTCTAAGTGCACCTAATATGATTATCGAACATGCACCAACTTTCGGCAATATTTGTATTTTGATTGTGCAATTAATAAAAAATCTCATTTCAACTTAAATGCCACACTGTTATATATATATATATATATATATATATATATATATATATATATATATATATATATATATATATATATATATATATATATATATATATATATATATATATATATATATATATATTAGTTTTTTTTATTATTTCACATTTTCTTTATTTAACCTATTTTCCGGACCTTACTGAAAAAAAGCATATCTCGATATATCCGTATAATTTTGCACACATTATATGCACAATGTAACTTTGAAAGTGACGTTGCAATTCGCTTTTAAATATTTTTCATAGCAGTTGTAGAAAAAAAAGGACAATTTCAACATTGAACACGTACTACTTACTTGGCTCTGTCATTTTTCTTGCTAAAATATGCTTTAAAACTCAATAACACAGCAATTCAATATATTTAAAAATTTCCCGCCAAATTCACATTGTCGCTTTGACCGCGATATTTACGCGCAAGCAGCGTCGGAACTGGGCGTCCTGACGCGTCGCCGTGTCAAATTCAACTGGTGGAATTCATCCATTTTTCTCACTTTAAAATTTACGTTTTGCGGGAGATGCGCGGCGTGATATTCTGCAAGAATACACACACTAACACATACACATATAAAACATAATTGCATCAATTGATGCATAATGATATTATTACATTTGAAATATATGTGCTTTTCATCATCCGGAAACATGCACTTCTGTCTCTTTGTTAGTCTGTATGCGTGTATAGTAAATCTTTTGTCAGATGATTTTAAGTAAGCTGAATCAGATTCGACATAAAAATTAGAGAAATATCTCGGTTCTATCAAATTATGCTAGCTATATGTGTACGATATTGTAAGTGTAACTTCACATTTTTTTTTAATGGTTACCATACTAACTATACAAATAAATCTAACCGTTAAAATAATACATGTGGACATTAAAAATATACATACATTAAAACTGTTTTTTAACACATAAAGAGTATATAAAACAAAAACTCTGACACAAAAATCATAAAAACAGTAAAAACAGGAAAACATTCCTTAAAAACAAGATTCCCTTTGTATGGTGGTGGTGGATGCTATAATAAGCGATCATTTTTATGTAGGTATGTATTATGAAATATTTATTACAAAATGATTATAATAAACGTTAAAAAAAATTATATGCTATTTAATATAGGCTTTATATCTTATACTTTAATATTAGGGTATAAGATATAAAACCTATATTAAATGGCATATAGTATTTCACATACTATGTCATAATTTTGAGTAAATTTTTTTTGAAGTCGTTTAACTTTTTTAAATTACCTTTTTCTTTAATTATTTTTAGTTTTAACTAAAAAATGTAATATTTTTTTTATAAGTAGCAATAGTTGTTCTGTAAAGCTTTGTTAAATTTCCTGGAAAAACGAATTACCAACAAAAAATATTTAAGTTTAAAAAAAAATTCTATACACGTCAAGTTACTGGATAAAAGTAACTAGATTGCCAATGAAACAGAAAAACCAAACTAATGTACCGAACCAGTGTCAAATACACCAAAAAACATTGAAATCAATTAGCCTGTTTTTAGAAAGTTTAGGGAAACCCATAATTTCCCAAAGTTATTGACACTTCTCATCGACTACACGAAGCAATATATAAGGGAGTTAATAGAAAGATTTTTTATTTCTTTTTCCATTTTAGCAGAAAATAGTTGATAACATATATATATATATATATATATATATTATATATATATATATATATATATATATATATATATATATATATATATATATATATATATATATATATATATATGATAGTTCTTAGATTTTCAGATAATAAATGGGGTTTTATTTTTTCGTAAGTTTGCAGACGTTTCGCCAAGACGGTTTTTCACGCTGCTAACTGTCAAAGATTAAACTTACCCATTGACACATTAAAAGGGCATTTGGGAAAAGCCTGAAAACTTGCGAAACTGAAACTTCCCAAGAAAACTATATAATATATAATATATATATATATATAAAATTAAAATATATATATATATAATATATATATATATATATATATATATATATATATATATATATATATATATATATATATATATATATATAATATATATATATATAATATATATATATATATATATATATATATATATATATATATATATATATATATAAATATACAGTGACCGCCAGAAAGTATGCGATATATAGATTATTTTTTTATTATGACGTTTGAAAAAAATCGATTTCGCAGATTAACTCTGCATCACTTAAAACCTCAGAAACAATTGAACGATCCCAATTGTCATTTGTTATTTGGCAGTAAATTTGAATTTTGTTAAGTCGGTTGACCGAAAGTCCCCTTATTTGCAAAATATCGAAAAATTTTTAAGGATAAGTTGTTTAGAATTTAATTTTATAACTATGTGTAAAAGTTTAAGTCATTTGGATAAAATCAAAAATTTGGAAATTTTTTTTCCATAAAAATATTTTTTTATACGACTGCTTTAGAAAATGGGGTTTTGCACACGCCAAACAAGCTTTGAAAATTGTATTTTTGGCACAATTGTAAAAGGAAAATATTTTTTTTTGCACACGTTCTGTCTTTCAATATGATTTATTTTGTCATTTACGTTTGACATAAGCCGGGAAAACTTTTCACATGGCATATGAAAAATTTTCCAAGTTCCTGTCAAAAAGATAAAAGATTAAAAATAATAAAAATCGATATTAATCCTTATTTTCTGAGTCAAAAAGGGATCGGTGAACAGTTGAAACTGACCCCCTGGACACTCAGATTTTAGACCTCGCCTACGGCTCGTGCAAAACCCTAAACTGTGTAAAAGGCCCAAAAAACTTGTAAATATACTATTTTTTAAAAAAAATTTTTTTTTACCATTTAAAAAACATTTTCCAGACCTAAACTATGTTCACAATTTTTTTACTTTAGTAAGGAGTTTTTTTTCAAGAAAATTTAAAATTATATTTTTGAAAGGGGTTTGATGACATTTTTAAATGGAAATCAGAATTTCAAATAAAAATTTTTACCTTTTAAACGATTCAATGTAATAATTAAAATAACCCCAAAAAAAAAATTTATAATTGAAACCGATTAGGAAAAAAATGCCTGGGGAAACTCGGGTTTGAAAATACCTTTTTTTAAAAATTTTCTTCGGAAAAAAAGACTAACTTACTAAAGAAAAAAAAATTCCCGAAACTTTGGGTGTAGGCTGAAATTTTAGGGAAAAAAAATGTCCAAATTTTTTTTTTTATCCAAATAGCTCAAAATTTTTCACATAACCATAGAATTAAATTCTAAATAACAAAAAGACGTCATAATATTTTTTTCCATATGTCGTAATTTTATAAATATTATATATATATATATATATATATATATATATATATATATTTTATATATATATATATATATTATATAATTATATATATATATATATATATATATATATATATATATATATATATATATATATATATATATATATATATATATATATATATATATATATATATATATATATATATATATATATTTTAATAAATTTAAAAAAATTTTTTTTTTATTTTATAAATATTTATAAAAAATTTTATTTCTAAAAGTAAGATTGGGATGGAAACATTTAACATATTATAGGGTGTTCAGAAATTGAAAAATTTTAAAAAGGACAAGAGTGTTATTTATTTGAGAAGATATGGAAATTATTAGAAATTTTTTAAAAATATCCAAAATTTTAAATGACTATTTTTTTTTGTGAAAATTTATTTTAATAGATTTAAATTTTTATTATCAATTTATTATTAAATTTTTTGTTTTAAGTAAGATTAAAGTGACATATTGTATTATAAAATTAAAAATATCAATAAAGCTTTCCATCAACGCTACTAGTACAAAATTTGGAATTAGATTGATAATAAAATTTTAATCAAAATAATAAAGTGGGCGATTTTTCGAAATTGTATTAATATTTACTTTAAAATTTTTCAAATTTATTTCATTTAAATAAATGTTTATTGCTTTTGTATTTTCTGAACACCGCGTTAAAATATTTAAAGTTTATCCATTCTTAAGAAGCAGCAAATATTTTATTAAAAATTTTTCGATAAATTAAAATAAAAAGTTTTTTCCTATTCAACACCTTTCCTGGAAACCAGTAGTCCACGGAAAAGGTTAATAGTAAAAAACTTCTTTATCTTTTATTTTCAAAAACCACTCTTAAAAATTTTGCTATTCTTAGAGAAGATTGGGATAAAAATTTAACAAATTTTATAGTATTCAGAAAATTAAAAATTTTAAACAAGAGTCAAGTCTTTATTTGAGAAGATTTTGGAAATAAGTTACTTGGGTTTTCAAAAGTAAAAGATAGTTCTAATTTTCATTTTTTTAAAAAATGTACTTTTATTAATTTGTGATAAAAATTATTTTATATTATCTAATTCCAAATTAACAACTCTTTATTGCTAGTAGGATTTTTTATAGTGACAAGTGTATTGACATTTCGCTTTTATAATTTATTAGCCGCAGAAACGTCAGCTTACTTAACACAAAATTGATAAAATTAATTTTTTAAAATTTTAATTGATTAAAATTAATTTTTAAACACAAAAAAAAGTAGGTCATTTTTTTTAAAATTGATTAGAGACTTTCCTTTTAATTTTGAAAAAACTTTTCCAGAATTATTTCCATATCTTTTACAAATAAATGCACTTTATTTTACCATTTTTAAATTTTTTTAGTTTTCAACACCGCGTATAAAATATATCAAATGTTTCATTCCAATCACTAAGAAGTAGCAAAATTTTTTATCAAGAGTAGTTTTTTTCGATAAAACAAAAAAAAAGTCTTTTTCTTCAACACCTTTTCCGGGGGACATACTGTATAATAATATATATATATATATATATATATATATATATATATATATATATATATATATATATATATATATTATTTTTTATATTACTGTAAGAACATTAACCGTTTTTTGTTAATGGTGCTCCAAAACCCAACTAAACTGTTGAAAAAAGCCCCAAAATAAGCTAAAAGAATTATTTTTAAGACAGAATCCCGGGGAAAAAACCCAAAGGATAACCACCCCCCCCGGGAAAATTTCACAATGACCGTCGAAATGGGGAAAAACTAAGGTACTTTATTGTAAATAAATTATTAACCGAAATTTTAAATTCTTACTTCCTACATTCCTATAAACTAATCATATATTTTTAACGCCCGTAACAATATATACACTGACTAATTGACTAATAACGAAATCTCGAAAACCACTTTACCTATAAAGATAAAATTTGGCACGGAGGTAGATTATGAGCAAGGGGCGTTAGGATTTTAGGAAACTTCCCCTGGGAGTATGATTGGAGATTGGAGGTGAAAATTTGAATGGAACTACGTCATTTCTGGACTTAAAAGTATGCAAATTGTACGTAGGCTATTAATTTTACAATTAAAAATGATTGTTGGAATAACATCCCTTGGGAAATTAAAATGGGGATGAAAGTTTCTATAGAAAAATCGTCATTTTTTAAGTTGCAAATATGTGAGAGGATAAGGTTGTAGTATTTTTGAAATTTCATCTCACAAGGGGTAGATAATAAAAAATGCTCATTTGCACGACGCGCGCTACGCCGCGGAAAGTGTGACGGAAGACGGAGCACGAGGTTCGTGATTTGAAGTAACGCGAGAACGGGAAAAAACAAGAAGGCAAAAAGCTAGTTCTTTATAATCTTTATAAAGCTTGTTTTGTTTATTGGAAGTTTATATTGCTTTCCTAAATCCGGACAGCTTAAAAAGATATAATTTAGCACTTAAACTCCTAACATTAGTTAGAGTTAAGCAGTCAGTTATTGCCTTTTTATTTCTTTATTTCCAGACACTTCCATTTCGTCTTAATCACTTGAAGTTTCTGTCAAATGCCGAGAATCTCAATCAAATTCCGTACAAAGAATTATATGACAATGTCATACTTGCCGTATTCTCTGTATTGTCTCGCGTTCATATACCTATTGTCATGCCTATGCGACACAATTCGGATTATTATTTTCAAGTATCACTTTAAGCTTAAACTTTTGATGTGGAATCTATTTGCTTTCGAGATATGAATTCGTTACATTACCTTCCTCTGCTAAGAAGAAAACCTTAGAACAAGCAAGTAAATCGAGTATAATATTAAATGTCTTTGAAAATAAGGAAAAATATAAATATGGAAAATCAAAAAATGAGACAGAGTACGAATGAAAATAGAGAAATTAAGATTTTAACGGCTACATTCTTTTTTATTTCTTGCTACTTTTAAAAATGCAAAAATAATAAAAAAACATAAACGTTTATTTTTGAATATCTGAAAGACAAAAACAGCTTATCAATGCTTTTATTTTATAAACAAATTTAAGCCCCTTTTTGTTATACTAACTTGGTATTTGTTTAGTAAAAACCTAAAACCATCCTAAACCAGTTAGTCTAACCAGGGGCGCACCAGGAAAAAAATTCGGGGGGGTTATGAAATTACTGCATACCTACAAATTTTAAACAAAAATGTATTTCTCATAAACAGAATATTGCAGTTATCGGTAAACAAAAATAAAATTCTACATTTAGGCTGTTCCTAGCATACACAAGTTAAACTAAGTTTAAGAAAAGAAAATAAAAAAAATAAGAGAAATTAAACCAAACTAAATTTTAGCTTTCTCGGCTTTGAACAAATTTTTCTAAAATATCTTCTACTCATGGGGTCAAGTTTTTATAAATATGTAAAAGGGTGAGACCATTTAGCCGGTTTTCTGAAGAACTATTTCTTAAATAATTTTTCAGTCTACGCAAAGTGGAAAAACTGCGTTCATCTTCCGCAGTAGAGACAGGCAATACAACCATTATAAACAGCAATACCTTGATATTTGCAGAAATATCTGAATGTTGTGGCGATTCCGCTGATGGTTTGAGCGATTTCTCGAATTTTAGATTAATTTTTCTTAAATTACATAGTAGAAATTATTTGAGGACTGCGGTAAAATACTCCCAAAAAAAAATTAAACTTTATATTTTTTCACGACTTTTGTTAATTTATAGTTTCGGTAACTTTCATAACGGAAAAACATATTAATATAATTTTTTTCTAAAATTTGCAAAATAATTTCAAATCAAGGCTGAATTTCGGGGGGGAGGTTTTTACCCCCAAAACCCCCCCTTTGAGTGCGCCACTGAGTCTAACATTTTAAAATGTAATCTGGTAGCATTCTTAGGAAAAAATCAAAAAAATATTGTAATATATTTTCATCAAAATTATATTATAAAATAAATATTGTCGTTAATGTTATTACTATTACGACGATATTGTTTCTACCTCTAAGGAAAAAGCCAAACTCTGTTGTAACTGTAAATTCTGCCCTTGACTCTTTTGTTAATTTGGCTTTTTTAACAGATTTCTTTTGTCGGATTCCGTCACAGAACATCCACAGAAGATCTTTTATTTTTTTCCCCTGGATCAAGTCCCTTCAGTTGTCAGTCCTGTCAGTCCGAATACCATATCGTTACTCTTGACATGTCTAAGGCTTTTGACCAGCTCTGGCATAATGCGCTGGCAGTTTTTTTTCGCTCCGTCATTGCTTTTTGATTATTTTTGTATTATACTTTCCTATACCTATTTCTAGTAGTTTTAGACTTATCAATTAATTTCTTTATTTTTCCTTAAGACATAGCTCACTGAGATTCGTAGAAAGTTTAAATTTTGGAGGTAATTTAGGGAAGTCCTGTATATTACTTTTGAGTAAGAAAATTTGTTTTACATTATACAGGGTTGGTCAAAATTAGTGATTTTACCGCGAGATGCAAAAATGAAGAAAAGTGCATTTTTTAAATAGAGCACCCATAATATGACATATTATAAAAGGCAGTTCAAATCCCTTGCAAATGATATATTATGTTCCTATACCTAAATAGTAAGGTTTCGGAAATAAAAACAAGTTTCTGTACAAATTGGATTATTTTGGGATATTTGCCTTAAAAGTGATAAAATGTCACGACGAAACATATTATTAAGAAAATTTGGACAATTAGTGCGTTAGTAGGGATAATTTTGCGCGTTTCTTTAAAATGGTGACCTAAAAATAATTAAAATGGAGAAAATAATTATTCAAATGAAGTTTTAATGAATTTATTTATTATTATCTATATATTATTATGAATCTATATATTATTATCATGGACAATGTGGCAAAATTGTAGCAAGAACATGCAGAAAGTTCAACGAAATATCTCCAAGCTTCCATCGGAAGCAGAGCCGGATTAATCCTGTTAGGGGCCCTAGGCAATGCATTTTTTGGGGCCCCTTTTATTACACTTTTATTGCTATGACTGACCGAATCGTGTGTTGTTAAAATCTTTGCCTTCTACCCCTGGTTCCGAGTGCGATTCCCGTACCTTTTTTCCATGTACCTAATACATATTTATTTCATTTACAAAAAAAAAGGTTTATAAGCAATAAGATATCAGTTGTCTAGTAACACAAGCCGCGTTTCTGCGTATCTGTATGTCTCTGCATGTGTGTTCTGTCTAAGACAAATTATCCTACCTAAATCCCAAACGTTGCAAATTAATGATTTTGATTTAGTTTTCTTTCACTGGAATGATATTAATGAATGAATCGCATAGAGCAGGAAAGACAAATAAAACGCGACTTGATTATGTTACATTTAATATAGTCATCAAATGCAATAAAATACAATAAACATCTAGAAATTTGCAATGCCATCATAACATTTGGGAAAGTTGTTTGTGCCATATTATTAAGAATCAATTTATACGATTCATCGGCAGCTACAATGTTATCTTTCCCCGCTACCTTCAATTGTAAAAAGAAAAAGGGGGATCCCAAAAAGGGGAAAATGATCCAAAAACTCGTAAGCTCGGGAAAAACGGAGGGACCGTAAAACTTTTAAATTAATTCCCCCAAATCGCAACTCACATATCGTAGTTAAGATAAAGTATTTCTAAAAATTTCGAAACTATTAAATACCAATTTTTATTCTACGGGAAAGCACCCAAGAATCGGGGATTTTTAAAGATTTTTTGAACCAGAAGTTCCCTTTTGATAAGATTCCCGGTACAATAAAGGAAATGGTTTTTGTTCCATAAAAAGTTTGATTTTTCTTTGGGGCGTGCATGCACGGGCTCCAGTCATTGTCCCGTCGATGGGGCTCCAAAAAAGTTTATCCGCCTAATTGTTAATCCGGCCCTGATCGGAAGTGCAGCAGATGATTTAGATATTATTCTGTGCAAAGAATTCTGGCCCATCATAATATGCATTACTTTAAATTTACAAAAGTCCAACAGCTGAAACCGCATGATTGCCAACTTCGAATTCGATATTGTAAGACACTTCCATTGCGTTATATCAATGCACCTGCTTAATATATTTATAAGCTAAAGAACTTTGAAAATAAATAACTACCTGTAGATAATAAATACAGAAATGTTTCGAATAATTGTAAGTAGGTAGACATGTAGACATTTATTTGCGAACTCTGAAGACCTCGCTTTTATTTCCTAGAAAAAAAATGTGTCCTCGTGTGAAATTCTATCCATTAAAAGAATTCTTTATATCCACACTGGTTTTTAAAGTTCTTTTTGTTTAGGATGAAGATTGATTATCTAGCTTAAACTAAAAAATTGACGGAAGTGCTAAAAGGCAAAAATGTAGGGATACTGACTGCACTATTGAAATAAAGCGATCCATCCTCCATAACTGTTTTTTTAGCCTTTTTATAAAGATACAGGGTGTTAAATATGCCGGACAGGGTGGGAATTTAGGTGATTTTAAGGAAAAAAGATATTCATTGTCTTAAACCCTTAGTGCCAGGGTGTTAAAAAGAAAAAGTGAGTTTTTTATCACAATTTGTCATTTTTAAAATTTGTACACATCTTTTCATCATTAAGTAGCATTTGACCTAAAAGATTTTTTTAATTTTCACCAGTGACGTTCCGAATGGGTTTGAACCGACAACGTTTTGAAAAAAAAATATCCACCAACCCCGGGTTTTTAAAAAAAACCTTTTAAAATCCACATTTATTTTGGGGAAAAATTTTGACTCAGATTACTTTCGTAAGATGTACCGTTTTCGCTGTAAAATAAAAACCAAAAAAATTTTTCAGTCGAAGAAAATGAAAAAAGTTTTTGGTTTATGTTTTTATGGGAAAAAGGAAAGTCGTACGAAAGTAAATCTAGGAACCAAATTTGGGCCCCCAAAAATTTAAAGGGGATTTTAAAACAGTTTTGGTCTTTAGAAAAATTTAAGGGCGTACCATTTTTTCTTCGAAAAATTTTAAGTTCAAACCTTTGTCCCCTGAGAAAATTTAAAAAAAAATCTTTTTTAAAGATGAAAGATTTTCAAAATTTTATAAAAATATCTACGAGTGATAATAAATTATAATGAAAAACTCACTTTTTTTCTTAAAATATTAACACCCTGTAGCTCAAAAACTAAGAGGTTTAGGAAATATGTTGATATCAAATTTTCTCCCAAAAATCACCCGAGGATTCACACCCTGTATTATCGGCACTCAATTAATTAACACCCTATATAGTATGCCCTATGTAGATCACCTCTATACAGGGTATCCCGAAAGTAGCGCACAATATTTTTAAGACGTACTTTACACTTAAAAATAAATTAGTTTTTCCAAACATCTGTTGATAGTTACAGTTTGAAAAATTCCTGCTCGAAATGTTCCTTGCTGCAATATTTCTATTTGCGCACGCGCACTTTTTGGTTTATAAAAATTGCTACAATTTTGCTTTTCATGCAAGAAGAATACGGTAGGCGCTATTTTTCTTGCAACAGCCCGTCTATTTTGGTAATTATTTTAGGGATTTTTAAAGTACAAACCTTAAGATATTTTGGCAGTATACCTACAATTATATCTTAACCTAAACGAGCGTTGAGCGTTGGTTAAAATATGTTTATTAATAATTGAAAAATTAATTTGTGCACTGATTTTTTTCTTATTTCAAAAATAATTTTATATGCTGGTTACAAATTTCAGTTAGTTGATACACCCTATCGTCAAAACAAACTGCAGAAATGAATTTTTAATTGTAAAAATTTGAATTGAATGCGAGAAAAACTGCATCAAGGAAAAATTTGACTCAATCTGAAGAAGCAACCTTAAGATCAAGTGGTTTTTCTCTAATATCTTAAAAATAAGTTTAAGATACATTCATGTAATATTTTCGTGTTATAATTAAGTATGATTTTTTTTTTTAATTTTAACATTTTGATTCATACGATAAAACACGATTTTGTCTTATTCCTACTTGTCATTTTGCGAAGAAGCTTTGTAGCTTTCAGAGTGTGCGTTCACTTTTCGGAAGTTAAAATATAAGTAACGTGAAAATATAAAAAGTGATGTAAATGAAGCCATACCCCAATATGGAACATATCTTTAGTCATAAGGTCTGTTTATTATTCAGAAATATTTTACAGTATTTAACACTTTTTCTAAACACATAGTCCTAAAATACATCTTCCATAAGAGAAGTTACGTAAAAAAAAGTTTAAAATAGTGTACGCTATTTCTACATAACAAACAGACCTTTTATTTAAGGTCTATTTGTTATTCAGAAATATTATACACTGTTTTACACCTTTTATATATACCTAGCCCTAAAATATACCTTCCATAAGAGCTCTTACATAAAAGGAGTTTAAAATAGCATAGGTAGAGATCGAACGCTGTAAGAACAACACCGATACGTCACGGTCTCATATGGCAAACCCGTATAAATCCGTGACGTATCGGTGTTATTCTAACAGCGTTCGATCTCTACACCACAGCTCTACACTTTTTCTCAATAAGCAACGGACCTGGGAGGTATCTGGTCCGCCGACCAATCAGCACGCAGAGCAAAAGAGAAAAAGGTTAGACCAGGCTTTGCTTTGCTTTCACTTTTTTGACCTCCGTCGGTGAACGTTCAGCCAGGTCTCCCCTTTCCAGACACACGTTGTTATCAACGTGAGCTTTCCCAGGCTTTGTAGATAGAACTTCTGGATAGTCGGGTTCTGTAACCCCCAGAAATTCCGAACTTTTCCGAAACTTAAATTCTTGACAAAAAAATTACGATGCAGGCACAAACAATGGCCATCCGACCAGAGACTGCTTCTGTTATCACGCATAACCGTTTTCTGTCAGTACTGCCCCTCCCTGCTGAGCGCGCAACCATCTTCCGCCATTAGGAAAATCCCTCGTGCGTGGGGCCGTCAGAAAGGAACAGGTATAGGAATCTTCGTTCACAGCGCTTAGCCCCAGAAGAAGGACTCCATCGTTTGGCTTGAGTTTCTCCTTGATCCCCGATGGCAAAAGCTGTTGATACAGCGCCTTTAGCCGCCTTCCCGGAAAAAACTATGTAGTTTTTTATCGCGAGCACTTCACTGATCGGAGATCAAAAAGAAACTGAAGGTTAGACTTATTGCCGCTTTCTCTTTCGCAAGCTTGTTTGCACTGCCAAATGGCAGGACTGCCTTTATGTGTAAGCTCGAAGATAGTAGTAAAGTGTAAAACAGGGGTATAACCTCTTTTGTTTCGCGTGCGGATATTAATCGGTAGCTCCGCAAATATTGAAAAGTTCCGCCGACCAATATCAGTACGCCGTTTTCTTTCTCTCTCGCAAGCTTGTTCGCAAAACCGAGCAGCAAGGCTACCTCTAAAACAAATATATGCTTGAAGAATAGACCTGAAGCAATCTTCGAGCGTAGTAGTGTTTCTTGCTTTATTTATGCTGATTAGTAGACGGGAGGGACCGACTAATCAGCACGTAGAGCGAGATATATACCCCTCTCACCGATCAATCAGCCCGTTTCTCTCGACAAAAAGCAATTTTCGGTCTGGCAAAGACTAACCGAAGATGCAACCAAATAAATTATTTATATTTGAAAATGCTTTTATGAAGTAAGGTTATGTTTAAACGTCAAAACGTCAGAATTTGTTTACTTTTTAAATTGATTAAAAAGTCCTAATAGATCCGTAAAAATGAACGTAATAGCAGCAATTAAGGCCTATGTGGACAAAATGACTGATGAAAGTGAACCCGGAATGAAAGTACTCTTAATGGACAAAGAGACAACCAGTGTCATAAGTATGGTGTATAGCCAAAGTGAAGTGCAACAAAAAGAAGTATTTTTATTAGAAAGAATAGATTCTCAAAACTACTCTAATTCATCGGGCTTACGTTACCTTAAATGTCTTGTTTTTTTAAGACCTACCCAGAAGAATATGGAATTACTATGCAATGAACTGCGAAATCCCAAGTATGGTGCTTATTACATTTATTTCTCTAATATTGTAGCAAAAGCTGATATCAAGATTTTAGGTATGTAGAGTTCTTTATCATACCTCCCTTTAGTATATGATTTTTACAATTTTTTAGCGGAGAATGATGAACAAGAAGTAGTAAAAGAGGTACAAGAACTGTACATGGACTATCTAGCAGTAAACCCACATTTATTTTCAATGGGTATTCCAACATGTATGAGTGAGACCACATCAGAATTGTCATGGAATCATGGCGCCCTTCAGAGAACTGTACAGGGATTAGTGTCTGTACTTTTGTCACTAAAAAAGTCACCCATTATACGGTAAGAATTTAGCTTAATTTACCGCTTAGTTTTGTATACAAGCTGTTTTTTTTTGCAGATATCAGTCAAATTCAAAATTAGCCAAAGATCTTGGCAATCGAGTTGATGAAGTTATGAACAAAGAGTCATCTCTGTTTGCTTTTGGGCAAAGCGGTCACAGCCTTTTACTAATTTTAGATAGGAGAGATGATCCCATCACTCCACTCTTAAATCAGTGGACTTATCAAGCAATGGTTCATGAATTGTTGGGCATTTACAATAACAGAGTAAATTTATCAAATATTCCAGGTAAGTAATCTAGATTTTGGGTGATATCTAAAAATAGTGCTATAATGCGCACAGCATATAGAAAAAAGTATTATTAGCTTCTTGGAAGAGATCCATTGTGATAAAACAGTATCATCATCATATATTTGCCAAATTAATAGATTTTAAATTTTAAGGGGTTTCTAAGGAGCTCTCCGAAGTAGTTCTCTCAGCTGAACAAGACGCATTTTATGCTAAAAACATATTTATGAATTATGGAGAAATAGGCCAAAACATCAAACAACTTATGGACCAATTCCAAGCAAAAGCAAAAAGTCACCAAAAAATTGAAAGCATTGCTGATATGAAAAACTTTGTTGAATCATATCCACAATTTAAAAAACTCTCTGGAAATGTCACCAAGCATGTAACTGTTGTGGGGGAATTGAGTTCAATGGTAAACAAATACCATCTGCTTGATGTTTCTGAGATTGAGCAGGAATTAAGCTCCCAAAACGACCATTCAGCTCACTTGTCCAGCATAAAGAAATTACTTCATGATGATAAAATACGACACTCTGATGCCACCAAGCTTGTTATGCTTTATGCCCTTCGCTATCAAAATCATAGTGGAAATGAAATCTCTGGTCTTATAGATCTCTTGAGAAAAAAGGGTGTGTCAGAAAAACTAGTTAAGAGTATAGTGTATCTTTTGGAGTATGCAGGTTCACATGCAAGGCAAAGTGACCTGAATGTAGAGAATGCTGTGAAAATCACCAAAAGATTCTTTAAAGGGCTAAGTGGAGTTGACAATGTGTATACACAACACAAACCATTGCTTCATGACACTCTAGAGGACCTAATAAAGGGGCGCCTTAAAGACAGCTTGTATCCCATTGTAGGAACTCATTCTAGTGGTCTAAGGGCACAAGATATCATAGTATTTATAGTGGGAGGTGCAACATATGAAGAATCACTAACAGTCCATTCTTTCAACAAAAACTATCCCAGTTTCAATATTCTTTTGGGAGGTACAACAATTCACAATTCTGCTAGTTTTTTGGAAGAAGTTGAGACTGCATACAGGGGTATGAATATGAGGTTAAGGAAACACACAAGGCAAATTCGAAATGTAAAGTTTGAGTAGGTTGTAAGAATTGTTTTGTATTTATTTTTAAGGTGATAAAATTTAACCAAGTCATTCCTTATAGTATATTTTGTTTAAACTGTACAAAGTGGTAATGAAATTTTTAACATAGTGTTACAGTATTTTTACAAAAATCAGTTCAATACGGAGGTCCATTTTCTGCTAGTGGAAGAAGTTGAGGATGGAGTAGGGTTGATTGAGGTTGAAAATAACAACAAAGGAATAAAATACACTGTCTAAAATAAACATATATTATCAAATATAATGTTAAAACAAAAATAAACCAACATTTCCCTAAAATAATATATATATTTTTTAAATACAAATTAATGAAATTTTTAAATATATAAACTATCATTGTGGTGTTCCTGCTTAAAAAACAAGAAACATCAAAATAGAAAAAAACAAAAAAGAAAAGATATACGAGTATCAAATAAATTATCTACTGATATTTTATACTCAATTAAATGCAACGCCATAATGATAAGAAAGGAGAGTTGGACATATGGAGAAAAAAGGACTTAATGTTTAAAAGGACTGTCCTCCCGAAAGGAGAACATCTGGCAACCCTAGTTTTACATAAACATGAAAACAAATTTATTATTATAGCTAAAAAAAATTTTCCTGGAACTCTAAAAAAGTTGCAGAATAAAAAACTTGTTATATTTCTCTCTTTATCATAAATCTGACACCAGGTTTTTGTTTGAAAGGGCATTTAAGAACCACTTTATTTTTATTTATTTATTTATTGTTATTAATTGTATTTTAAAGCTTTAATTTTATTATTTATATAAATAATAAATATATAATCATGTTTTTTTCTGTTTTAATAGTTGAGGCTTTATCTTTTAAAGTGGTTTAAGATACTATTTTTAAATAAAAATATTCAGTATCCGAAGTTAATCTTATGGTGTTTAATGTAACCATTTATAAACGTTGTCGCCGCAGCGCAGTTGGCTTGAAGTTTTATGTACAGCGTCAACTGCAGCGAAACGGCAACGTCAATAGGCAGTTAATTTAATTAAGGACTATATATCTGCTCAAGAGGAAGTTGGGCTGTGCAAAAAGCTCACTGTAGCTTAGATCTCAGGCCACGTTACGATTAATCGGAAAATTATTGGATTTATTTGGAAATAGATTAATTGATTAAAAATAAGTGTTAGTGGATTCAATCAATGATCATTTATGGGTCGGTAATATCGGTACCATTATTAGTACCTGACAGGGACGTAGCACGTAGCTAGGGGAGAGGGTGACAAGGGTATAAGACCATCGAGCATAGAGGTAACCTTGCCGATCGGCCGTGCAAACGGCGTGCGTGGGCGAAAGAGCTCTATAAATCTAATCCCTTTCTCTCTCGCTCCGAGTGCTGATTGATTAACCGTGGAGCGAGAGAGAAAGGGATTAGACTTATAGAGCTTTTTCTCTCAGGCTCGCTGGATTTTCGCCTTCATATTTTTTGGGTCTTTACCATACACAGTGGTGCACTCGGAACAAAAATTCTTACAAAATTAAGAATTGTTAACTAAATCATAAATATTTTTTTTTAATTATGATTTAGTTAAGGTTACAAATATAATTAATTAATAATAAATTCAGGACTGCGACTGAATTGCATTTCATGTCACTGCGCAAGGTAATAAATTTTATAGAAGCAGGACTGTGGGTGGACGATTATCAAAAGAAATATATGATTAATCGGAAAATGTGTGTACAAAATAGTTGATTAAAAAATAAGCCCAAATCGATTATTTTGCACAGGCCTCTTAGCACAGAAGGCGATACAAAAAGCTATAAGCTACGACTCAACTGATTGTTATTATAGTCCAGTAAATGAAGGGACAAAGCTGTAAATAGATCTGTACAGTTTTCCCGTGTGGCGCAATTCTTAGGTCGTCGGAGATGCTTTTAAACAAAAAAAAGTTTATCAACATTAACCGGTGGGAAAGGGCTGAAAATGGCCCCTCAAGGCCCGAAAAATGGGTTTTCCGCTAATATCTGCCAAAATATGCGAATTGGAGAATTTTGTTTAGACAAAAAATGAAGATAGCCCTGTAGTCTACAAAAATGGTCCCTATATTTTTTTCGAAAAATCGATAGTTTTCGAGATAACGGGTCCCAAAAGTCCCCTCATTCAGCTGCCGCTCTACCACTAAAATGCCGTTATCTTCATATTTCTATTCAATTATAAGTGGGCGGACAAATTGTTCTATTACTCGGGAAATAATGTACATTTTTTAATCATTCAAAGTTCATCGTAATGGGAAAACCCGTACCTATCATTGCATATTTAGAATATTAAAAAAAGCAGTCAAAGTTTTTTTCACAATATTTTGAGAGTATTGATATTTTTTGAAAAAAATGGTTTGTTATTAACATTTCTTTTTTATAATGAGACCTTAGCAAGTGTTCAATGATCCCAGAAAATTTCCTTCACCATTTTTCTTGCGTTTTGATAAAAAATTGTTTTGCCCATCTGCATTTTTTAGTAAGAACTACTACTACCACATCTATCCAGTGTGGAATGTTATGGATTTTTCGACGGCCGTTTTTTCGAAAAATATTGGTGTTGCGAAAAAATGGTAAGGACCATTTTTGTACATTTCGAGGTGATCTTCATTTTTTGTCTAAACACAAATTCTTTAATTCGCATATTTTGGCAGATATTCGCGGGAAACTCATTTTTGGGACTTTGGGGGGCCATTTTCAGCGGGTTCCCAAGTCGGAATCGTGATAAACTTTTTCTCGCTTGAAAGCATCCGCGAAGACCTACGAATTGCGCCACAAATGAAAACTGTACAAATTTATTTACAGCTTTAGGTACTTTCAGGTCTTCAGTTACTGGAATATTAGTATAATTACTTTCCCATTTAAAAAAAGTGGAGCAAAAGAGAATAGTTTATCTCTACCAGCAGCTGGATTTTGACCCGAAAAATTCGATTAACATATATTTATCGGCATCGACATTTTTATTAAAAATTTGTCCGTGGTTCATTTTCTTATCTCAAATTTTGATAACACTTTGTTTTATTACTAACATTCTATTTAACACGCGGCTCGAGTTATTTAAAACGTTTTATTTTTGAAATATCAAAGTTACCTTAAAAACTATAAAAATAAAATGTATTTTATTGTGTAACACATTATTTAAAACGACAAAGTACAAACTTAGTATTTATTGTGACCATTATACGGAATGTTTTATGTAGGAGTCAGTGGCGGCTCCTCTTTAGGTTTGCAGGTTTGCGCAACCCCCAAAAAAGGTTTAGAATAAAATTTAAAAATTATATATATTAATCATTACATAATTACAGATTTTTTAAAAATTTATTCGAACATCTGTATTTATTGTTTTATTAATGTTATCTCGAAATAACAGCCAAATTATTTAAAAAACTTGACTGCTTTCGCTAAAATATCATTAATTTAATCGCGCGTCGCATCCTCGAAGCCGATGCCGATGCGATGGTTGCAATCAAAATGCAAACCCAATTGGATTCATTACGAGTATGCGTAAGTATATGGAGTTGCCTATCTTGGCATTGGGCGCTGAATTTAGTCTCATAAGCGGCATGCGGTTTGCAGTCCCACTGCAAACCTTTATTTATCTCGCAGGCTGCTTTACGATTTATTGAAGTATAATTTGTTATTTTGGTTATATGTGTAACATAGCTACTTGTATGATTTTTATTACAGTTTTTGTATGTCTATTTATTTACATTAAGTTTATGGTGGTTATTTATTTATTTTTTTAAAGAACCATTAGAATTGCAACCCCTTACTTTTTAACCCACGAGCCGCCACTGGTAGGAGTGCATATCACGAGGATTTAGTAAACCTTACAAACTTGGAAAAAGCTTTATAATCAGGGATGTGATCAAATACTATTAAGAAACTTGCTAATGTTTTACTATTTTAAAAAAGTTTACGGATATTTGAAATTAAGAAGTAATGTGTAAAATTACTCTTCATTTTTAATGTTTTTCACAGGCTTCTTTTTTACGACTTAGATATTTCACTGCAGGATTTTAAAAATATTCAATTTTATATATATATATATATATATATATATATATATATATATATATATATATATATATATATATATATATATATATATATATATATATATATATATATATATATTATATATATATATAATATATATATATATATATATATATTATATTATACGGGTGGTGCATCGCTGAGCGGAACATGGGAAATCCCATGTAAATTTTAAGCGGGTTAATTATTGGCTTCCCTGCACATTTTACAGAAAAATGTAGCCAAGTTTCAAAAAATTTTAATAAGCGAATCTTGAATTATTCAATTAAATGTAATTGCAAAATTACCAAATTTTCGGTTCAGGTAAAACCAAACAGACACCTGCCATCAGCAAACAATTTGTTATAAGACCGAATACAAGGAATGTTTTTTTTTTCGTTTCAACAATCTCACAACCATTACATTCAAAGTAAAAGACACGTTAAAATTATTTTTTTATCAAATCTTTTATTTAATGTAACAATTAAGTTTAACTAATAACAGTTATTACTATCGATCATTAAAGAAATAATTTTATTCGACTAGAATTTAATTAAACCAAAGCAGTATCTGAAATATTTTCAATTTATTTTCCCATCAAGCCTATCTGGTCCATTTCAACCATTAAACGTATTGTCAGTAAATTCGAGTCCAAAGCCATCGCAATAAATAATTGTAAATGTTTAACTCAGAAGATCAAAAATAGATACGAAAAAAGAGAACTGAACTCTTAATGTTTTACTAGGTGTGGAAAAATAAAATGAAATAAAATACAATAACTTTTTTTATAATAGAGAATTACATAAAAACATTAATTAATTAAATGTTTAAACAACCCTCCATTAACAGCTAAACAATATCCCAACCGATCTTAAAATTCGTTTCTAACGTTGCTAAGTTGATATTGCGAAATTTTATTACATTCTAACGAAATAGCGTTTTGTAGCTGGTTTAGATTCTCAAATTTTACACTTTTATAAATGACACTTTTTAAGTGACCCCCACAAAAAGAAGTCATTCGGTGATCAGATGACCTGGCTGGCCAAAGTGTCCGGTACCGTGGACCAATAATATTGCGTTAAAAGCATTTTTCAGGTACTCTTTAACCATACGGGCATTATAGGCGGGGCAACCATCCATTTAGTACCAGATCATTTGATTCCCAAACAACTTCTTCTAAGGCGGGTCCAATTTGATTTTGGAATAAGTCCAAATAGGTTACTGCTGTCAGGTTATAGTCCATAAAAAAGGGTCCAATGATATGGTGTCCGATAATTCCCACGAATAAATGCAGCTCTTGATGTTTTCGAATTTATTCGAATAATATTTGTGTTTTTTCAAAGTGCTCAATACTGTTGTATGATGTTTATTTACCTCTTGCCAAAGAACCCTCGGACTAACCCTTTTGTTTTCCTCCACACTCAGTAGAATATTAAGATCTCTGTTCTTTCTTTCTTCGGCTCTATTTTCGATATCCGGAGCATTTACAATTATTTATTACGGTACCTTTGGACTCGAACTTACTGACAATACGTTTAATAGTTGAAATGGACGGAATGGGCTTGGTGGGGAAATAAACTGAAAACATTTCAGATACTGCTCTAAAACTGTTTCCCGCATAATGCGGTAAACAGTTTTAGGTAGTTTTGCAATTACATTTAATTAAATAATTCAAGATTCGCTTATTAAAATTATTGAAACTTGGCACGAGGGCTTGTCAGATTGGTCTTTTCAAAAATTTATCTTACATTTTTTCTGTAAAATGTACAGGGGAGCCAATAATTAACCCCCTTAAAATTTACATGGGATTCCCTATGTTCTGCGCGGCGACGCACCACCCGGTATATATTTCCTTTCGAAGGAGAATAACGGCAGCTACCTTAATCCGCCGGTTTATTAAATTTAATCTCTTTATCAATACAAAATTTAAACTATAAATGTATTCTTTAAATAAACCACAACTTTTTATTGTTTTATATAAACATTAGGACAAATGCTTTTTAATCCTTATTTTTTTATGTTAATAAAAAACAAGACATGAATTGTGTTCTTTAAACTGCTTAAACCAAAAAATAATAATGTTGTTTGATCATGATAAATACTCTTGATACTTGCATTGTGATTTTTCGAATAATAAATTTCTAGACGTTCATTGCACCGTGGATTAGGCAGTAAAAAATACTTTCCGAAAAAATTACTAAATGTAGATCAAATAGTAGTAGATCATGCTTTTTAGAATTTGCCGTAACAAAGGTAAATCATGATTTCTTTTCGAGCCACGTCGCGCAATGCAGAATACTAGATTTCCCGTGAATAAGGGTGCCAAATTAGGTGGTATTTTGCGAGAACTTTAAGCGTAGTATGATGAATCCAACTTATTAAAAACCCAGGTATTTAATTAAAGAATTAATTGATTAAAGACACGCAAGAGGTCCGAAAACTTTAAGAACACAAACCGACATTGACCTGACAAACTAACTTGTGTCCTATAAAAGTTATTCTAACATTCATCTAAAAATATATGTTGATCTTGCATGACCTTTTGTTCTTTATATCACCACAATTTGATTGATGGGTTTATTCAACCATATTCAGATAATTATTTTATTTTAACCTTTTTTTCATAAAAAGGTAATTTAAAAAAATAAATCGACTTAAAAAGAATCAACCTAAAATTATAAAATTATATTTTTTATACATACACTAAATTATTCAACAAACACCAACTCAAAAAAAGGTTTGAAACACATTAGGGGCCTTTTGGAGGTCGGTGCCAGCAAAGCCATCGAATATAAAACTTAATCAAAATAGAAACAAAACATCCGATACAAAAGAGAGTGGAGAAGACATGTTACTTAATAACTTTTAATTTTTTACTTATTTGGTGGGTATTTATCCTAAGTGCTGACACCGACCTTTGACACCACACTCGTAGCTCGTGTCAATAAGCCAGGCCGTTACACTTACAAGTATTAGTCCACTAGCTTTTTGCCCGCATGTACTACACGATTTTAGCAGTTTTGTTTTTCCCCGTTTCGTAGGATATTGCCCCCCCTCCTGCTGTATCGCGTCCCATAGCATCACGCCCCTCGTGTAGGGCGCGTCGTGCGTTGAACAGTTTTTATTTTTTTCGTGTTTCATTTGCTATTATTTTCTAATATAAATCGCGTTTGTGAATGACTTAGTACGAATTTCTCATTCAAACTTTCATCCCCCTTTTTAACCCCAAGGGATGAAGTTTCAAAAATACTACCACTTTATATTTTATTATTCAAGCCTAATTACCAACTCCACTATTTATAACTTAAAACTGACGTTTTTTCTATACAATCTTTTATCCCCATTTTAAGCCCCAAGAGATGTATTTCAATAAATTTTAAATCAGTTAATTTTTAATCGTAATCAATAGCCTTTTTCATATTTCTAAGTACATCAAGTTGGTGAAAATTGAAAGTTTCAATTTGGGCCATTTTATTATATTTATAATAAGTCCAAGTATCTTTTATTTACATCTACAATGAATCGCTATATTCTGGTAGCGATGGATAACTTCAGCAAATGGCCGGAAGTCTACGCAATCCCAAATCAAGAAGCTACCACTATTGCCGACGTACTATTTCAACAATGGATTTGCCGATATGGAGTACCAAGAGAAATACATACTGATCAAGGTAGAAACTTTGAGTCCGATCTATTCAAGAACCTCTGTAATCTCCTGGGTATCCATAAAACCAGAACTACACACCTTCATCCCCAGTCAGATGGAATGGTCGAAAGATTTAACAGAACTCTTGACAACTACCTGAAAATTAAGGTAAATGACCAACAAAGTAACTGGGACAACTGTATACAGCCGTTTTTACTAGCCTATCGCTCCGCAGTTCACGAAACAACTGGAACGTCACCTGCAAAAGTCATTTTTGGAGCGGACTTGTGCCTTCCAGTTGACTTACTAACTGGACGACCTTCTACCAATGAAAAACCAGCAGAAGATTATGTAAGTCAACTCAGTAAACAGCTGCAAAAAATACATGAAGGGGTTCGCAATAAGCTTCAAAAAGAAAGTGACCGTATGAAGTCCCGCTATGACTTGAAAGCTAATCATAAGGGATTCATTGTCGGTGAAAAAGTTTGGTTATACAATCCAAAAAGAACCAAGGGGCGTTCACCGAAACTGCAGAAGTCATGGGAAGGACCATATAAAGTAGTAACCCGGCTTAATGATCTGGTGTACCGAATTCAGAAGAGCCCACAGGCGAAGATGAAAGTTGTACATCTAGAACGGCTGTGTCGCTATCAAGATCGAGAAGATACTTGATCGAGACGATCAAAACTTGAGGAGGGGCAATGTTACGGACTTTCTTTAGTTAGTGTTTAGTTATTAGAAATGTAAAAGGTTATAATTATTTTATTTAGGTTAATAATTTATTTTAAATAGGTTACCTTAGTTTTTCCCTTTTTCGACGGTCATTGCGGATTATCCTGAGGGCGCTGGAGACATTCATTTTACACTTTTCTTACATCCTGTAGTAAAAGAATTCTTCAGCTAATTCTAGACTTTTCCATTCTTTTCCACTTTACTATAAAAAGCGCGAGGAAAATCCGCACGGGCCAGTTTAGTTTTGCATTTCGACGAGACAAGAAGTTGACAGACAGTTAAAGGTTAAACAGTTGTCATTATTACGTTACGTTAAAGTGTTACCATAGAAACGTTTGTGAACCTGATATCCAATAAAAAGGTGTAAAACCAGGATCCGTGTTTTTATACGGGGTGTCACGGAACAATATTTTTTGGGTACCCTGTACCTATTAATTTTTAATATTTCACATTATGGAAAAATATGAGAAAATGTCAGGGAAGACCTGGAAATGTCAGGGATTTTTTGGGATTTTAGAGTATATAGAGCTTATTAAGTGTAATATTAAAGATAAAAAAATATATATTGGTTCACAAAGCGCATCATATATTTTTTTTTAAATAAAAGATCAAAAAACGTGTAAAATGGCAAAAATTCAATAAAACTAGGAAGTTTGAAGGTTTTTTTTGGTAGGTATTTGCTATTCTTTTTTCAATTTATTGTAGATACTTGGACTTATTATAAATATAATAAAATGGCCCAAATTGAAACTTTAAATTTTCAGAATAGTGGCAAAAAATTGTTTTTCAAATAGTAAGAGTCAGTATTATTATTTGTTGTTTAAATGAGTGACTTTTCGCTTTTATATGAGGGGTCTAAAATCAAAACCCGGTATCTCCTGGTAGCAAATTTTCTTAGCTATCTGACTGTAAACTTAACTTCGAACAAATCCCACTAAAAAAGCCCTCAATAAAGGATTTAGAAGTACGGTTAATTTCAAAATCCGGTAAATCCAACCAGCCATTAAAATCAACACGATTTTAACCAATAGCGTTGAGGCATCTTGCGTTAAGGCGGGAAATCTTTGTTACTACTTATATTGCCGTTTATATTAATGTAAAGGAGAATTTTGATCAGTGTTGTATTGCTTTTAAGTAAAAAATGAAAGAATATAATAAACATGTTATACAGTGTAAAGCTTTTTTTGATTACCCCCGAGATGAAAATCCAGAAATCCTTATAATGTCTTTTGACTGTCAAAAGAATTTGTTAATGCCGAAATTGCCTGATCAGCAAGCATATTTCTCTGAACAGTACAGCTTCTACAATTTTACTATTGTCGTGGATAATTCAGAATCAAATTTCACTACCATAAATGATTTTTCTTATGTTTGGAATGAAACAGTTCGACCGAAGAGCTCTAACGAAATTGCCAGTGCGGTATTTTACCGATAGTCAAACACAAATTTGGAGGAAAAGAAGCACATAAGACTTCTTGCGGATGGCTGCAGTGGCCAAAATAAAAACATTACCTACTCTTATTGGTATGTGTTTCCAATGTTTAGATTCACATGCACCTCCAAATATAGACACAATTCAATTTTTTTTCCTGTTGTGTTGGTCACAGCTATATTCCACCAAACAGCGTCTTTGGAGAGCTTCGTGAAAACATAGAAGATGTTGAAGATGGATATGACGTGTGCCAGCGGAGAGGCTGAAATCTTTTTAACGATCTAAAAGTACTTTTGTATTTTTTTCTTTAATCTTTTATTAAGAAAATGGAAAATTCAGCACTTTTTTATTATTTTTTTCTTGTCGAAGAAATTTCGAAAATAAATATGTGTTTTCAGTATTTGGTTCAATAAATCCATACAAAATAAAATTGTAATTATTTATTAGCTTTATATCAAAACAAAAAATCCAAATGCTGTTTTTATCCAGATTATTTATTATCAAAACTCGCCATATGAGACATTTTTTATCAAAACCCGCTATCTCCAAACAATAACATTAAATAACAGCCAAATCCAGTGGAATTTAGGTTAATCCTATAAGTATAAAGTCAGTAAGTTAACACAGAGCAATAATATAAAATAAAAAATTACATGTCAGTTAAATAAATTAGCTTATACGTTTTTGTCGTTTCCTGAAAATTTTTACGTTTTGGAGATAGAGGATTTTGATTCTAGACCCCTCATATCATATAGATATAAAAATTATTAAACCGATTTTGATAAAATCTTTACTGTTTTTTTAGTTTAAGTAAATGTAAGCCAATAAAAAAAGAATGGTCACAATCCGATTTATAATTTTGGACAAATGCGTGGACAAACGTACAAACATACAGAAACCTATACAATTTTGTATATTTGTTTAGAAGCCCTAATATATAATCACATGTGAATATAATACAGATCCAGTAATATTACACATACGTGTCTAGTTAACAACCTTCTTTTTTTTGAAGTCAGGTAAAAATAAAGCTCCATTCTTTTAAGTAAAACAAATATATTACAATAATATTTAACAATACAAAACGTACAATATATATTCGAAGTAAAATAAATATAAATACACCTTCAAGAGTACAAAACAATAATTAAAATATAAATATCAATGCCCTAGTATATTCTACATTTTAAAGTACAATCACCATAAAAATTTTCAACATAGAAAAACTCTTTTTTATTGATTTTTCAGAAAATAACAGTCTTGAAAAAAGATGGTGCCTAAAGAAATAAAAGTCTAAAAAAAATTTAACAATAATTTTTTGTATAAAGATTTAAAAAAATAACTAAAAAGAAAAAAGACGCTCTCTGTTTGATTTTAAGTTTGAAGCCTCGAAGCAAAAATTAGTTCTTCCAAATTAAAAATGTTGTTTTTTATTTTTTTATACAGCTATATATTTTTTTTATATACAATTATTATGAAATTTTCGTAAAAATCAACAATAAAAAGATTTTCTGTGTAATGCAAATATTACACTGCATAATATTTAAAAACCATAATAGTTTCATTAATGTTCAGGAAAGTTTTTTTATTTACATTTCTTCTGTGTCATATAAAGTTCAGAAGCTAAAAATAAAAGAAATCAATGGTATAAAGCAATATAAGTAAGTTTTAAAATTAAGACAATTAAAGACTACACCAAAAGGTAATTTTTACCCGAAAAACAGTTCTACAAAGGATTATACAGGGTATTTCAAAAATTTTGTATCACTATTGAATTTAAAAAAAGTAAAACAAACACAATACAATTTTTTAAATTTAATTCGCATCATTGTTAGATACCCTGTATAATCATAAAAAACATCCACGACAACATTTTAAGTTCAAAGCAAAGCACCACGTAATTGTGGTAAAATGCACAGAGAAAACGGGAGAACAAAATTCCACGTTTAAAGGTGTCCACGGATACTCAGACTTATCCACTACTGGACAGATCGTACAGACCGATGATAAGACCAGTGTGAAGACCTTACGGAGGCTCAAACGGGTCTTAAGATCGATGTGTGCAAACTATAAATCACTGGGTTAAACCTAATTTTGCAGATCAGTTAGAGTTTGATATCTTTGCTAATTAATATAGACCTTATAAGTCTTGAAACCGGCCCGCAGACAGAATGTTCTTATAAACATATAACATTTTTAATGTACCCTCTATAATATGTCATTAAGCACATCTTAATATCAACAAGAATAAATATGATTAAGTCTGATCTGATTGACATTGTCGTCTTCTCTAACTGATCTGCATAAATTTGGCTGGTAAACACCGATCATAAAATCGATCCAAGCGAGTAGCGGTCTTTAAAGATCTTTTTTTAAATAATAATAAAAATACATCTATAATATATGCAGGTATTTCCCAAAATATTACTATTTTCTGACAATAATGTACAGAGTTTCCCAAACTGAGTACTAAACCATAGAGATACGAAATAATTTAATTTTTCCTAATAATAACCAAAAGCAAAGGCGCTTTTTTCAATTACTTCTTTAACACTGCTATATACTATTCAAAAACATAACTGAAACCCCTTAACCCAGCAATGTAGTATGCTTGCTATAATTCAAGTAATAAAAATATTTCTTAGAGAAAACTATAGATTTATCTTTCTTTTACTTATTACCTCATAAGAAGGTATTTAATTATTGCTTTACAAGGATGATTGATTGTCTTTTTTACTGATTTAAATAATTTTAAAATGTATTTCTAAATGAGGTTCATATTTAAAATAAAATATAAAGTGGATATAGACAGTTTTTAGATGTAAAATTGGAGAGAAAAAAAGTTCATGTAAGAATACATAGTTCTTAAAAGTAAAAAATTAATTCGCCACTTTTTGATTCTTCTACAAATGTATTCCCAGTTTTAAAAACTCCTCTATGTCTACCTTTCACAATTTCTGCTACATAGGTATTGTCCAGGCAATGAATAAATCCTCATGCAGAATTCTAAAGAGAGCTTGCCTAGAAGATCTATAACAAAGGCAGAATATTGTATTTTAAAAAGTGGATACTTATATCTGCAGTTTTTCCGTAATAATTTATTGTTCACAAAAAAAATTAAGCTGTGTAAATAAATGTTATCAAATAAAAACACAGAAATTTATCACAATGGTTTTTTTGTACCCTTTTGAAAACAATAGTAACATTTTGAGAACACCATAAACACTGTCTACCTAATTTTGTTTATCTACAGTATGCTAATTTAATATTTTGTACGTATCACAAAGTTATGGCAAAAGAAGATAATTTTATAGTTAGTTCTTTGGTTGCTTTCTCTAGATTTTTTATATAAAAAAAGTACACACTAAGTTATAGCCAAAAATAGCAAGATACAGGTACCACTGGCAATAAACAATTTAAAAAGTTATTTAAAATACAGTGTTCCATAAGGACGTCTTAAAATACAGACCCGATATTTAAATCACACGCTTTTTTACCAACTACCGGCACTACGGCGTAGCAAAATAAGGGCAAAAGAGATAGATACAGAGGTGTAGATAGGCACAAGAGACCACCACGTGCTTCAACTTACGTCGAGCACAGCCATCGGAAAGTAAGAGGTCGAATAATAAAATATAAAAATATTCATTCTAATGTCACAGAAGAATCTATGTTGCCAAACGTATCCTCTTAATGGGGATATAATGCTTTGTCATGTGGAATTGGACTATTAGTATTTAAAACTTAGAATTCGCCTTTGAAGGGGCAAATAATAGAAATTTAATATTAAATAAAGGTTTTGAAAAAAAATACCATTTTTACCATATTTACTTTTTTTAATGGAATAAAATGGAATATAATCGTTATTCTAGAGAAGTAGGTAGCTACTAAAAGTTTGCAGCGCGTTGTAAAAGTATTTTAAAAAAGTGTTAGGTACAATACGATTCTTAGATTATTTATTTAGAATATTATTTTTCTTTTTAGTTCAGTGCTAAAAGTAGCTAATAATGTTCCAAAAAAAATGTATCCTTGACCAAAGGTAAATTTTTGAAACTTAACAATAATTCTTTTGTTTCGATTCACTTTGCAATGAACGTCTACGAGTTTGATATTCTAAAAGTCACAATGCATAAAATTTTTATGTAAATGAAGAACAAAATGTGATCTAGTTAAGTGAACAAATTTTTATTAAAAAAAAAAAACATTTATACTTAAATTTCGTATTGTTAAAGCGGCCTTAACTTAATAAACCGACAAATTAAGCTTGCCACCGTTATGCTCCTTTGGACAGACTACGTTTGGCAACATATATATACATTCACGCCTCAAACGACGCTTGATCTGTCTCATAAAGTTAGTCAGTGATTGTGCGCTGTTGCCAGTATCAAACCAGGGTTGCCAAATAACTTTATCGGGTATATATGTGTACACACCAACTGCTTTAAATTTCCCTCAGACGTTTTAAATGTGTTTATTTACATGTCTGTATTCTAACACGTCTTTCTTTCATTTGAAAAATGAATGAATCAAGTGAGACATGATTTTTAAGTATATAAATTGAAAACCCTGCACTACAGCAAATACAGAAAAGGAAATTTTAATGGCATCAAATTTAAAGTAATATACAAGAAGTCCAAAAATATTGAAATGTGGTTCTACAAAATTTAAATACAAAATGAAACAATCAATTAATTTTAGCCAACATGTTTGGTGTAGCAACCATTAGAATCTTTAAAATATGCAAAGTTAAATAGAGTTTATTTTGGGTTTTGGCATGGTTACTGAGTAAATTAAAATCAAAGTCGGAAAAAAATATATATATTTAATTCTGCTCGTGTGGGACGATATTTTTATTTGTGTGGACTAGATATTTCACCTTAAATTTGATAAAATTAATTGTTTTTTCCTTAATCCCATTTTTGATAAAGTATATCAAATAGTAAATCCCTCTGGCTTTACACCAAAAAAATCATTACAAAAATAATTGCTACAAAAAAATAAAAGCCTTATATTCGCTTTTAAAAATCATTGTACTTGCCTTTTTTTGAATAATTCAGTAAATAAATTGTAATAACCTAAAATAAAACTTATAAAATTTATAAAATTTTTAGACTGTCAGACCCTTCATTTTTAGCGAATTTATAAGATCGATTTCCTTTTGTTCTTTCTGTCTGTTCCTCTCTTGGAAATCCAGTCGATTTCTTATGATCCTATCCACAATTTTTTCTGTCGTCATGTCATTGCCTATAACATAAAATATAGAAATACAACATATAACAAGCCATATAACGACATACAGGATTGCGTCTGATTTTTGAGATACTTATAAAAAATTAAAATGTTTCATTTTTAAAAAAAGGTAATTTATGTTCCTCAAAATTTTTATCTGTAAAATCATTTTTATAAGTAACTTTGGTTATAACATCCAATGTTTAAGTTTGTAAAATAAATGTTCCATATTAATCCAGTCATTTACTTATTTTTTCTAATGAAGGTCATAATGTTATTTTTTCAGGCAGTCAATTTTAGTTTTTCAAAGATTGAATCACTAATAGGTAGGTAGGTAGGTAGGTAGGTTTAAAGTGAGTGGGTATAACACCCTTCCACCGCGACCGATCGGTCTATTGTGGCTCACACCTTTTTATATTTCTCCCACCAGGTCCAGACTCCTAATAAATCTGATGATCCTGTTGCCATCCCTGGGCACGAACACAGTATGTGCTCTGCCGATTCATCCCCAAGGCAAGGAGGTCTGCGGATTCATTACCCTCTAGGCCGGTGTGTCCAGGTATCCACAGTAGTGTAACCTTATTGTTTTGACCCAGTTTGGTCAGCGCATCCTTGCAATTCCAGACGGTTTTCGAATTGCATCGGCTGGATTCAAGAGGCCTTAAGAGCTGCTTGACTATCGGAGAATTTTTAATTGTCTTACGTGTGCAGTGCCGATCAACCAGCGATCTAGCACACATCTCAATAGCAAATACCTCCGCTTGAAATATGGTTGCGAGAGTGCCCAGGCTAAAGGAAAACTCTGCCCTCGGCCTCTGTCCATATATTCCAGCTTCAACACCGTCCTTGGTTTTGGAGCCATCGGTGTACCAACAGATGTTAGCCCGGAGCAAGTCGGTCGTTTTTCGACTCCAGCTCTAGTAGGTTACAAAATCACAAGGGTGGTAAACTTAACAAGGAGTGCTCGATTTTTACTATTTGTCCGCAGATATAGGTTATGTTTGGACGTCACTCGTTTGCCCGTTTTGCCCAGAAGATAGATTTATTTTATTAATTTTTGTTAAATATTCGACTTTTAAATACTATTTTGGATATGCACTTACTATTAGAACTCTAATGTATAACATTTTAAAAAATTGAGACTTTATACTACTTGTAAACAAAATAAACAGGCAAACGAATTACGTCACAAATACCAAATTGACATTTAAATTGGCGTATATGGGTTTAAATGGGATTGAGCACTCCTTGTTATGTTTATTACCCTTGACAAAATCATACATAATAAGGCAAAACATTATATTTTATGGTGAATCTGTCAACAGCGCATGACATTATTCTAGATTTAAACATGCGCTGTTGCCAGATTGTTTTTTTTTCTTTCAATATAACATTAGTGTGTGATATTCAGTGGCTCTTGTAGTTTTTAGGTGCGGAGGGCGGAGAACGCGAACCAATGATATTCAAAAAACGTCTAGCGCGAACTTTTTTTTGGCCAAAGAGTCTAAAATGATCTATTTTTGTGTTGCTAAAATAAACTGAGCAGAACAGGTATCGCGTAATTTAAAAAATCTGTTGTAAAAGATAAAAATGTAGATTTTTTTGCTGTCTTTTCATATTTTCAAGTTAAATTTCAAAATTAACGACTTTGTCGATTCTTTTTTGTATCTCTAATATGTAGTTTCCAAGGTAACAAAACCCACATTAAGGAAAATTATGACATTTTATTGTAACAAAAGTAGCAAATTTGTACCACTTAAATAATTTTTTTTCAACATAACTTACCCGAGTCTACACTGATGAATTTCCCGAGGCTCTTCGGGACTTCATACGGATCTGTTCCGTCAACGTCGGACATAACGGGAGTTTTTCCGTGGACTACGATGTCCACGTTAAAGTGATCCATTAAGTCTTTTGTCACCTAAGATAACCAAATTTTAAAACAGACGTTTCAAAAATGATTTATAATTATTTTAATGCTTATACAAATCCAGACTGGGAGTTAGATTGTACAGTAATTTGACTTCTTATTCCTGTTGACAATCAACATTTTTCACACGGATCTTACTAGTTAAAAGTTTGAAAATTTTAGACAATTTAATTAAATATTCTTTGGATTACTTACTTTCTTGAAATTGAACAACCAAATTTAAGACAAAATCTTAATAGACCTATAACAAATTTATTTTCACCGTACATTTCTGGTTTTTCAGAGAAAATTCAATAAATATATAATATATTAATATAACATTCATACCGTGTTTAAATCACAAAATACTATTAGATCTCAAATAACAAAAGTAATACCATTTAATGTTAACGAAAATACATGGAAAGTCATTTATAAGAGTCCTTGTAAATTAATTAAAATTTTCTTCAGGTGACACTTTCAGACCATTAGCACATAAAAAAAAACAAACATATATAAAAAAGAACGGAATTACACAAACCAAAAATGTAAACATACATTTGATAATAATCACAAAATTAACTGGAGCAAATTTAACTTCATTTAAAAAACGTAAAATAAAAAAAGTGCTTTAATATTAATAAAGTTGTACGTTTTCTTTATACTGAGGTACTTTCAGGCAACCTTAAAATCAATTTACTCACAACCACTCTTATTTTGTAAAATTTACCGGATAAAATAAAAATATACAGGGCGTGCCATTTAAAAAAGTCTTTTTTTTAAGTTTAATTAGTCGAAATGTATAAATTTATTTTTAATGCATTTAACATAAATTTCTTTGCAACTATCTTTTTTGTCATGCCTATAGAACATTTGAATCAAAAATGAGTATTCCACCTTCATAACAATGGCGGTACAGTCAATTTTTTATAAGAGTAAAAACTGATATTTTTTAAGCAAAATAAAATTTTAAAAAATCTACTAGGTTTAGGTATATAAGATTATTAACAAAAAATTAATAGAATTTTATGTAGAATCTAAAAATAAATTAAAAACATGGTGTTCCGTTTAAAAAAACTTGCTACTTTCGTCACGCTTTTTTGAACCACCCGGTATACTTAAAAATAATTTTAAACTATGCATCTTAACATTTTTTAAGACTCTTGTATTTTTTTGTAATTCTCAAATCAAATGAGATAATGAACTTTATCTTATAATTGACTCACCCTGTACAGGGTCCTCTTACCTTATAGGGTGCCCCAATAACAACTTCTGAGACATATTTGCACGCAAGGACGCTTAGGACGCGTTCGTGAAGGTTCATGATGGGGAAGTTGGAACCTTTGTACCTATTCACCACTGGATCTGTATGTAGACCAGCTATGAGATAGTCACCCTGTAAAAAAATGTTTTAGGTTCCAGTTAGCCATATGTCACAAGAATAATTTAGTTTAATTTTATTTTATTACTATTTATGTTAATAATGTACTCTCTTTTCAGTATCAATTTTATATTATTATCGACCTAACGACGTCCGACCGATGTAACAATTCTTTTTATTCCTCGACTTAAAATTCCGCCTTTGACCCTGGATTTTTAAATATAAACCGAAGATTACCTAACTGAACTTAATAATCCATATTAACTTATGTCGTTGATAGTTTTTCAACAAACTATGTAAAATTAGGAAACTTTTTTCTCTAACCTGTCAAATATAGGGAGGGGAGAGGAGCGAATGTACATTTGAAAAAAATTAAATAACTTTTTTTCGGTTTAACCGATTTTGATAAACTAGGTCTCGTTTAAAAGAGCTCTTACCAGGGTTTAGGATAAAATATTGGTATAATTAATTTATTTTTTGTTTGTTCCCTGGAGACTGATTTGTGTCAAAGTTATAAATTTTGTCAATTTTTTCGAAAAATTTAAATACACTGGTATTATTATTATAGGCCCATTAAAAAGAGCATTAAAAAGTCAAGAATCTGGTAAAAACCGCAATTCGATATCTTAATTAATTCTCGACCTATTGCCGAAAAACTGCATTCATTACTTGTATCCTTTTCTATTTTAAGTTGTCAGATAAACAACGCGGCGTTTTTATCAAGAATGCAATGACAACAAAAACCATTTGTTTTTCTACGAATAATAAATAATATCAATAATATCTTTATTTTTATCATCAATTTAATAACAACGTTCATAATTACACGGCGCATGGATAATAATAGCTGATTTAATATTATCTACAGGCTCTGACTAATTGTATCTTTATTGTGCTGGAATAGGATGCACATTTCCAGTTTCTCTTAAACAGGTTGCCAAACGTCTAAACACTTTTTTATTAAAATGCCTTTTTTCGGAATATCTTATGGCATATTGTTTTGCAGCAATAGAGGGAATTTTTGAAAATTTTCAAAATAAACGGCGAGCATGTCGTATGCCTCGGTGGTAGAATAAGACATAATTTAAAATTACTTAATAACGATTAACAACACTACTACTAATAATAAAAACGATAAACTGCGATAAACAAGAACTTAATTTAAAATTATCAGGTTTGACAAACAATGCACTTGTCATTTTTGACGTCCCGGCACTCTCGATAAAAACGCCGCGTTGTTTACCTGACAGCTTTAAAATTAGTTTTGCCAAACACACATTTTTTTATCTTTAGTTTTTTTCTGTATTATGTAAAGGGGCAGAGATATTTAGTGTATAAATAAAGTTGGGACACCCTGTATAAAGTATTTTGGCTACGCTTTCTGGTGTTAATGCATTGTTTGGTCGTCCTTTATGTGCATCGTCTTTCAGACTTGTAAGTTTCAATTCAACAAACTATATTCCGCTGTAATTAAATGTAAAAAGTCCTTATACACTTTTAACAATCTTACGTGAATTTGTTTTGATAACACCTTTCAAAAATAACATTTTTATCACTGCCCGACATTTAATTTTTTTCCATTGTAAAAAATGATGTTCAGACTTAAACTTTGAACAGCTGAAAATATACAAATAAGTTGACAGATCTCCACGAAACTTTCCATTTATTTATTAAAAAGTACTATCATTTTTAGCAAATTAAAACGACGTACCTAATTACAAACTTATTGATCAACCAGTGGGTGTTGTTTGAAGCTAAAAGTCACGATGTTTTGTGCTATAAACTTAAAATTCCCCAGTTCTAAACTGAGACTTATAGACAAATAAAAAAGAACACTGTAATTAAAAAAAAATGTATGATTTCTCAGAATAAAATTGCGCACCAATTTATTTGAAGGTTTTTATTTTCTCCAGACGGTTCTTATTTGTAATGTAATGATGCTTAGCAATATTTAAGTAATTTTAAAAACCCTTAGTTCCAGCCCTATGTATAATGAGTTTGCGTCAAGTGCGTTTATCATTTAAATGTTTAATTAATTTTTGTGTATAACTCACGTGCTGTCTTGCTTTTTCAAGAAAATCCAAATGTCCGACATGGAACAGATCAAAAGCCCCGGCAACATAGACAATCCTATCTCCCTTTTTGGGCGACTTGCCATCGGAAAACTGGATGATCTTCTGGGTGGTCGGTAAAAATTGGCTGCAGCCCGTCCATGGAGACCTAGCGGAAGAATCTTGACCCATGGTTGTTGAATGCTCTTTGGCAACGCTGTACTCATACTGACCTTGTTTAAAGTGATTCCTGGTGAGCAGCAACATACGTCCGACGAGGTCCGTCGTGGATACTCCTGCGGTCCGCTGGACTTCTCTGCAAAAAGAGGAGAAAAATTCGAATGTATTTCGCTTTAGATCTGGTTAGTTAGGAGAATAAAAACAATTGTTTAATTAATGGTATAAAAAAAACATTTTCTGTATAACATTGGGAAAAACTGGGACATTTTGAATTTGTAAGATAAACTCGTGTAAATAGCCACTGAAATTATATTTATGTCTTCAGGAACTTACCTATATTTTCCTGCAGCTTTGACTAAGTGATAGGTGTCCACACCTTCTGCCGTCATTGTAATGTCATCTCCATGTACGCAAAAATCGCAATCATACTTCTCCAAAGTTTCCAAAGTTGTCACGTATGGAGCCCCTTCTATGACCTCATCTACCCATTTAATTCCACGCACCATTTTATATCTAAGAAAAAATACTTGGTGTACTAAAGAAGCAATATTGTGATTTTGTAACTCTTTCTTTAGTAATAATACGCCCAGAAGTTAAGAACAGTTACAAAATTGGTTGAGCCATCTTGGGTTGATGACTTATGCTTACCTTTCTTCTTTTGTAAATACCGGAGGTCCTTTGTGTTTTGTAATTTCTTCGTCAGTGTGGACACCCACTATCAAATAGTCCCCTAGAGCTTTTGCTTGCCTTAGTGAATTGGCATGACCAAAATGTACCATATCGTAACTGGAACAAAAATACTTTGTCAAGCCTTCTGAAATCCTCTCGCTGTTGTAGGTATTCAATCTGAACCAATGTCAAGAAGAAATTTAAAATTTACTTACCATCCATCACACCATACTCTAATCTGTTTTTTACATCTTGTGGTCCCATTTCCACATCCATTTTGGGATTTTTCTTGTCCGTTCGCGGTCATTCTTTGTGTATTCAAAAAGATCTGACAGCTATGTGACAGCAATTAGTTTGTGACTGGTATTCTGACTATTTGTTGCTGTGGTTTTGAATTTCTGTAAGAAAAGAAAAAAAAAATGTTATTTATTATACAAGGGAAAAAAGTTTTGGATTAGAGACCAAAAACTGGGAGTTAAAATCTAATAGTCCACAGTACAGGCCCCCCCTGGCAAGTTGATTACCACATACTTTATAATTCGTGAGGAACTTCGTTTCGACGAGTCTACCACACTTTTCCTCTGCGACTTTTCTCGATTCCTCCGCTTTTCCGCTCGAAAAAGCCCTATATTATGGCGATTTCCCAAGGTTCTAAAAAGTCACAACCACAACTTTTTTAGCTAAAGTTACTGCAAATTTTGTTGAAAATGTGAATTTAAACTTGTCCGACAAAAATTTGTCCGACTTTTTCATGTCTACCGCTTGAAACATGCCCAAATGACAGGGTATTGAAAACCGATCACCACATAGGTAATTTTTGGTAAAATTAATTGTAAATAATTTATTAAATACCATTTTATGTTTGTCCGACAAATTTCAAGCCGCATTTTTTCGGTCCGACAGCTGGAAACTGGAATTTTGACGGGGTATAAAAAATCGTTGACCACAAACCTAAATTTCACTTTTTTTTCTTTGAAATTTATTGTAGAAAATAGTGATACACCTGTCCGACAATTTAGTGTCCGCCTTTACCTTCAAAAATAATAAAAATCACATAAACATAATTTTTGCAGTGTTCCGTAACACCTCGTATTAAAACACGGATCCTAGATTAACACCTTTTCATTGGAAATCAGGTTCACAAAAGTTTCTATGGTAACAACAATGCAACGTACACTGTAACCGTCTCGGGTTAAGTACAGGGTAGATCAAAAAATATAAAAATTGTACAGGAGTAAAGTACCCTTATTTAAAAAAAATCAGCAAAAGGTTATAAAGAAAAGTTCAGAATTAAAAGTTATGCCTCAATACCAAAACATGGCCTCCTAAGATTTTTTTTTTTTTTTTTTGAAAAACCTTTAAAATTTTTCTATTTTTTTTTTATTTACCTTAAACACTCTCATAATTTAATTTAAATCAAATTAATTTCGCATAATTTTGTTCAAATTCAAGCATATTTGTAACATTAACAGAGATTTTTAATTTTTTAATGAATCACAAACTTCATGAGTGTTGCAACGTTATTAAACACAACTTTAAAATTTAAAAAAAAATCTTTTTAAAAAGGTAAAACATTAGTAATGATAAAATGCATATTAAAAAACGCTCTTTTAAACTGCAAAACTTTTATTTTATATATTTATTAAAAAACTGTACAAATTAAAAGACATTATTAAAAAACCTACTAAAATTATCGCGGATATCCATAAAAAAACAAATGAGGGTTAAAAGTAAACATTATTACGGTTTGGTGACAATAATTTTTCTTCACTTATAAAGTTTATTTGATTTTAAATGCATCCTCCAAGACAGTTATTGTTAGCTGAGAAGAATGTGTAGAGATAACTATTATATATATATATATATATATATATATATATATATATATATATATATATATATATATATATATATATATATATATAATTTTATTTATAAAATAAAATATTATTGGCAATTATAAATATATGTACAAAAGTTTTACAATTTTTTTTAATTTTTTTTTTCTGTCGGACTAACGATTTGCGGATATATTTTTGTCGGACAGTATATTTTTTTTCTTAAAAAAATACTTTTCTGTCGTGTGTTATTTTTGTCCGACATGTGGTAAACGATTTTTTATACCCAGTCAAAATTCCAATTTCTAGCTGTCGGACTGAAAAAATGCGGCTTGAAATTTGTCGGACAACCATAGAATATTATTTTATAAATCATTTACAATTAACTTTACCAAAAATTACCTATGTGGTGTTCGGTTTTTAATACCCTTTCATTTGGGCATGTTTCGAGCGGTAGACATGAAAAAGTCGGACAAATTTTTGTCGGATAAGTTTAAATTCACATTTTTAACAAAATTTCCAGTAACTTAAGCTAAAAAAAAAGTTGTGGTCATGACTTTTTAGAACCTTGGGAAATCGTCATAATATAGGGCTTTTTCGAGCGGAAAAGCGGAGGAATCGAGAAAATTTGCAGAGGAAAAGTGTGGTAGACTCGTCGAAACGAAGTTCCTCACGAATTATAAAGTATGTGGTAATCAACTTGCCAGGGGGGCCTGTACTGTGGACTATAATATTTTCCCATGTATATTACATTATTTTTTTCTGTGACGGGAAAAACGACAATTTAATGATGAAAAAAATATATTAAAGCAAAAAATTATGTGAAATTTACAGTTTTAAACTAGTACGCTGTTGAACTTATAGCGACAATTAGACTTGCGTTGCTATGGAAACCTTTAAAGTACCTAATCAAATATCTGTCAATGTAATTTTGTGATTTGATGAATTTGATTTAAAAATTGCCAACTAAGTATGGTTGTTTACTATTTATTTTAAATATTATATAGTTAAAAATGTCTGATTCCGAGTTTTCTCTGACTCCACCGGAGTTAGTAGAAGCAGAGAAAGTAGGGTAGGTAGGTAGGTTTGAAGTGAGTGGACTTTTTTCGCCCTCCACCGCGACCGCTCGGTCTATTGTGGCTCACAGCTTTTTATATTTCTCCCAATAGGGTCAGACTTCTAATGAATCCGATATCAGATTGGGAGATAGTTCTTACATCTCCTCTAACTCGTGTCGCTACCGGACACGAGCACAATATATGTTCTGGTGTCCCTGTCTCCTGGAAAGTATGACGAGCAGACGATTAGATCCGTCATGCCCTCCTCATCTGGTCTAGTGACGTGGGTAGCTACCAGGTCCTTGTTACAGAAAGCAGATGTTCCTTCTGTCATTCATGTAATGCACATTTAATAATTGTACTTTTGATATAAAGGAAATGTAACTTTTGTATAATAAAATCTCCTAAAATTAAATATCTAATTTTACTTATGTGTATATAATGCATATATCTGAGAAAAAGTAATTTTATAAAAAGTGACATTTTGATACCTGTTAACAGAGAGAAAATGTTAATTTTTTCCCGTTACAGAAAAAATAAAATTTATTCTGCTTTAAAATTCTTGATTTTTAAATTGATATTTTTGCACCAGGTTGAAAAAACTAATATTTATCTACAAAAAAGGGTATACAAATTCGCAGTAAACTTCTTATTTGGTAAAATAAATGGTAATTGTCTAGAAAGTTGCGGCAATGCCGATTTTAAGCAATTTTGTTACACGGGGATTTTTTAAAGCGCTGATTACGAAACTGAAAGAATTTTAGTAATTGTCTCGAAAGTTTTTGACCACCTTTGGTACAGGGGGGTTTTTTGGGGCGCTGATCACGAATCTGAAAACTTTTTTTTTCGGCAACGTTTCGTTTTCGAGATATTCATCATCAAAGTTGAAAACCAAAATAACCTTATTTTTCCCCCTTCTTTTTGCACACAATTTATCTTTTGTACACTAAATTGGCCCACAATATTTCCTAAACACCTTTAAAAAATTTTGTTTTTTTTTTAATTTAATTTTCACCTTTTGGATTAAATTGTGAAGTTTTAATGTCAAAGGCCGCCGCCATATTTGCTGATAAAATCCCTAGTGTATACATGGTTGCAGCGTAAGCGGCGTTTGAAATTGGAGGTTTGCAATTAAATGAAAAAAAAGTGTTTATAAAATATTGTATACCAATGAATATCTCGAAAACAAAGGTTGCCGAAAAAAATCGTTCAGATTCACGATCATCCATCAATAAACTTGAAAACCAAACTAACCCCTTTTTCCCTATTCTGTCTTCGTTTTGCACACAATTCTTGATTTTACACTAAATTGGCACACAAAATTTTATAAACTTTTTTTAAAAACTTGTTTTTATACTTATTTTACGCGTTTTTTCCATTCAATAGCAAATCTTTACTTTTAAACCCCGCAACCCTGTATACACGAAGGATTTTTTTAGCAAACATGGCCGCGACATTAGAAAGTAAAGATTTGCAATTTAATGGAAAAAAGGTGTAAAATAAATTTAAAAAAATAAGGTTTTAAATGGTGTCTAAAAAATATTCTGTGCTACTTTAGTGTAAAAATCAAGAATTGTGTACAAAAAGAAGGGGGAATATAGTGAAAATGAGGATAGTTTGATTTTCAAGTTTGATTATGGATATCTTGTAAACGAAACGTTTCCGACAAATTTTTTTTGGTCAAAATCGCCTTTTTCAAAACACTCTAGACAATTACCAAATAAATATTATTTGTTTTAAAATATAGATGAAAAACCAAAAACCTTAATAGAATTACTAAATAAAACCTCTAAAGAGTGACTGTATGAAAGAAACCATAATTTGTCATGCTTATGTAAAATACTAAATTTATCAGATTTTAATGTAAATGACTAACAACCAATATGTTAAATATTAGTATAAATAAAGAGAGCCTCTTTCAGTAAATAGTTCTTTGGAATAAGATAACCGCTCGGCATTACCGAAGCATAAAATGTATGTCCCCATACTTAGCACTGCCTTTTTGTAAAAATGAAAAAAAAAATTGTGCTGTTTGTGCTGTTCTTGTGCTAATCTGTGCCGTTAACAAAAACTTTTTTATGCATTTTCCTGAGCTAAAAAAGGGGTAGTTTTTCGTACCTATATACTTAGCACTGCCATTTTGCACCACAAATAAAAAAGTACCGTGCTGTGTTGTGCTCAACTTGTTCTATCATGTGCCGTTAATAAAAAAAAAATTAAAGAGAAGAACCATTTTTTTTACTATTGTTATGTTACTATGTTACTATGAAATCCATTTTTTCAACTGAGTTAGCACTACCATTTTCGATAATAGCGGGTTAAACTGTTGTGCTGTGTTGTGCTCAACTTCTAACATGTACAGTTAATAAAAATTCTGAAAAATTATTAGAAACTCTTTTTAGAAAAAAAAAAAACAGATTTTCATGTCATGTTACGTATCCCAAGATTACAAAAAAAAAATAATTTTTATTTTTTAACCCTGATCAAGAAAGCACCAAAGTCGAGCCTCGAAAAAAACGTTGATCTACTACAGACAGTTAATCGCTGGATTGGCAAGTCAGAAACAAAAAAATCAAATGGTTTCTTAGAAGGAAACATTTTTAGTAAATTAGCATATAGGATATGTCAATAAACGAAACGCAACAGGGTTTTTAAAAAATCGGCCCATTAGTTTCAAAAATTAACTATCCTCAATGTAGTGTTATGTAATCAGCCCTTTGTATAGGTCTGTTACGTAAACTTAGTGGACTGTAGAAATTATAGGTCGTACTGACTCACCTTGATAATTCGCTCGCTAAATTATTTGTTTTTTTTGTATTTAAATAAAATTTGAAAAAAAAAATATCTTAAAAATGATCTAGCAGGAAGGAGTAGGATCGCTTCGTGATGATCACTTAATGGTAAGACGTAGTAAGCACGTTTGTATACGTATAGAGAGTACCGGCACCTTTTTTAAGTTGCTTTCTTTTATACTGGTTCCTTGTATCGTAGATTGGTCGTAGCATTTTTTTTTTTAAAAGGTAAAACGGAGAAAAAAGGTATGG